>CAUOFW020003891.1:282828-297273 GCA_963454935.2 Ilex paraguariensis
TATATATATATATATATATATATATATATATATAGAGAGAGAGAGAGAGAGAGAGAGAGAGAAGATGAGATAGTTTGTGTTTAAAACGTCTAAGAGATAGGAAAGAGAAAGAGTTATATGAGAGATAAGAGTATTAGAGTTAAGATCAATTATGATCGTTGGATCAAAAATCTGAAAATAATCTGAGCCGCGAAAAGTTAAAGACAAACTAAGTNTAGAGTTAAGATCAATTATGATCGTTGGATCAAAAATCTGAAAATAATCTGAGCCGCGAAAAGTTAAAGACAAACTAAATTAACTATTTTATTATATAGATGTTAAAATATTAAGTTTCACAAAACTAAATAGACTTTTTTAATATGACTAGATCACAATTAATATGTCATAGACAATTCCAATTTAGTTAAGAACTAAATTTGATAGGTTTAGATAATTAATTTTGAGTATTTTTATTTGGTGATCGTTAGATCGTAATCTAACGGTCTACATAAAAAGTATCCACAAAAGGTTATAGTGGAGAGTTTCTATGATCGCGCTATTATATATATATAAAGAGTAGAGCTGAGTTTGAATTTAGAGACAAAGAGAGGTTCAGATTATTTTGAAACAAAACATAAACACATCTAACAGACAACAGACAATGCAATCCCAGCATAAAAAAGGGTTCAGATCGTCTCATAAATACTGATCTAGCGATCATAATTAGACTTAACTCTAACACTCTTATATTTCATGTAACTCTCTCTCTCGCTCTTATCTCTTAGAAGTTTTAAACACACTATTTCATCTCCTCTCTCTCTCTCTCTCTCTCTCTCTCTCTCTGTATATATATATATATATATATAATAAAGTAGATAGATGGTTTGTCTTTAACTTTTCTTGGTTCAGATCATTTGAGGATTATTGATTTAATGATCTTAATTAGACTTTCATTCCTTTTACAACTTTAAGTCTCTCATCTCTCATATAACTCTTTCTTCTACTCTATCTCATATACCCAACTCTTATATGTATATAACTCTTTCTCTCTCTTAGACATTTTAAACACACTCTCCCATCTCTCATACTCTCTCTCTCTCTCTCTCTCTCTCTATATATATATATATATCATACTCTATTTCTTAACATTGTTTGTCTTGACAATTCTAATTGAACTTCTTTACTTAAAAAAATTCAAAGTCAAACTAATCATCAATAAAAAAATAACAAGTGATATCAATTGCACCAAAAAAAAATTAAAATCAAGCTAATCACCAATAAAAAAAAATAAGTGATACCAATTGTACCAAAAAAAAAAATCAGAATCAAAATAATCACCAATAAAAACAAAATAAGTGATACCAATTGCACAATTATCAATAAAAAAATAAAAAAAAATAGAGTCAAGCTAATAACCAATAAAAAAGTAATAAGTGAAATCAATTGTACAAAAAAAATAAAAAATTCACAGTTAAGCTAACTACCAATATAAAAAATAATTGAAACCAATTGTAAATATATATATATATTCAAAACCAACTATAACATTTTTTTTTTCCTTACTTGTATTACTTTCCCCTTGCTAATGTTCATATTTTTTTAAATACTTGAATAGTATAAAATAGAAACTAAAACGATAAAAAATCATTTAAATCAATTTTTTTTAAGTAGTGAAATTTTGATTTTGTTAATTTGGTTTAATTGTAGTGTGAGAATATTTCTATAGAATCCAAAAAGTCACAGCAGCAAAGAATTCAAATCAATTTTCTTCACAACTACAAGCAGATCCACTAGGCAATGTTAGTTCAATTGAGTTTTTTTTCTATTTTTTGGAAATTTGATTTGTAGTTTAATGTGGTTAATTTGTTTGACTGAATTCAATGATTTAATTATGTGTTTTTAATGATGTTCCTTATTAAAATTAGACAACTTATTCTTTAGATTTAGTCAGAGGTTGAAAAATTAAACACTCATTTAGTGGGAAAAAGAGTCGTCATGAAAAAATTTATGGCATGATAATTTTGTGATGATGTTAATTTAAATTCATGGGGATTATCAGATTGTATTAATGTGATATAATTTTTCTTCTTTTCAACCCTTGGACTTCTTTTATTTAAAACATTCTTGGATGCCCTAATTGTTTTGACAAATTTTTNTTTTTTCTTCTTTTCAACCCTTGGACTTCTTTTATTTAAAACATTCTTGGATGCCCTAATTGTTTTGGCAAATTTTTTGTGTTAAGAGTGCCTTCAGGCACAGGCAATGACTAGTATATATATATGCGATCATGGAAGCTTCCCACCATAGCCTCTTGTAAGTACTTTTCACATGAACCATTAGATCGAGATTCAACGGTTATTAGTTAAAAAAGATCAAAATTAAATGAAAATACTTACCAAGTTAAGCTATTAACTGAAAAAGAAATTTATTGTGAAATCGATTACAATCTCTATCATATTAAGAAAGTATATTTAATTTTTTTAAATCAAATATTTTCAAACAGATTAACTCCTTAACTCGAANAAAAAGAAATTTATTGTGAAATCGATTACAATCTCTATCATATTAAGAAAGTATATTTAATTTTTTTAAATCAAATATTTTCAAACAGATTAACTCCTTAACTCGAACTGGTTTATACCAATTGTTGCAACCCATCTAAGATTAATTTATTTAATCCATTTGACAATAAATTACCTCTACTAATTATGCATCCTTATTTCAGTAAATGCAATATGAGCATANTGGTTTATACCAATTGTTGCAACCCATCTAAGATTAATTTATTTAATCCATTTGACAATAAATTACCTCTACTAATTATGCATCCTTATTTCAGTAAATGCAATATGAGCATACTTTCACACCCACCATCTGCAGGATCCTTCTAGTAAATCATATAATTTTTTTTTTTCATATTGTCCTTTCACCCANCCTCTACTAATTATGCATCCTTATTTCAGTAAATGCAATATGAGCATACTTTCACACCCACCATCTGCAGGATCCTTCTAGTAAATCATATAATTTTTTTTTCATATTGTCCTTTCACCAAGTGCATATTGATTCGTGCAATATTTTTATTTTTCTCCACTTATTTCATTATTTTTAGATTCATTTAAATTGAGTTACATATTTTTTTTGATCCGAAAATTGAATTACAGATAACACATAAAAAGTTGGTATAAACCAATTTGAGTTAATTGGTTCACCCATGTGACAAGTTTTTTTTTTGTTTTTTTACTAATTTTACTGAAAATATTTGATTCAAAAAGGTTAATTTAGTTTCCTTATATGATAAAGATTGTAATCAATATCACAATGAAATTTCTATTTTAGCTAATAGCTTAACTTGGTAAGTTTTTCCATTTAATTTTAGTCTTTTTCCACTAGTAATCGTTGGATTACGATCTAACGGTTCATGTAAAAAGTATCCACAAGAGGATCTAGTCTGAAGCTTCCATCATTGCGCTACTCTCTGTATATATTGTATTCTCTTTAAATTATTAAAAGTTAATGAAAGTTAGGTGAAGTAGTTAGCTAAAATAGAAAATATGATTGGAGTGAATTTGTAAAAGTTGCTAGCTAAAGTAGTTAATGTAATATTTGAACATATTTTGGCTAACTATTTTGAAGAGCTGGGTTAGAGATGCTCTTAGGCAGCCACGTAATTGGCCTATGCCCTAGGCCGATACTATCCACATTTTATTGGTGATAAGAGGTTATAACCGATTCACGTTATCTTTGAAAGAAAATTTGCCAAAAATGAATTAAATAAAGTAACTTTTAGGTGGTGTTTGGATCACCATTGAAGGATTGGATTTGAATCCGAACCCAATCCCACACAATGCAATGTGATCCAGATTGGAGGATTAGAAAGTTTGGATTCAAATCCTACCCTATGTTTGGATAAGTTTCATTCGATTTGTGGGCCTCATTCACATGTATAGGTAAAACATAAAAAATTGACCATTTCACCCTTGTATAAAAAATGTTATCCAATCCTATACCATGTTTTTCATGGAATGAAAAAAAGTCCAATCCATTAGTATTGTCTTACTTATGAAAAAAAAATATATATATACATGTACTTACGCATTTGTACAAAATATTGCAATAAATATTTTATTCATTTATTTAATTTAATTTGTACAATACACAAAAATCACAAAAATCATATGCATCATGGAAAAAAATAAAAATATTTTTCAACACAAAAAATAATACACAAATCGATACAACTCAAGCCTAAGTCATTATTTGTGTAATTCTAAAAAATTCGAAGTTGTGTCTTTACAAAATAAAACTTAATTTTTTTTTCCAATAATAACAAAATTAATCCAAACCATATTAAATAATTTCAATGACCGAAATACAATTTATTTTCCCTGAATTTTTAAGGCATTTTAATATTATTGCATGAATCACTAGCACAAATCATGCAAATTTAAAATATGTTGTTTTAATACAAATGTTAATTTTGTTTTAGATTTCATGTATAAGGAAACAAATGGATGAGCAAAAACTTTTTAAGATCTTACAAATTTAAGATGTAATGAGACACAACACCACAGAATAATTAATATTTTTTTATTGAAACCCAAACCCTTTCATTCAAAGTTGAGGTAGATCGAATATTTTCACACACTTACTCTCAAATCATGTGCTTCTATGCTACATTCTGTCAATTTAGAGATAATTTCTATTGATAGCAATTTAGTTCAAAAGTATAAGAGAACTTATGTGTTAATTTCTGAATAATGACGGGGGTAAAGTGCAAAAAACCAAACCAATACCATATAAACTGGATTTTAAGTTAATCAAATATGTCATCTTCACTAGCACAGATGCTTCGGCTTTTCCATCATACAGAGACAAAGACAAATACAGAGAGAGAGAGAGAGAGAGAGAGANGTTAATCAAATATGTCATCTTCACTAGCACAGATGCTTCGGCTTTTCCATCATACATAGACAAAGACAAATACAGAGAGAGAGAGAGAGAGAAGCATCTGGAAAGCCCTCGCAGATAAGGCAACTGAGAAGGCTTGATACTGAGCCTTGTCAGTCACTTGATCAGGAGATGAAGGGACATGTAAAAAGGGATCTCATGAGTCTGATAACGTGCCTGATAGAGGGTTGTTTACAATAGATGATTGGGGAGATAAAGAGTTGTTGGGTAACCGGAGCTGATGGAGCCGGTAGGGTTTCAAGAGTGTTATGCGATAACAAGAGAGAGATAGAGAGATGGATGTGGAGGAAATTGAGGGGGTTTGGGAAGGAAAAATAGATGGTTAAAGGGGATTTGGGTTTTGGGGTTTTTGTGTGTGTGCATTTAATAGAGATAGAGGAGAGAGATGTTAGGGGAATAATAACTGACATAGAGAGAGAGAGAAAGGGGTTTGCTGGTGTTGGAGGTGGCGCAGGTGATGCTTGCGGTGCCGTTCGCGGTGGTGTTGCAGTGGAGAGGCAGATAGAAAAAGAGTGGGGGCGCTGGTGGTGATTGGTTGCTATTGTTGGTGGTGCTTGGTCGCTGGTGGAGGTGTTGTCTGTATAGCGAGGGAGAGAGGAAAGTGACGAGAGACAGTAGATAAAACCCTAGAAAATTATTGTTGAGGGGTGTTTTAGGAATTTCAGGACCAATCCTGCTAGGAGCTTGTTAATCCCAAACTTTTCATGGGTTTCAATAATCCGGCTTGAAGGGGATATTGGGGTCAAAAACTACGGCCAAGTTTTTCAATTCACAATGAAAATCCCACCCTATTTCACATACCCAAAGCAAGGATAAGTGGGTCTNTGAGGGGTGTTTTAGGAATTTCAGGACCAATCCTGCTAGGAGCTTGTTAATCCCAAGCTTTTCATGGGTTTCAATAATCCCAAGCTTTTCAAGTTTTTCAATTCACAACGAAAATCCCACCCTATTTCACATACCCAAAGCAAGGATAAGTGGGTTTCATAGACAATTTTAACCCAATCCCTCCTTTAATCCCCTTAATCCTGCGAAACAAACACCCCTTTAAGGTTTAATGTGGACTAAATTGATTGACCGTTGAAACATGAAAAGTACCATTACACCTTCCATTATGTCATATTTTTCATACTTTTTTCTTGAGATATCAATTATGTGCATAAAAATAAGGAAATAAGAGGCCAATATAAAATTTTATCCTTTCAATCCAACACTAACAGACTATACAATAAAATATTCGCCTTCACCTTTGCGTCCACCTCCACCAAGCAACAAGACATGTGCATGTGCACGCNTACTTTTTTCTTGAGATATCAATTATGTGCATAAAAATAAGGAAATAAGAGGCCAAGATAAAATTTTATCCTTTCAATCCAACACTAACAGACTATACAATAAAATATTCGTCTTCACCTTTGCGTCCACCTCCACCAAGCAACAAGACATGTGCATGTGCACGCACACACACGCACACGCAGGCACACACATACACACACACACACACATTTTCAAGAATAGTTATGTATTTTCAACAAAGTAGAGATCACGTGAATTTTTATGTCTAACTTTCACCATTTTTATGAACTAAAATTAATTGTTGGAGTTAATTGCAAAATATTCAAACTTAATAGAGAAAATTTGTTGAAATTAAAATTTGAATGAGTTAATAGCAAACTACTCAAAATTGAAGGGATTATTTTGTAATTAACCAACCTCCTTCATTTGCAGTGTTGGCTATTTCTTGGAGTAACATGATTCCTCTCACAGTATTTTTTCAGTAAACAATGTTTAAGAAGAAAAACCAAAAAAAATGCTTGAAAAAAGTCCAACTCAAGATCACCAGTCAATAGTCATAAAGATGATTCTACAATACTTTTGGATGGTGAGTATTTCAACCTTATTAATAGGTTATGAATCTGGGTCCTTTTAGTAACAAAGACTTCAATAATGCATCCAAAAATTCTTCTTAATTACGTGCTCCATTATTAAGAACATATTAATCATATAACTAGAGCAAGGTGATAGGTCAACCTAAAATATGAAACTTTTAATCCGAACCCAACCTTGTTCTCTACCGAGCAACTCCAGTCCGAACCAACCTGAGATTAAATTTTTAAACTCAAATCGAGATCGAGTTACACAATTTGAGTTGAAATTGAGTTTTTCATTAATCAAAATCGAATTGAGTCAAAAATAAGTTTCAATTCTATGTTCAGCATCGAAATTGAACCTAAATTCCACAACCCCCATTAATCAAAGGTAATTTGAAAATAGAAAAAAATAAATTTCACATTTGCAATAGGATTAAACATCAATAACAATGGATAAAGAGTGTGACATAGAGACCCTAATATTTTGTGTGTGTGTTTGTGTGATTTTTTGTTTTGGAATTTCAAGTTGAAATCGGGTTGAATTTATAAATTTGAATTGGGTTCAGGTTAAACCCATCAACTCAAAATCTCAACCCGAGTATTTCCCAAATTCAATCCAAGTATTGAAAATTTTGAGTTGATCCTGGATTGAATTCTGGTTAGTGCACCCAAGTTTCACCGTGGGAAATAAAACTAAAATAATTTTGTAGAAAAAAAAATGGAGGGAGTAATGCAAGCCAAGATCAACCACGTCCCACGGTGTTGAAAAACCATACCTCAAAAAGTCCAATCTTTTGATCGGTTAACTGAGGAATCATGCAAACCTTCTAGCCTTTATAAAAGCATGAGGAAACTTTTCCATTTTTTGTTAAGCACTTGCTCTGTGTTCAGTCTTGCACACCATTATGGGCACTTCTATTCTAACTTTGGTGCTTCTTATGTTTCTGCTCATTATTGTGGGCAATTCAAATTCATCAAACATCATTTGCCATGAGAAAGAGAGAACCGCCCTTCTCAACTTCAGAAATGACCTCACTAATCCATCATTAGGTAGTCTCTCATCTTGGTCAGTCCAAAAAAATTGTTGTCAATGGACAGAAGTCCGCTGTGATAATGTCACGGGTCGAGTCATTGAGCTCGACCTCCATTCTATGGATCTGCAAGGTGAGATTAATCATCAACTAGGAAATCTCTCAAGGCTACTTTATCTTGATTTAGGATACAATTTTGGACTATTCGTGGATGATCTAAGTTGGATTGCNATCATCAACTAGGAAATCTCTCAAGGCTACTTTATCTTGATTTAGGATACAATTTTGGACTATTCGTGGATGATCTAAGTTGGATTGCTGGCCTTCATTCTTTGAAGTATCTTGACATGAGTGGAGTCGATCTTAGCAAGACAGTCAATTGGCTTCAAGAAATGAATAAGCTTCCTTCTCTTTCAGAACTAAACTTGTCCTTTTGTCGACTTGAAAGTATGTACCCATCCCTCAGTTATGTCAATTTCACATCTCTTACTGTCCTTGATCTTTCTCGTAATCTTTTCAAGCATGAAATACCTAATTGGTTAGGCAATCTCAGTAATAGCCTCATACATCTCCGGCTATCGAAAAATGCTTTACAAGGTTAAATACCAGTTGCCTTGTCGAATATTCACGACNTACCCATCCCTCAGTTATGTCAATTTCACATCTCTTACTGTCCTTGATCTTTCTCGTAATCTTTTCAAGCATGAAATACCTAATTGGTTAGGCAATCTCAGTAATAGCCCCATACATCTCCGGCTATCGAAAAATGCTTTACAAGGTTAAATACCAGTTGCCTTGTCGAATATTCACGACTTGAGGTATCTAAAGTTGTATTACAATCAACTTACTGGTCCTATTCCTGCATCTCTCGATAACCTATCGTCTTTGATTGTGTTAGATCTTTCTTCTAATAAATTGAGCGGCAATATTCCAAATAATTTTGGGCTTCTCTCAAATCTAGAGATCTTATTCATTCCACAAAATTCAATAGCAGGCGTTGTTTTAGAAGTGCATTTTGCTAAGCCCTCAAAGTTAAAGATGTTAGCTATTTCTCGGAACCCTCTTTCCTTCAATGTAAGCCCCAATTGGATTCCTCCTTTTCAACTCACATTTATTGATATGAGTTTTTCTAAGGTGGGTCCAAAATTCCCAGTATGGCTGTAAACACAAAAAATTGTTATTGAGCTTATCATGTCAAACTCAAAAATTTCTGTGGTAGCTCTTGATTGGTTATGGAACTGGGTTTCACATGTTGAAAGTGTCGACCTCTCTAGAAACCAGATTCATGGTGAGATATCTCACTTTCACTAAATTCTAGTTTCATCGATTTAAGCTCTAATCGCTTCAGCGGTCAACTACCACATCTGTCAATAAATGTTAAAATATTGGTTATTGCAAATAACACTTTTTACGGGAACATTTCATCTTTCCTATGCAGTAAGGCAAATAGAAANCCACATCTGTCAATAAATGTTAAAATGTTGGTTATTGCAAATAACACTTTTTACGGGAACATTTCATCTTTCCTATGCAGTAAGGCAAATAGAAAGAATAACTTGGAAGTCCTAGATGTATCAAATAACCTTTTATCCGGTAACCTTTCTTCTTGTTGGGTTTACTGGCAATCTTTGGTCCACGTAAACTTGGGAAACAGTATCTTATCAGGTGAAATTCCAAGCTCAATGGGTTCTTTATCTAAGCTCAGATCATTTCGCTNAACCTTTTATCCGGTAACCTTTCTTCTTGTTGGGTTTACTGGCAATCTTTGGTCCATGTAAACTTGGGAAACAGTATCTTATCAGGTGAAATTCCAAGCTCAATGGGTTCTTTATCTAAGCTCAGATCATTTCGCTTGCAAGAAAATAGTTTCTCTGGACATGTATCCTTGTCATTGTTTAATTGCACATCTTTGGAGCTAATTGATTTCGGTGAAAACAAGTTTACAGGAGCCATACCAAGTTGGATGGGTGAAAGGACAGATTTATTGGTTCTCTGGTTGAGATCAAATAAATTTAATGGTAATATTCCAACACAAATCTGTCAACTTTCTTCTATCCTAATACTAGACCTTGCGGATAATAATATATCAGGTTTGGTACCAAAATGTTTGAATAATTTAATACTGATGGCTACGACAGACATTCCGCTAGAAGTTTCTTTTGAGGCCTTGGAATATTTCTACGACTATGGATCATAAATAGAAAATGTAATGTTGGTTACAAAAGGGAGATAATTAGAGTACGAGTACAATCTTAGACTTGTGAGGAGCATAGATCTTTCAAGCAATAACTTATTTGGATCCATTTCTACTGAGCTCTTTGGTCTTTTTGTATTGCGTTTTTTAAATATGTCTCATAATCGCTTGGTTGGAGAGATACCAGAGAATATTGGTAGCATGACAACATTGGAATGTCTAGATCTCTCGAAAAATGATATTTCTGACAAAATTCCACAAAGCATGTCCAATTTGATGTTTCTTGATTGTTTAAACTTGTCATACAATTACTTGTCGGGAATTATACCTTCAAGCACCCAGTTCTAGAGCCTTAGTGAAGACAGCTTCATTGGGAATGCTGAACTTTGTGGTGCGCCTCTACGGATAAATTCCACCAAAGATGAGGAATCTCATGGTTCAACACCTGTTCAGAAAAATGGAGATGAGTCTGAGATGTTTGGGTTCTATATTGGCATGGGTATGGGATTTTTCATTAGTTTTTGGGGAGTTTGTGTTGTTCTTTTCTTCAAAAGGACTTGGAGGCATCCATATTTCAAATTCCTTAATGAAGTGAAGGACCAGATCTATATGGCTGCACTACTAAAGGCGAACTGGTTATACAAGAAATTCATTGACTCGTAGTGGAATGCATTATCGTCTTCTTTGAGGTAAGGCATCATAGTTCTTTGCCTTCTAAATAGTGTTTATTCATGTTGTTTCAACTCCTGCTTTGTTCCTATACATATAAAATATATGCACTCTGTAATCTATCATTTATGCTACAATAATCCTCATGTTATTTTCATTACTACCTCAAAATTATCTGCTCAACCAATAGCTCTAATAAAAACTTCAGATTTTAGTGAGAGTGTAATATAATTATTTATAGCTCTAATAAAAACTTAAGATCATTTATACTACAATAATCTTCAAGTTTGGGTTAAATTTTCAACCAAATATGCACAAGTTTTTTAAAAACTTAATCTTTTAAGAACAGTTGATGGTTTAATACGGTATTAGAGCATGTTGTCCTCCATTCGAATTTCGTGTCACCCTAATGCTTACATGTGCTTGGCGTTCTTATAAGACTTGATAGTTTAACAAGGTATCACACCAACAAGTCTTACATTTGAATTTTGACAACACTCTAATAATTATAAGACTTACACGCGTTTTATCCATAAATCTATCCCGCATTTAAAGGGACATGTTCAAACATATAAATATAGTGATATATATTGTGCATAGTATGACATCTGACCATTTCAATATGAAAAAGGAAAACAACCGCACAATTATTAAAAATCACACCATATCTTATACTTCAATCATTATTCAAAAACAAAGAAATAGTTCAAAAAAAGTCTAGTTATTCCATAAAGTTATCTAATTATTCACTACGTTAGATAGATTGATGCAAACAACAGATAGCATAACAAGTTTAGTCTATGGTAAAAAAATATAGAAATATTCTTGTTTTTTAAATTTTCATAACCAATTTTAGGACCCTGGCACTGCATACAAACTGGAATTGTGTAACCGAATTTGTTGGGAAATTGACTTCTTTTGAGATTCACTAATAACTAGATACTATGTACTTATTGTAGGATTGAACCATTGCATTGCATCATGGTTCATTGATAGCATGCCTGTTGCACTTTTCATAGAAGTTATATTAGAAGTATGATTTTATCCAGAATTTTTTTGCAAATTATAAGAAAGGTGATGAAGGGAGTTCCATTTTGAACTGTTATCAAAGGTGTTGTTTGATGCATGTATACTTTAGTATGATATGCATGCAATGTTATAAAATAGATTTTGGCAAGTTATGTTTGTATAGGAATGTAAGGAGATCGAACCTAGCTAGCTTGGTTCTATGCATATTATGTATTTCTCTTATATGTTTTAGTTGATGGTTTATATTACTGAACATTTTGTACGCTACTGGGATCGATCAGGAGAAAACCTCATAAGTACATGCTCTGTTCTAGTCTATGGATTGATAGGCAAAGAATTGGTGTGTGCCATATGAAAAATATAAATTAGCATTATAAATAATTTATTGTATCCATCTCCAAGAAATGAATGCATGATATTACACTACACACATGATTTAGTATAAATACTGCATTACAGTAAACTTGAAAAAGTGATGCAAAAATACTGCATTACAGTACATGTTTTAAAACACACACATATTCAACTATGTGGAGAATTCCTCTATCAAATCCGTCATTGGGCAAAGAGCAGCTATTTGTGCCTTAAGTATTACCAGATCAGCCCTAAGGCTGAATATCCGAATTTAATCTCCATATTTTACCTAGCTACTCTCATTCCATTTCTTTCAAAAATAGATAAGATACATCATTGTAAAGTAAAAGAAAAATTTTTAATTTTAGAGACTATAAATAGTAGAAAAAGTCCCAATCAAGATCAATCGTGTCCCACCCACACCGAAGGAGAACCAAACCTTCAAAATTCATGCAAGATGTGTTGCACACGATTATGGACACTTCTATTGCTTATTGTTATTCCATTATCCTTTCATAATCCCGAAAATAGTTGAAAAAAAAATCCATTATTGGTACCTGATTCTACCAACCTATATGCAATCAAATTTATTATTAATGTTAATTAGATTAATTTATTGATATAATTTATTATTTTCATTTGATAAAGTATAGATGTGAAAGAAATTGATCAGAAACATTACTCAGCCACTCGTTTTATTTTCACAAGAAACTATTTCCAAGTGATGTCTATGGAAAAACTTAGTGATGTTCAGTTTTAAAAAACAATTTCCAAAAAATCTATATAACTTGAAATAATAGAATCCAATTGAAGCACTGAGAAACTTCATCTCATAGCTTTCTATGTCTCACTTTAGCTTTTTCTCCCCCTAAAAAATGACATAGAGTGGACATGTCATTACTTGGACACAATCTTGATTATTTGGTTTTCACCTCGAGGTATTGCATTATGCACCAAAGTTTAATTCAATTTTTGTGATGTTTGGCAAAAGAAAAGTTAAATATTGAATTAATATCCCTTATACATAATAAGTGCTATATTATTCACTTGCTTGACTTTCACTAAGTTGATATGATAGGGTCAAACTATAGCATCTATTTTGATCATTTCCCTAGATCAAAATTTTCTTCTAGATTCATTTATATTTCCTTAATACTGACCGTCTTGTTCAAATGAAATCATTTCATTGTTTCCTTTTTTCAATAAACCATTCTTTAAAAATTTTATCATGAAAATGATTGTAGAGAATAAATGTGAGTTTATTTGGGTGTAGGAGAAAAAAGGAAAAAAAATTGGGTGGTAAAGATTTTTGAAGCTCACTAAGAGGTCAAGAGTTCAAGTCCTACTGAAGACAAGTAGGGGTGTTCAAATTTTTGATTACCAGCATATTCTGACCCTACTGATCAGCTACCATAAAAAATTAGGTAGGAATGTGGAATACTCATAAAAAATCAGTATTCCTTTCTGACCCTACCCGTATATATATATATATCTGTGTGTGTGTGCGTGGAAACCTTAAAATCCTTACGCCTCCTTCTCTTGATATGGTTTAGACCTAAAATAGTTGTTATTGTATATATGTAATAATTACGATGTATTGATGTTTATGACTTTTTTTGTGTGTTTTATTATCATAGTTTATGCATTATCGAATTTATTGTGTTTTCTTTAGTATTATTAATTTATTGTGTTGGTTAATTGATGAATGTTATTTAATTGAATTGTTAAAATGATCCAAAAATTAATAACCAAAAAATGGGTTCACTCGACTTCCTACCCTATTGTTTTGGACATAATTCAGATAAGAATAGTATACTTAATTGGGTAAAGTCGACTAAAAAAAATTCTTCTGTAAAGTATTGGGTAGAAAGATAGAATACCATAATTTCTAATTATACGGTAGGGTGAACACTCCTAAAGACAGGAGTCTTACAATGGACCCAAGACATAATTTTTTTCTAATTGAATATTTGAATTTAGTCCTCAACTTTATGCATATTAGCTTCCATTCTCATTTTTAGGAGTATATAGCTTTGATATATCCATACACATTAAAAAAAAATGATGCTAACTAAATGGTAAAAGAAATCCAAGTCAATGTCAACGGTGACCCACGACAAAGGAGAACCACTCCTTCAAAAGTCTAGAGTTTTGAATTCGATTTAGACATGACCTCAATATGGAACCCCTCTAAATGGCCTCCTTCCTCACTATTGAACCTTAAAGTCTAATGTTCAAACCTAGTCATCTCCCTCCGTGTAATAATATTTGATCAAAAAAATATAGGACTACACGTGTTCAATTTTAAAAATTATTGCACATGACATGAGATACACTCCGATCCATTTGA
>CAUOFW020003891.1:300278-370306 GCA_963454935.2 Ilex paraguariensis
AGAGAGTAAAAGTTACCCATGAAGAATAGAGACAAGGCAAAGGTGTGGTCGACGACAATGATAGCGACTTTGAAAATAAAGGCGGGAAAGGCAAGTACTTGTTTGGTCCAAGGAGTCTTTTGGATTTGGTTAAGATAAAAAGTTACCGTTGAAAATTTGCTATAAAGTTTGAGTCCCCTTCAATTTGGGTCAAGAATAAATTTTATCTTGATTTGATATAAGTTTGGGTCTAAGATTGAAGTTTTTTGGGTCATTTTGACTCAAATTTAAATTTGAGTCTAGATTTGAGTTAGGGTTGAAGATTTTAAGGTGATGTTCATTTTATATCTATAAACTATGAATTGATAACTTAAGTAAGTTTCAAAAAAAAATTAATAACCAAGAATTAGAAGGCCACACACACGCGCGCATATGTGTGTGTATGTGTGTATTCTTACACAACTTTGATATTTTCAAAATTGGGGCACAAATGATACTCAGTCTCAATTGGAAAATATTTTGGCACCTTTTTAACTTCCCATTCATGCAAAGAAAGAACTAAAATCGAAAATTCCTGAAGAAAGTCCAAGTCAATGCCACTAGTTATGGAAATTATTCCAGATAACCCTATGAGATAATTCCGATGATGAGTAGTCTTCAACATCATTAGGTGGTCAGAAATCATGAGTCTTTTCGGAGACAACACTTCAGTATTTTACCCAAAATCATTGCAAGAGGGACAATTCAAGACTTGATCTAAAAATAATAATGGCAAAGAAATGGAGTCATTCCTACTATGATTGCCACAAGTTCTCCATTAGTAATTTGTGACCAGAAATTTTGGAAAATTTTCCTAAAGCAACTTAGATTTTCTGAGAATATTGGGGAGGGGAATGCAAATTGAGCATGCAGTGTTTAGTTTCAAAATTTGAGAATAGATGCATATGAAAAAGGATTTACAAGATAAGTTAAAATGCACAACTAATCATTCATTTTCACCAATAAACCACCGGGATATGTGGGGTTCGCTATTACATTAAATGTTTATTAATGTGCGGGTTGAGTGTGTAAGGTGAGGAATCAATTACCAAAGTGTGATATTTTTTGCAAACATATTTATCAATTTGACCTCATTTTACCATAATTTGATAAATAAGTTCAAAAATATCATAGATTAGTAAATATGTTTACAAAATGTCACAAGCAAGGAGACCTGAGAGTAGGAGATGGCGGTTTTGGCCCGGCAACACTAAAGAATGAGGGGAAGAAATAATAAGAGAGAGAGAGAGAGAGAGAGAATGCGTATTTTAGGATCACCCTTAGTAAGTCATTTTAACAAGTTATAATGGTCAAAACTAGAGATAAAAACTGAAATAAGCTACCTCTAATGGTAAGAATCCTTGTACAAAAGACAACAATCCAAGTCATTCTAATCTGAGGACTTATCTTTCAATTTATATTTTAAATTTTTATTCACAATAAACTTGCCTCATGAGGTGAAGTTCCTTTACAACAGAAGCCTATCAATTTCCTAGCTATATTGGCCGACATGGTAGTACAAAATTATTTAAAAAAAAATTAAAACACAACACGACCTCAACACAGCGGGAAATAGTGTAGCCATCAGTTACATAGTCAATATCGAAAGGTTAGGGGAGCTATGAAAACTTCTTGTACCTTGTTGTGTAGTTCAAAAGAAGATGAGCGGCTCGGCCAAACCCTTCGTCGCCGACAAACTTCCAAATAGTGATGAGGTCGGCAAAGTTTACCAAAGATCGGGGAGGAGGAGTGACTTCCCGGGCGGAGACGTTTGCACAAGAAAGAAGGTTATTAACGCTTGCAAAATATTCCAAGGACAGCAAAAAATTGGACTCGAAGAAGCGACGTACTTGTCGTTCTCCATGCAAGAGGGCACCTCGGACCATCGTACTTGGGATCGGTTCTCTGCTCCCAAGATCCACTGAAGATCAAAAAGTCATCCTTGTACCCTTTGTTCGAATCAAGGAGGTGAGTTAAAAGGTACATGGATGAATCCCTGGCTTTGAGATAGAAGTTCTACTAGGGCATGACCCTCAACAAGTAGTAGCAAAAAAGGATATCGTTGAGCCCAACGTTTATCCCGAGCTGGTTATTAAGCTCTAGGACCCCCATTATTATCCTAAAGATATTAAGGCAACACTGTCCTGGGAAGAGGTTGAAATGGGAGAGGTACTGAAGGAGTAGAGGAGGCAGAGGGAACCTAATTCCACCCTCTATGATTGCTTTGGTGTAAAAGAGCATCTTATCCTCGGCCCCAAGATTACGGTTATGCAAAAATGGATCGTACTCTTCTATACCTACGTTTTGGGGGATGTGATATCGGGCCCTAAACCTATTGATCTACTGGTCTCCCTTCACTTTGTACTTCCCTGGCCTCGAGGAACTAGCCTAGGGGGCCTCGGCGACAGAGAGGCGTCGGGGCATCTCTAATAAAAGAGGGGGGAGGAAGGAAAAAGGGTTTTTCTACAAAGAACCCCAAGAGGTCCCCTGAGGGTTGGTTAAATGATCACAACCAGAAACACCTCCGATTATCGAAAAATGAAAAGCAAAACCCAGAAGGATAGAAAGAAGGAGGGTGCAAGGACTCACTAGAATGCAAACAAAGATTTCTAAAGGACTTGGAGTGGTTCCTTTCTCGAGAAGGTTCAGAAGCAAGAGGGGATTTGCTGGTCTAAAACTCCGGTGATGACTGATAGGTAGACGATGTGACAAATGGGGTCTCCGATGAAGTTTTCGGCAAAAGATCTCTGAGAGTTCGAAATGGTAAAAGTGTGGGAAAGAGAGAGAAAACACGTTTATATAGTGCCTGTCCCCATCATTGGGCACGAAGCACAAAGAGGCGCATTTAATACGCACGACCTCCTAAGTAGCGAAAAACGACTGAAAGTAATGATGGGGTGGTTGGGGCAGTTGCAGAACCCTTCGTCTTCTTACGACGCATGTCCTCGACGTTAGAAGATCGAAGGCTGGGGGGTAGTTGATGGGACATTTTCAGACACTACCAGATGACAACACGTGTACTCAGCATCAATAGAGACACTCCACTGTGATCCCAACACGTGCTCGTCGATCCATAATCCCCTTCCCCGAGGGTACTATTCACAGGGATCAAGAATCTCCAATACGTCATGGACCGACACGTATCCCTTGGTCAATTTGGGCATATCGGTCCCTAATCATGCTAGTCCCTCGACACCGAGGTGTATCTGTTCACGTAGCGTTTCTACTCCTACAGGGGCTATTGATTGACAGGTTATTAGCCTAGGCTAGGCTAGACTAGCCATCACAACATCGTGCTACTCAAATGGTGTTAGGAGGCACAAGGAAGCAGAAGACTCAACCAAAGGGAAATGGGCACGTGACATATTGTGTCAGATCAGAGACAAAAAAACCAGAATGTCCTTGCTTACACACGGCTTGGGAGGTCAGGCATTTAATGCATCCTTCATTCGATGAGACAACATTCAATGCATAAGGGCCTGAAAGTGAAAGGTAATAAATGTTCCTATGTCTGGACATTTAATATATCCCTACCGAGAGAAGGTCATTAAACACTCGGCAGACCGAGGAGAAAGCATTGGTTATTCAGGGTTCCGAACAGTTAAGAATGAGGACATTTCTCATAGAAATTAGCGTGCACACTGCCTACCTCTAATGACTACCTACTAGCAANTCCTTTAGGCTCGGTCTGGCGAGGGACACGGACCTGTACTGATCCCTGACTAAGAAGACTCCCTTAGATATGGGCGAACTGATGGCCCGGATAAACAAATACTCCAGAATTGAAGATGAAATGGGGGGGAGGCAAAGGCAGAACTCTCGCCCCTAGGAGAAAAGAGAAGGAGAGAGAGGACACCTCCCAAAAGGGGCTAGTACCCCCTCCAAGAGGGTCATTTAAAAGTATTCACACNCCTTTCTGAAGGACCATATAGTGTTTTCTTCTTGTCCTCTCTTAAAGAACTGACTTTATCGTCGGAGGAGATACACCGAAAAACACTCTGGCGCCCTTCTAACCTATTTTTCTTTGTTCCAAGAACCTCCCATAGCCTCCCAGGACTAGTCAGGCGACCCCTAAAAATAATTTATTACCACTACATAGGTCACCTTCGGCCCTCACAACCTATTCCAAGTATCAAGATTGACCACTCGATTGCAGACTTGTGTTCACCACGGAAGAGATCTGTTCTTGTGTTTATATTGTGCAGGATCGTGCACGGACAATCTGGTGCTGTCTGTGGGAAACGAATAATTTTTTTAGTTTCTTCTCCAGAAAGAACAGTGGCCACGGTGAATACTCGATAAAAAGGGAAAGGTCCCCAGCAAAGAAGTCTCGAGTTACAAGCTCCTCATCATGAGGGGGGAGGGACCACGCTAGTGACAATAGAAACGTTTCTATTCAGGCAAGGGGCATACTCCTCAAACCAGTATTGGCATTGGGTTAGGAAGATCTGCCCCCTTGGCTCATCAGCTGGCGGAAGTGATCAAAGAAAAGTTTGGGGATCGATTGCGGCAGTTAGAAAAAGATAATGTGAATGTCCTAAGCCGGCTCAACGAATTTGCAGCCCCCGGCGAAGGATCAAGGGACTCATTCCGTTCTCACGGACGCTCCGTCCGGAAAACAGAAATCGAGGACCTGAGAAATCATTTAAACAACAAAGCTGAGAGTTCTAGGGTCTCAAAGCGCTCAAGAGCCAATGAGCACTCCCTCGATGGTCATTCCAGGAAAGCAAGGCCTTTGGCTTGGGACGACCTTCGATGAGGACTATCAAGACAGGGGAAGGGGGATGAGTCCAAAGAGGATTCAACCATTTCCACGCGACGCCGAGAGAAGGGGAATCCTATCAATGACCTTAGAAACCTCAGAGGACACCCCCGTGAGGTGAAAACTGATCTCAGAGCTCGGGTGGAATCCAAAAAAAGGGGGCAAAGCTGTCCAAGACGACACAGAAGACGAGACCATGCAATCCCCTTTTACTAGGGATATCCGAGAGATAGAGGTACCAAAGAAGTTCGTTGTGTCATGGTTTAAAACGTATGATGGGTGATCTGATCCCAAAGCTCACATCAGGCAATACAAGCAAATGATGTCCCTGTATCACTCTGATCAACGGCTCCTCTACCGAGTGTTCTCTACAAGTTTGGGAGACTTCGCTATGAAGTGGTTCGAGACTCTTCCTCTCAACAACATTGGGTCATGGAAGGATTTGACGAGGTAGTTTTTAGCCCGATTCCTTACGGGGAGTAAGCGGCCTAAAGATATTGGATCATTACTAAAGCTCAGGCAGAAGGAACTGGAAATCCTTCGCCAGTACGCCATTCGGTACTGGGAGGAGGTCAATGAGATAGAGGAGTGTTCAGAAGTCATGGCAGCCGCATCCTTTAGGCTCGGTCTGGCGAGGGACACGGACCTGTACTGATCCCTGACTAAGAAGACTCCCTTAGATATGGGCGAACTGATGGCCCGGATAAACAAATACTCCAGAATTGAAGATGAAATGGGGGGGAGGCAAAGGCAGAACTCTCGCCCCTAGGAGAAAAGAGAAGGAGAGAGAGGACACCTCCCAAAAGGGGCTAGTACCCCCTCCAAGAGGGTCATTTAAAAGTATTCACACTGTGTTCAAAGAACTCATCTACAAGTTGCTCTATAAAATCAAGCATGAGTCATTCTTCAAGTGGCCTCCTAGGATGCAGAGTTGTCCTTCCACTCGCAATCAAAAAGTGAGGTGCTCCTATCAGCGGGATTTCGGCCATCGCATAGAAGATTGCAAAGTGTACAAATTTTTCTTAGAAAGGCTAGTCCAGGACGGTTACTTGAAAGAGTACATTGAACCCAAGTCGGAAGAGGGATATGCTTCCGTCCTGACCGTAACACAAGACAACATCATAGATGTGATCCATGTGTGTCCACTAGATCGCCCGACATCCAAGGAGCTTGAGTCTGATCTTAAAAGGATAGCCTTTACAAAAAAGGTTGTCGAGAGTGATGGGGGTCCGCCCAACAAGAGAGCCAGGATTGGCAAGCCGAGCATCACGTTCTCCGACGCGGACTTGGCAGGCGTGGTGACTCCCCATAACGATGCCCTAATCATAACTCTGAAGATAAGCAAGTTCGACGTCAAGAGGGTGTTGGTAGATTTCGGGAGTTTCTCGGAGATGATGTACTCTAAAACCTTAAAGCGGATGGGCTTTGGTCTCAAGGACCTCACCAAGGTTAGGACGCCCCTCGTCGGGTTTAACGGCTCATTTGCCCTGCCCATAGGCAAAATTACATTGTCAGTCGTCACGGGTCCCTTCACCATCAATACTAAGTTTGTCAAGATTGATATGGACTCCCCCTACAATGTGATCATGGGGCGAGCTTGGTTGTATGCGCTGGGGGCGGTGCACTCTACTTACCACCAGAAATTGAAGTTTGCTACACCATAGGGGAAAATGGAGATCCAAAGGGACCAAATGTCTACAAAAAATTGTTTTTTCTTGGTTATGAGAGCAGGGATTTTCACCTAAGAGAAGGGACGCGCCTCGGAGGAAATCCTTGAAAAATAGCAATCACAGTCCGGGCGTCCAGGAGTGGATGACCCCCGGACTGATCTGACGGACCGATCGGTAGAGGACCTCCGGAAGTTGTTCTTAGTAAATGGTGAAGAGAAGAGATACTTCCTGATTGGCTCCGCAATGCCTTCAGCCGATCAGGAAGAGATGATTGACTTTTTAAGGCAAAATGTAAACGTGTTCACTTGGAATGCAATGAAAATGAAAAGGGTGGACCCCAAAGTAATCATGCATAAGCTACATGTTGACCCGGCACACAAGCCAATAAAGCAGAAGTCACGGCGCATGGCACCACATCACGCCCAGGCGGTGAACGAGGAAGTTGATAAACTCTTGGAGGCCAATACCATCCGGGAGGTGCAGTTCCTGGAATGGTTATCAAACACGATCTGTGCGAAAAAAAAAGGGGAGAAAATGGCGTGTCTGCGTAGACTTCACTGATTTGAATAAGGCATGTCCCAAAGATGACTACCCCCTACTAAAGGTGGACCAGTTGGTGGATGCCACTGTCGGGTATCAGCGCATGGGCTTCCTAGATGCCAGAGCAGGATATCATCAAATCCTTCTCGATCCCCTGAATCAAGAAAAAATGGTATTCATCACTCCGAGGGGGGTTTACTGCTACAAAATCATGTCATTTGGGTTGAAGAACGCCGGAGCTATGTACCAGAGGCTGATGAATCAGATGTTTAAAAGACAGATTGACAACACCATAGAAGTCTACATCGATGATATGTTGGTTAAAAGTAGAAGAAGTTGTAACCACCTAGTGGATTTGGCCGATACATTCTCCACCCTCAAGGAGTATGGGCTGAAATTAAACGTGGTGAAGTGTGTTTTCGGAGTAGAGTCTGGTAAATTCCTTGGATATTTGGTGAGTCGGCGAGGAGTCGAAGTTAACCCGGATCAGATTCAAGCGATCTTAGACATCCGGAGTCTCTGAACGATCTGAGAAGTCCAGAAGCTCACAGGGATGTTGGCAGCACTTAATCGTTTTATCTCACGCTCCTTGAATAAATGTAAACCCTTCTTTGGGGCCATCAAGGAAGCCGGGAAGGATACTTGGAGCCACGAGTGTGAAGACGCCCTGGCAGAAATCAAGGAATACATCAGGGTTCTCCCGACCCTATCCGTCCCTATTCAAGGGGAAATGCTCTTCCTGTACTTATCCGTACCAGAGTTTGTCATCAATGGAGTACTCATTCGTGACCATGAGCACCACCAGAAGCCAGTATATTACGTGAGCAAAGCGCTACTGGATGCAGAAACAAGATACCTACCCCTAGAGAAACTCGTTCTATCCTTGATCATGACTACAAGAAAACTAAGGCATTATTTTTAGGCACACTCAATTACTGTTCTTACCGATCAGACCTTAAAGGCCATTTTGAGAAAGCCAGATCTCTCTGGAAGGATTTTCAAGTGGGCAGTGGAGTTGGGAGAACATGAGATCCACTTCAAACCTCGAACTGCTATAAAGGGTCAGGTATTGGTAGACTTCGTAGCGGAGTTTTTTGGGGGACCTCCCGTCCCAAAAGGGGCACCCTCTCCTGGCATAACGTCCTCGAAGAATGATAAGGGACCGCCATGGCTTTTATGTGTAGACGATTCCTCCAACAGTAAAGGGTCCAGAATCGGTATCTTGCTAGTCTCCCCAGATGGAGTGGTCGCCGAGCAAGCCATTCAGCTGGGATTCAAAGCATCCAATAATGAAGCCGAATATGAGGCTCTCATCTCAGGGCTTCGGTTAGCCGAGGCAACAGGGGTTACAAACTTGGTCGTCCACTGCGATTCCATGTTGGTAGTTAACTAGGTTAATGGAGAGTTTGAGATGAGGGACCTTAGGATGAAGGCTTATCATCACGAGGCGACAACTATGATCCGAAAGTTCAAAAAGATTGAGATCAAGCAAGTATCCTGAGATAAGAATGTGCATGCTGACGCCCTAGCTTGCCTAGTCTCGGCACTGGATTCCTCTCTGCCGCACAGAATCGCCATAGAGTACCTCCCCACTTCCAGTATAGATAAAGCTCCCGAGGCAATGGTCGTCCAGGAAGCACACAAGCACCCTAGTTGGATAGATCATTTTCTCAGGTTCCTGGTGACAAGGGACCTCCCCGAGTGTTCAAAAGAAGCTAGAAAGATAAAGCTCAAAGCCCCGAGATTTTGGGTCTCCCCAAATCAGAAGCTGTACCGAAGGTCGTTCTTAAGGCCTTACCTACTATACATCCTGGAGGACAAGGTGGAAGACCTCCTCTATGAAGTGCATGAACAAATATGTATGGGGCACTCTGAGAGGCGATCCATGGCTCACCACATCATGTCTCAGGAATATTGGTGGCCACGGATGCAGAGGGACGCGCAAGCGTATCTCCAAAAATGAGATCAATGTCAGAGGTTTGTCCCGGCAATCAAACAGCCTGCAGGGGACTTACATCCATTAACCAGCCCTTGGCCATTCGCCCAGTGGGGGCTCGACTTGGTTGGACCCTTGCCTAAGGCTCCTGGGAACAAGAGGTTCCCGATTGTAAAAACGAATTACTTCATTAAGTGGGTTAAGGCGAAGCCATTGACTCACATCCGCGACATAGACACTAAGAAGTTTGTTTGGGGAAACATAATCATTAAATTTGGGGTTCCCCGAGCGCTTGTATTAGATAACGGAACTCAATTCATTGGCGGCCGCTTCAAATTCTTTTGCGAGCAACTTGGAATCCGTAATTTCTATATTACCCCTGCATACCCCCAAGCCAATGGGCAGGCAGAATCTTTCAACAAAACGATCGTCAACAGGATCAAGAAGAGATTGGAAAAAGCTAAGGAAAAGTGGGCGGATGAACTGTTGAACATTCTGTAGGCATACAAAACCACCCCTTGGACCTCGACAGGGGAGATCCCTTACTCCCTGGCTTACGGGTTGGAGGCAGTCATACCTCTAAAAGTGGGACTCCCCACCATAAGGACGCAAGCCTTCGACACAGGGAGCAATAACCATCAACTTGGCCTAGATTTGGATCTGGCAGAGGAAAGAAGGAAAATGGCTGCCTTGAGAGTGGCCAAATATCAAGAAAAGATTTTCAGACTTCACAACAAAAGAATCAAGACTCGTGAATTTCAGGTCGGCGAGCTGGTCCTCAGAAGAGTGGTGGCCAATACCCGAGACCCAGCGGATGGAAAATTGGGACCTAACTGGGAAGGGCCTTACAAAGTGGTGTCAGTAGGAGGCTCTGGATCATATAGATTAGAAGATATGAGGGGAAAACCTGTAATACGGCCTTGGAATGTGATAAATCTGAAGAAATACTATTTTTGAGTATTATCTCTCTCGACACTTATTAATGGTTGTGTCACAAGGGCAAGGCCCTGGAGGTAGAGTTCAAAGACTCCTGCCTCCGAAGAAAAATCAGGAGCAAGCTTCCTGAAAGGGCAAGGCCCTGGAGGCAGAGTTCAAGGACTTCTGCCTCTGAAGAGAAATCAGGAGCAAACCTCATGAAAGGGCAAGGCCCTGGAGGCAGAGTTCAAGGACTCCTACCTCCGAAGAGAAATCAGGAGCAAGCCTTCTGAAAGGGCAAGGCCCTAGAGGCAGTCAAAGGAACAAATCCCTGGAGAAGACATTACGCCACGGAGGCGTACGACCCTTAAAAATGATGAAGCTGAACCAATCGGGTGGATCAGCTAAATTGCTCCCCAGATGTTAGAGCTATGAAGATATTTTGTTACCAATAGTTACTACAGCATCAGTGTAAAAAAATGGTTTCAATAGATAATGTAAGTGCTCAATAATGAAAAAAGAGTCATTCATTCCAAAAGCGAGGCTTCGCGTCCCCGAGAGCTACAAGAGAAGAGGGAAAATGCATATTCAAATTCAAAAGTATAGTTCAAAAAATAGGAAGAATATTCATCTAGCCCTGGGAATCTCCACCACATCACTACAAAGAGAGTCAGCGCTGAAGGGATGAGCAGCTTCTGTGGCAGGCGGAGCTGGAGCAGGATCAGCAACAGGCGGGATTTGAGGAATGTTGGACTCGGGGGACAGAAGGGGCTAACTCTGGCAGGGCTTCATCAGATGGGATAAGAATTACCACCTCAGGTGGGTCTGCCAAAATTTGCATCGGCAATAGGGCCACACCCTTAGTAGCAATCTCGGCCTCGACATGCACCATCTCTATCCATGGCACGTAGTTATGCATTTGGAAAAGTGGAGAGTCTGAAAGAACAACGGTGGCTCAGAGTGCCTCATCCCACTCCTTTTTGAAGAACTCCTTACTGTTCTCCTCAAGGGCGGGTAGTATGTCATCGACAAACTCTTCTTGAATTTGCTCCTCAGACTTCATGTTCTCTGCTTCAGCCCTGATCCTGTCAAGCTCCTAGGTCATAGTCAGGCATTTCTCCTCCAAACCGACGGCCCTCACCTCCACCAGCAAGAGACGTTGCGTCTGCTCCGTAATCCTCCTCTCAACGTCAGCCAAAGCGGCACTTAACTTTTCAACGCCAACCTTGGCCGATTCGCTGTCTTTGAGCATTTGCTCAATCTAAGCGGCTTGACCCGCGAGGGTGGAGTCTTTGGCAACCACATCCTCCATAGCGGTGGCCAATGCTCCTTCAACCTCTTCTTTTTGCTCTTGGGTCCGTTGAAGGTCCATTCTGGCTACATGGTATCGCGCAGCGATTATGAAAATTTATTAAGTGGCCTGCGGGGGAAAAAACTTGGTCAATTTATGGGTGATATAGTAAGAAAAGACTAAACCAAATATGAACTTACCACTAGAGAGTTCTGAATGATGGAACGGAACAACATATTCGTTGTCTGCCCCTTGTGAGCCTCCATGTCGGCCTCGAAGTGGAGCGTCTTATTCACTGAATTGGTGACATGGGGGTCCTACAGAATGGAATCATTGACCCTGATCACCCGGTTTATATGATCAGTAGCCCGAGGGTTCCATTCTGCAGCTTCCACCGTCTGCGACAGGGGAGGTGGAGTTTGTCTCTGCTGCTGCTGCTGCTGTCTTTATTGTTGTTGTTGCTGCTGGGGTGGAGGGGGCAACCCACGGCCCCTCTCGCTTTACTGTTGAGCAGAGGGGGCCCTAGACCCCATACCAAGGTCATCGTGCCTTAGCTTGGTCCTTTTCTTCTCTTCAACTTGAGGATCTCTATCACGCACCTAACCCTAACCAGCGGCCCTCGAAGGTGGGGGGTTGGCGCTAGTCCCTATTGATGAGGCACCGCTGGTTGACCCTCGTCCTCTCCCTCCGGCAAGGGCCTGCCTCTGCCTCAGAAAACCCAAGTCTATGCAGAGTGTATGTGACATGGCTACCTTAAAGGCGTCCTCGGCATCTAGGGACTGGAGGATGTTGAAGTCAGGCCACGAATCTCTCTCTGAGGTCCCCACCTTGGCGTGCGAAGGAACAAAACCCTCTCTGGCCCCGAACTCCTCAACTTCAAAGGTACTGTTTACTTTCGCCTCAGTAGCCCTATCAGGATCTTCCTCCAAGTTCTGCTCGGCCTCTTGTTGCGCTGTCTGATTAAAGAGTTCAGACCATTGCGAAGAGTCGAAAGGTTGGGGGAGCTGTGAAAACTTCTTGTACCCTATTGTGTAGTTCAAAAGAAGATGAGCGGCCCAGCCAAACCCATCGTCGCTGACAAACTTTCAAACAGTAATGAGGTCGGCAAATTGTACCAAAGACCGAGGAGGAGGAGCGACTTCCCAGGCAGAGGCGTCTGCACAAGAAAGAAGGTTATTAACGCTTGCAAAATATTTCAAGGACAGCAAAAAATTAGACTTGAAGAAGCCGACGTACTTGTCGTTCTCCATTCAAGAGGGCACCTCGGACTATCGTACTCAGAACTGGTTTCCCGCTCTCAAGATCCACTGAAGATCAAAAGGTCATCCTTGTACCCTTTGTCCAAATCAGGGAGATGAGTTACAAGGTACATGGATGAATCCCTGGTTTTGAGGTAGAAGTTCTGCTGAAGCATAACCCTTAACAAGGAGTAGCAAAAAAAGATATTGTTGAGCCCAACGTTTATCCCGAGGCGGTTATTAAGCTCTAGGACCCCCATTATTATTCTAAAGACATTAAGGCAACACTGTCTTAGAAAGAGGTTGAAATGGGAGAAGAACTAGAGGAGTAGAGGAGGCAGAGGGAACCTAATTCCACCCTCTATGATTGCTTTGGTGTAAAAGGGCATCTCATCCTCAGGCCCAAGATTATGGTTATGCAAAACTGGGTCGGACTCTTCTATACCTACGTTTTGGGGGATGTAATATCGGGCCCTAAACCTATTGATCTGCTGGTCTCCCTTCACTTTGTACTTTTCTGGCCTTGAGGAACTAGCCTAGAGGCCTCGGCGGCCAAAAGGCGTCGGGGCATCTCTAATAAAAAAGGGGGGAGGAAGGAAAAAAAGTTTTTCTACAAAGAACCCCAATAGGTCCCCTGAGGGTTGGTCAAACGATCACAACCAGAAACACCTCCCGTTACCGAAAAATGAAAAGCAAAACCCAAAAGGATGGAAAGAATGAGGGTGCAAGGACTCACCAGAATGCGAACGAAAATTTCTGAAGGACTTGGAGTGGTTCCTTTCTCGAGAAGGTTCAGAAACAAGAGGGGATTTGCTGGTCTAAAACTCCGGTGATGATGTGACAAAAGGGGTTTTCAGCGAAGTTTTCGGTGAAAGATCTCTGAGAGTTCGAAATGGTAAAAGTGTGGGAAAGAGAGAGAAAACCCGTTTATATAGTGCCCGTCCCCATCATTGGGCACGAAGCACAAAGAGGCACATTTAATGCGCACGACCTCCTAAGCAGCGAAAAACGGCTGGAAGCAATGATGGGGTGGTTGGGGCAATTGCAGAACCCTTCGTCTTCTTACGACATGTGTCCTCGGCGTCAAAAGATCAAAGGCTGGGGGGCAGTTGATGGGACATTTCTAGACACTCCTAGATGACGACGCGTGTACTTGGCGTCAATGGAGACTCTCCGCTGTGATCCCGACACGTGCTCGTCGGTCCATAATCCCCTTCCCCGAGGGTACTATTCCTAGGGATCAAGGATCCCCAATACGCCATAGACCGACAAGTATCCCTCGGTCAGTTTGGGCACATCGGTCCCTAACCATGCTAGTCCCTCGGCACCGAGGTGTATCTGTCCACGAGGCGTTTCTACTCCTATAGGGGCTATTGATTGACAGGTTACTAGCCTAGGCTAGGCTAGACTAGTCATCACAACATCGTGCTACTCAAATGGTGTCAGGAGGCACAAGGAAGCAGAAGGCTCAACCAAAGAAAAATGGGCACATGACATATTGTGTCAGGTCAGAGACGAAAAAACCAGAATGTCCTTGCTGACACACGGCTTGGGAGGTTAGGCATTTAATGCGTCCTTCACTCGATGAGATGGCATTTGATGCATAAGAGCCATGAAGTGAAAGGTAATAAATGTTTCTATGTCTGTGCATTTAATATATCCCTGTCGAGAGAATGTCATTAAACACTCGGCCAATCGAGGAGAAAGCATTGGTTGTTCGGGGTCCCGAACAGTTAAGAATGAAGACATTTCTTATAGAAATTAGCGTGCACACTGTCCACCTCTAATGATTACCTACTAGCTATGCGGTCAACAATAATGAGTTTTGTAATGTATAAATAGTCCTTACAAACACATTAAAAAGGTACGCAAAAAAAAACCTTTTCTGAAGGACCATATAGTGTTTTCTTCTTCTCCTCTCTCAAAGAACTGATTTGATCGTCGGAAGAGATACGCCGGAAAATACTCCGACGCCCTTCTAACCTGTTTTCTCTGTTCCAGGAACCTCCCATAGCCTCCCAGGACTAGTCAGGCGACCCCTAAAAACATTCATTACCACTTTATAGGTCCCATTCGGCCCTCATAATCTATTCCAAGTAGTAAGATTAATCACTCGATTGACGGACTCGTGTTCACCACGAAAGAGACATGTTCTTGTGTTTATATTGTGCAAGATCGTGCACGCACATCCATATAAAAATCTATAGCCTTGTGCTCTAATAGTTTCATGACCATCACGAATCAATTCCTGTAGATCATCATCCAAAGTAACTAAAACTAGGATTGTCTACAAAATCACAAACCTACGTTGTGATACCAATTTTTCATGTCCCGATGAACAAGTTTGGATTTGCATCAGTGACACTACATATTTGCCTACAGTGCTAGGGTAGTTAATCCTACTTTCAGATTTCCTAAAGGCTTGTCACCTTTGTTGTACATAGGTCCAGTTGTGCTTCCTTTTAATCTACCTTACGGAGACTTTAGCTTTATTGCTACGTGGGACATCATGATCTGATGGGCGATTCTAGTTCTATAAGACTGATGTAGCAGATAACCCATAAAGGGGGTTTCCCTTTAAAATGCACCCAATTAGTTCTTGTGTCTATCTTTTGTGTTTAGGAATAGAAATTTTACGTGATCAATTAAATAAAACCCATGTGGTAGTTCAACCCAAAGTTCATGGGTCATAACCCATGTTTATTTGGTTTAGTTTTATTTCATGGTTATCTTAAAAAAAAATGGTGGCTAATGAAACGTGGCCTACTTGGGAGAGACCACATGAAGCTTTGGAGTATTGAAGACTTTGTCCTCAATTAGGTTTGATGGCGATGTGACAAACTGACTTTGAGGTGTTAAAGCCCTATGTCGCAATGCTATGACACATGTTTACGTTGGACAGTAACTTTGAGAGCAAAACCGAGAAGAGACGATCACTTGGGCCAAAATTCAGCCTGGCATTCAACTACCAATCTTGATGAAATTTTATTATTTTTCACAACGATGAGGACTTGGCATTGATCGTTGCATTTTGTTGAAAACCTTCGCGGATTGATATTTTGTAAGATCCATTCAATGAGATCTTTTCTTGCTACTTTTGTTGGTACCTATTTTTGGAGGATGAATAATAGATATTTTGATAGGCTCTGAAAATTGTTCTGCCGAGTATTGTTGTAAACCCATTATTGTAATATAGTGGAAGATTGAAATCAAAGTTTGTGGACGTACTCCATGTTTGGGGGAACCACATCAATTTTTGTATCTTTCTTGTGGTGTAATTTTATTATTTGCTTTAAATTTTTGTTGATTCAGTTTGGTGCATCACCTATTTAATTTTCATAACGAGGGTTGAAAATTAATTCTTCTTTTTTATTTTTTGTAATATTACCCTATCAACAATGATAGGAACATTCGATGAACAATTTTGGATTTGCATCAATGATACTACAAATCTACCTACAGTGCTAGGGTAGTTAATTCTATGTTGAAATTTTTAAAATGCTTGTCGCCGATGTTGTACATAAGCCCAGTTGTGCTCCATTTTAATTTACCTGACGGAGACCTTGCTGTTATTACTGAGCAAGACATTATGATCTGATAGGCGATTTTGTTTCTATGGGACTAATGTGGCAGATAACCCACAAAAGAGGTTTCTATTTAAAAGCACTCAAGCAGTTCTTGTGTTTGTCTTTTCTGTTAAGGCACATAAATTTTACGCAATCAATTAAAGAGAACCCATGTGAGAGTCCAACCCAAAGTTCATAAGTCAAAATCATGTTTATTTGGTTTAGTTTTATTTCATAGTTATATTTATAACTAAAATTGGTGCCCGATGCAACATAGGCCACTTGGGGCCATATGAAGGATTGGAGTATTGACGACTATGTCTTCAATTAGGTTTGTTGTCGACTAGGAAAACTAAATTTGAGGGGTTTAAAGCCCTCTATTACAATGCTAAGAGAAATATTTGCATTGGACAGTAACTTTGAGAGAAAAACCGAGAAGAGACAATCAGTTCTGACAAAAATTCGGCAGGTATTCAACATTTGATTTTAATAAGAAATTTCTATGTTATTCACAATGGCGAGGAATTTAGGGAAAAAATGAATGCAATCATGAGAACCAATTGTGTTAGAAAAGAGATAGTGTAAAGTTTATTCGATCTGATTTATCAAACGGCTAAATAGTTCAAGATATCATGTTCACTATTTAGTTGATAAATTCTGAAAACCAATTGTATTAGGAAAGAGACTGTGTAAAAGTTATTCGATTTGATTTATTAAACAGTTGAATAGTTCAAGGCATCATGTTCACTATTTAGCCGATAAATTTGATGAGTTTTCACTAAAGAAGGTTCAAGGCCAAAAACAATCTATCTCGATGCTCGAACTTTCCAAAATATACTATTTATAATGAGTCAGCATTATCATTGGCATACTAATAGCCAATTTTCTATTCATGTGGTAGATTGTTAGACTAAAATAGATTTTTGAAAATAAAAATTGATTTTTGGTCGACTTTGAATCTAAATCACAAATGGGACCCACTCATCATTTTGAGGAAACTTTTGTGGTTTTGTGTTCTACTCCGCGAAAAGAATAACTTAATATATTGACTTCCTAAAATTGAGCAAGAGGTGAATGAGAAAATAAGTTTCAAAATAACCTTCTTGAATGTTGAAATAGAGATTAGGCAACATGGGGTATAACACCAATCCCACATTAGTTGGACAAAAAACTTTACATAAGCATATCCCAAGATTGCTCTATGAGTTGGGCCCGAAGGGGTACCGCAATTTTGTGGACAAGTGAGGACCTACATGGGTTTGGGTTCAACCACACATGCACTACTCATCCCAACCGAGTCGACCTTGGGTGTGATTTAGATCCAACCTTACCTTTTTGGAAAAACTTTGTTTGCTAAATTGCACTCATTTTTCAATTTCTGCCCATTGGAAATTCAAATTTTGCACGAGTTGAATATAAACTTTCATCCTATCCGAAATTTGAATTTGTTCATTCATTATTAGACAGACTTAAATGGTGTCTTCTTGGTTGTATGGTGTCTACTGGGTCGAGTTAATTTTCATGGTGGTTGTCCAAAACAATCACCATTCTATCTATATAAACCTAGAACAATTATGCATTAATCATTCATTTAGACTTACAAAATTATTCATTAAGGCAGTCATTAAATTCATCATTTTCATGATTAGGAGTCTACATTTCTTAGAATAAAAAAAAACACAATATTTGGTTCACTAGGAAGTTATATTGGAGTGCTACTACTGATTGCATAAAGATCATTGTATCCTAGAAGACAGAAGTCAAGATTTTCNTAGGAAATTATATTGGAGTGCTACTACTGATTGCATAAAGATCATTGTATCATAGAAGACAGAAGTCAAGATTTCCATTAGCACCAATGTGGGGGCAAAATATATCTTAAGGACACAATGTAAAAATGACACAAATTAAGAAGTTGAGGGATCAAATCGATACAATTAAAAGGTTGAGGACTAAACTGACACAAAGCACATAGTTTAGGGACCAAAAATGAATTTTACCCAATTATTTTTGTTCTTATGACAGGTTTGTGTGTGATTGTAAATGAGTGGGAGAGTAGAAAGAGACCAAGAGAGACAAATATACAATTTTTTTGGACAATATTGAGTGCAATGAATTATAAATGATTAAGAAAAAAAATAACAATATTACATATCTATCAATCTGTTCTCCTTCGCTACTAATTTTTTAGATTTCAGAAGTTTTTTTATGAAGGGAACAACAGCTGAAGCCAATCAACACATGCCACCTAACCTCTTATCAGGTATCCGAGGACCTATTTGGATTGTATCTTCAAAGCAGGCTTTTTGTTTTGTGATGCAAAAAAACAAGTGAAAACATATTTGGCCAAACTATTTTCCAGAGCAATTTCGAAAAAAACTACAGAATAAAGAGCTGATTTTAAAAACAACCAAAAGATGTTTTGGAGAGAAAACATGGGACTGATGAAAACATGGGGAAGCGAGTTATTGTGCACTTAAACTTAGGTATAAAAGACTTTCTCTCTTTTTTTTTTTGTTTTCTCAAACAGAATGAAGATCAAGGGAGAGGAAGGAGTCTCTGACGGAACGATTAGAAGGCATCTTGTCCAGCGAGTGGGTCTTATCCGCCGACTAGAGGTCGTCTTCCGCAACTATTGAGAGCTCTATGGCAAAAACAAGCTGTAAATCTAGTTATTGGATCTTGTTGTTGTAGATCTATTGATACTGGTTATTGAAGATCTAGCCATTGGATCTTGTATATTTTTTTCGGTCAGATCTGTTGATTTTTGTGTTGCTATATCAAATATGTTTTTTGTAATACCAATGGTTCAGCATTTGGCTATTGGATATTAATTTCATCAAGAACTCAAAATGGGTGTATACAAAAAAGCAAAAAGACAATGTGAATCCTCTTGGAAAATAGCATTCAAATTCATATTAGTATTCATTTTTCTGTAATTTTTTTTTTTGATTATTTTGCTCAATTTCGATTTTTCTATCCAAACATGTTTTAATATTTTTTTATTTCTGAAAACTGTTTTTAGAAACATATAACTAACCAAACACACTTTTTTAAATTTCTTCTTAACAACATGTTTTCAAATATTATTTTTTAAAATATAATCCAAACACTCCCCTAATTTTCTATGTTTCCATCCCCACTTATGCATACCCATTTTTTATTTCGTCCTTATATTTACCACCTTCTTGTCTGACGTTTTAAATTTTTAGTTAGATATAAATTTACATCCACTTAAATTACGTGCTATTATCTCCTTTTATCTATAATTTTGATTGTTGAAATTCACGCCCATCAAATTATAAATGAGAGTTACGTAACAACAGGTTTTGTTAGTGGGAGACGACTAACCTACTAACATATATACCAATCTTTACTTTAATCTATTATCTACACTGCTTTAATATATCAGCATGCATGAAAAATATTTTTTTTTTTCACTTTTACCCTTCAACGTTACAATTGTGCCATACTTATTCTCCAAATTTAATGCCACCAACGTCAATTAATTTTTCAAAGACANATCTCAATCTTTACTTTAATCTATTATCTACACTGCTTTAATATATCAGCATGCATGAAAAATATTTTTTTTTTTCACTTTTACCCTTCAACTTTACAATTGTGCCATACTTATTCTCCAAATTTAATGCCATCAACGTCAATTAATTTTTCAAAGATAATTTTATTAATTATCAATTACTCTTGTGCTCCAACTGACAAGCTTTTTTAGATAGTGACCACACCAGCAATTATGCTAGAAGTTGAATCATTGAGGGCCTTCCCAATTCTCGCTTGGAAAGCCTCTTAATAATCTGTTCAATTCAAAAACTTCTGCTCCTCTCTCTCTCTCTCTCTCTCTCTCTATATATATATATATATATTATAAAACCAAGAGGTTGCTCTAGTGGAATTGGGTTTCACCTGTCCGAACTCTCTTCGATCCAATTCGGTGATGCTCTACTGCCTAATAGTCCGAGAATTCATCTAAGTAATTATCACAATTCATCATGTGACGCCCCTTAAAACCGTAATACCCATGTTAAAATTAAAAAAGGATAATATTATCTTAAGAGTTCTCTTAAGATGAATAAAATGATTGTAGAAATTTAGAATCATTGTTAAAAAATTTATTATAAAACTTGAGTTTTGTGCATATCTACGTTCAGGGTAAATTGAGTTCTGGAGATGTTTAAGTTTGAGAAGGGTGATTAAGTAATTTTATAAATATTTTTAAGTCAAAATAAGATCTACATTGAATCCGAAAGGTTGAGAAACCTGGAGAGAGGTAATATGGGTGTATTAAAAGTTAGGAAGTATTTCAAAGTTAAAGCGCATTTTAGAAAGAATTCGGGTATGAATGAATTTGGCACTACCTTAGTATTTTAGTCATAATTTTTTACTCTTAACTCTAATTGGGCTGATTTTTGGATTTTTGGACAGTAGAAACTAGACATCAAGATCTACAAAAGTATATTTTACGAAAATTTCCTGAATCGACAATAACTGGGGGTCCTTTGTCAACCCATTGTTCACCTATCAACCCGCGAAAATACCTGTGAATGTTGTTTAACCCGGCACCACGACATAACATCCCCTTTATAGGGATCACAAACAANCAACTCCCAAGTATATTATAACACAATCAATACTAATAACACATTTAATCTACATAGATATTTAATCAAACACCTTCGGGGCAAGGAAATCATGTAACACATAATATGCCCAATTTCATCATATATCTCGAGAAATCATAAACAAGTAATTTCTACAAGCTCAATTCATGTTAGTATTGATTTTAACCTTTCTTAATACCCATTTCCATATTTCAAACACCATAGGTATGTGTCACACATGAGATTACATCTCTAATACCCTACTCATAATATACGCCAACTCTTGGTTGGAAATAAACCTAGTTAGGAAAAAAACCCTACCTTTTGAAGCGTAAAACAAGTGGTAAAAGCCTTCAAGAACCCAAATCAAGCTCTAACCCTTGATTTTCCAAAATTCCATTTCTTGAACTTCGTCAAAATCAGTATTTTTTGGTACGCAGGCATAGCCCTATTTGCATAAATGAACTTTGATTCTTGGCCCGAGACGATTCGACGAACATGGGGTCGTAGATCATAGAGAGAAGTTGAAGATCTTGAATTTTCTTCTCCTTTCCCTTTCCTCCTCTTCCAACGTAAAACCTAGTTGAACAATGGAGAGAAAATCTGATTTTCTCCCCTATTTATACTCCTTTGAACATTTGGCCCTCGTTGCATCACATGTTCACATTTTTCGGGTCCAATTTTGTGCCAAATTAATTAAATTTTGTCTTCATTCAAGTTTAAAATATTTTTATTTGAACTATCTTTAAATTATTTTCCACTTTTCGCAATTTAATTCTCGGTCTCGTTTATTTAGGTCCAATGACACTCGATTGCCTCGTAAAACGTAAAAAATCTAACTATATCAGAATTTAACGAAAATTAACTAAGTAACTAGATCTCGCGAGACAAATCTAACAGTGAGGTCCGTTTTGTCATTCGAGTTTTAAAAAATTCAGGTTTTTAACTCGTACTATAGTATCTACTTATCATTTTATCATTTTTCATACAAATTCAAATTTAGTCGGGTTTTACACATCAACCATGTTTAGGTTCTATATGATTCCATTAAAGCACATTCCATCAAACAAGACGGTGATTGATTGAACTCATTTTTTTTCCTTATTATTCTCAATTTATACAACCAAAAAAACACTAGGCTTTGCTTATTCTTTAAATTTCAACCTTTACTTATTTGGGTCATTCTTTGCTTGCATTTACAAGACTGTCTGTGAGTGTGTATNTGAGTCATGCTCAATAGAATAACTCCTAAAGATGCTACTCCCCAACCTACATGCATATAAAATGTTCACATGCAATTCACAAGCAACAATACTCCATTCAAGAATATGCAATTTAACAATAGAATCATCAATGTCATGCCATGATATGAAATGACACTCACACATACAACTCAACCCAAGCCTTTATTGGCTCCCTCAACACATGCAAACATCATGCGCTTGAATTTGGGCATTCTAAACCTCCGTCATTGATATTACACATCCAATGACCTTTTTAAAATAAACCATATGTCTTTGTTGGGTATTCGAATTTTAGAATCTCACCATCGGTTCCATACATCTTTACATTTTTTTGGGCTTGCACCATCTGAAGTGTATAAACTGATAATCGGGTCTTGCACCCGAGGGAGTATCTAACCCTTCTTGTTATACATGATACAAGTTTTTCATGTAACCATACAACTCAGTCAGACCTAGGTCCAACCTTCCCCGGGTCCATGCCTCAACCACCAAGAATGGTGTTTGATTCAAAAGCATAAACACACACCCACACTCATGTCAAATACCCACGAATGTGAAGCTATCCATGTATATGCAATGTAAATGTACAATTGCAATGATCAACCATGTTCAATATGTCATGAGCACATTATGAACAATTCAATATCCAATAATCTTTTCCATGGTAAATTATATCATTAATATATAACCACAATCATTAACCTTAATGTTAATATATTATATGCATATACCAACATCAACTCCCAAGTATATTATAACACAATCAATACTAATAACACATTTAATCTACATAGATATTTAATCAAACACCTTCGGGGCAAGGAAATCATGTAACACATAATATGCCCAATTTCATCATATATCTCGAGAAATCATAAACAAGTAATTTCTACAAGCTCAATTCATGTTAGTATTGATTTTAACATTTCTTAATACTCATTTCCATATTTCAAACACCATAGGTATGTGTCACACATGAGATTACATCTCTAATACCCTACTCATAATATACACCAACCCTTTGTTGGAAATAAACCTAGTTAGGAAAAGAACCCTACCTTTTGAAGCGTAAAACAAGTGGTAAAAGCCTTCAAGAACCCAAATCAAGCTCTAACCCTTGATTTTCCAAAATTCTATTTCTTGAACTTCTTCAAAATCAGTATTTTTTGGTACGCAGGCATAGCCCTATTTGCATAAATGAACTTTGATTCTTGGCCCGAGACGATTCGACGAACATGGGGTCGTAGATCATAGAGAGAAGTTGAAGATCTTGAATTTTCTTCTCCTTTCCCTTTCCTCCTCTTCCAACGTAAAACCTAGTTGAACAATGGGGAGAAAATCTGATTTTCTCCCCTATTTATACTCCTTTGAACATTTGGCCCTCGTTGCATCACATGTTCACATTTTTCGGGTCCAATTTTGTGCCAAATTAATTAAATTTTGTCTTCATTCAAGTTTAAAATATTTTTATTTGAACTATCTTTAAATTATTTTCCACTTTTCGCAATTTAATTCTCGGTCTCGTTTATTTAGGTCCAATGACACTCGATTGCCTCGTAAAACGTAAAAAATCTAACTATATCAGAATTTAACGAAAATTAACTAAGTAACTAGATCTCGCGAGACAAATCTAACAGTGATGTCCGTTTTGTCATTCGAGTTTTAAAAAATTCAAGTTTTCAACTCGTACTATAGTATCTAATTATCATTTTATCATTTTTCATGCAAATTCAAATTTAGTCGAGTTTTACACATCAACCATGTTTAGGTTCTATATGATTCCATTAAAGCACATTCCATCAAACAAGACGGTGATTGATTGAACTCATTTTTTTTCCTTATTATTCTCAATTTATACAACCAAAAAAACACTAGGCTTTGCTTATTCTTTAAATTTCAACCTTTACTTATTTGGGTCATTCTTTGCTTGCATTTACAAGACTGTCTGTGAGTGTGTATTCCAGGAATTGTGGTGACGCCCCTAAAATCGAAGGTCCTTTGTTAAACCGTTGATCACCCATTAACCTGTGAAAATACCTATAAATGCCGCATAATCCGACACCACAGCACAACATCCCCTTTACCGAGATCACAACAACACAAAATTTGGGCAGAATTTCCCTTGTATCGGACGCTCTCAAACGCATAATCTGTATACCATTCAATCACATGGCCCATCCAAGGTCCAATATGCATTAATTTATCATCAATATAACATCATGTACTCCCTTGAAGTAAAAGGACTCAAGGCCTGGAAGCATAACAAAATATTTGAAAATTTTCAATTTGAAGAACACTTGCCGGTAGAAGATATGCAAGTTTTACCGGTAGAAAAAGGCTACTGGAATTGTTCTACCGGTATGTTTGTCAAAGTTCTACCAGTAGAAAAACTCACTGGAAATGTTCTACTATAGAATTTGACGTTCTACCAGTAGTAATTGTCTACTTGAAAAGTTCTATCGGTAGAAGTACTCAACGTTCTACCAGAAGGTCTTTCCAGTTTTTCCCTGATTCCATCTTTTTTCAATTACAATCTATTCCAACTCTATACAACACCAACTCAAACTCATAAAACATCAATTTTAAACAAAATACAATTCATATGAGTTCACTTTACAACCATTTACAATATTACATGTCCAAAACTAAATAACATAATAGTTTTTTTACAAAACATGTTTCAAAAGTCACAACTCGGCTTTTCTTTAACAATGAGGGACGTGTGAGACCCATCCACCGGCCCATGCCCCACACCTAAAATATTGTCCCCATAAAGGGTGAGTCACGCTCAATAGGGTGTCTCCTAAAGAGGCTACTCCCCAACCTAGATGCATATGAAATGTTCACATATAATTCACAAGCACCCATCACTCTATTCAAGACTATATAATTCAACAATAGAATCCTCTATGTCATGTCATGATATGAGATGAGTCTCACACGTACAACTTAACCCGAGCCTTTACCAGCTCCCTCAACACATGCATATGAATTCGGGCATTCCAACCCCGTTATTGATGTTGCACATCCAATAATTATTATAAATCCTAGGTCTTTTTTGGGTGGGTATATATGGACTCACACCAATGGGCACCCAACCGACACAACATTAATAAACTTCAACCAACGGCTCTGCGTACGCTAATACACTTTATGGATTCTACACCAATGGAGTGCATATCCAATTACCACGTTTTGCACCCGAGGAACAATCTAGCCCTTCTTGCTAACCCTGACCCTATTTTTCAATGACAATTGTGCAACTCAGTCGAACCATCAGCCCAACTATTTCGAGTCCATGCATCATCCACCAAGAATAGTGTTTGATCAAACTATGCATACACACCCACACTCATGTCAATGCCTACGAATGTGATACTACCCATGCATATGCAATGTAAATGTACAATTACATTTCATATCATTGTGCAACTAAGATCTTAATTGCAATTTCAATATCTTGTTTCATATATTATGTGCACATAATGAACAACATTCTATCTCATTCAACATTCTCAATTGCCAATTATATCATAAGCATATAATTACAATTAGGAAAAATTTGAAGCTCCATTCTGAATTCACTAAGACCCTATCAATTCTCTCTTAGGCATTTGCCCCCCTAGACCTATTATTGGACCATGTGAATTTTGGTCCTTTGAAGTCCGTTTCTAAAAGATTACAATCAAGAGTGAAACCTTGCAGTTCTTCCATCTTTTTCATGTTGGCTGCTCTCCCTCCTCCTATTTCTCATCAAAACAACATACTTCAATCATTCAAGACATTTTATCAAACACCCACATAAATCATTCAAGGCATTTTATCAAACACCCACATAAATCATTCAAGGCATTTTATCAACACCCACATATATCATTCAAGGCATTTTATCAAACATCCACATATATCACATTAGTCAAGAAATCACATCAAGTAATTTTTAAAGACTCAATTCAAACTAAAATTGATTTTACCCATTTATATACCCACTTTTCACATTTTAACTATCATAGGTAAGTATCACACAAGAGATTACACCTCTAACACCCTATCCATTCCATATAACAACCCTAGGTTAGAAATAAACGTAGTTACGAAAGAATCCTACCTCTTGAACCGTAAAAATAAGTTGTAGAAACTTTCAAGAATACAAACCAAGCCCAAACTTTGATTTTTCTCAAAATCCCACTTTTTAAATCTTTGGTGAAATCTACGATTTTTGGTATGTAGTCGTAGCCCTCTTCACAAAAATGAACATTAATTCTTGGCCCAAGTCGATTCGACCAAAGGAACGTCATAGATCGTAAAAAGAAGTTGAAACTCTCTCTTTTTCCCTCTCTTCGCTCTCTTCCCTATTTATACTCCTTGGAATGCATGGCATTCGTCACGCCACACGTCTTCCATTCCCAGGTCTAGTTTTGTCTCGAAACTATTTAATTTCATCTCGGTTCTAGATCAAAATATTTTTATATGAAATTTATTTAAATTATTCTTCAATTTTTGAAATTTAATTTCNATCTGATACTATAGATATGGTCACCCCATGAAACTAGACTATCTCTCAAGTGTACAGTCTGCAGAATTTCTTTAGTGTGAAGGTCATCTGCAATGGACTTCGTAAGTCGATCCACTATCACCCACACTATGTTATGTCCCCGCGATGTCCGTGGCAAGTGGATCACAAAATCTATCGTGACATGCTCCTTCTTCCACTCAGTCACCTCCAATGGCTTGAAAAATCCTATTGGTCTTTAGTGCTCAGCCATTACCTACTAACACATGAATCATCGACTAATGAAATCTTCGACATGCATCTTCATCCCGCTCCAGTAGTATTGGTGACGAAGATCATGGTACATCTTCATGCCACTTGAATGCATAGCAAAACGNTTACCGTATTGACAAATTACTGTTTTGCCATTTTTCATAAAAATTTAAATTTATCCGAATTTTACATTATTTTTCCTTAAAAAAAATTTGTACTCGAAATTCACATGCATATGCACATTCAATTATATACATATGCAACAGTCATATAATGCTAAATTACTACAAGAATGTATCTTCATCCTCAAACAAAAACGAATAAGTGGTACGTATAGTGTCCTCACGTTCCTATGTCGCCTCCTCTACACCTCGGTGCTGTCACAGTACCTTCATCAACCTCACAATCTTGCCTCATAAAACATGTTCTTGGCTATCCATGATACGCACCGGTCTCTCCTCGAAGGTCTCATCCATATCAACAATCAGCTNGTCTATACCTGGTCCCTAATGGACATTATCTTCGTGTCCTACCCCTAGAACTCAATCTCCCTGCTTAGTAAGGAAGGCGTAACCACCAAACTCCCCAAAGTATCCTGAGCCTGATCCTTGTAGTGCAACCTGAACTGTCCTACAATCTCGAGCATTTGCCACTTCTGGGAAACCACACTAGCCATGACTCCCATGACTTCTAACTGAGTGCATCAGCCACNTACCAACTATCTCGAGTACCTCGAAGGGCTTGATATACCTCAGCGACAGCTTTCTCCGCTTTTCGAACCTGACCACTCCCCTCTTAGGCATTACCTTCAAGAAGACATGATCTCCAACCTCAAACTCTAAAGGTCGTCGTTATCTGTCGATGTAGCTCTTCTACCGGCTCTGAACCGTGAGAAGACGCTTTCATATCAAGTCCACCTTCTCCGAGTTGTCTCTAACCAAATCCAGACCTATAGAGTGTCTCTATCTAACCTCCATCCAACAAATCAGAGAATGACACAGTCTCCCATAAAGTGCCTCATAGGATGCCATTTGTATGCTCGCCTGATAATTGTTTGTTGTAAGCGAACTCCACTAAGAGTAAATGCTCTTCCCAGCTACCCTTGAGATCTAGGACGCATGTCCATAACATATTCTCTAAAGTTTAAATGGTCATCTCTGACTGATCGTCCGTCTGGGGATGCAAAGTTGTACTTATCATTAACTATATTCCCATGGCCTGCTGGGAACTCTCCCAAAAATGGGTCACAAACTTGAAATCCCGATCTGATACTATAGATATGGTCACCCCATGAAACTAGACTATCTCTCAAGTGTACAGTCTGCAGAATTTCTTTAGTGTGAAGGTCATCTGCAATGGACTTCGTAAGTCGATCCACTATCACCCACACTATGTTATGTCCCCGCGATGTCCGTGGCAAGTGGATCACAAAATCTATCGTGACATGCTCCTTCTTCCACTCAGTCACCTCCAATGGCTTGAAAAATCCTATTGGTCTTTAGTGCTCAGCCATTACCTACTAACACATGAATCATCGACTAATGAAATCTTCGACATGCATCTTCATCCCGCTCCAGTAGTATTGGTGACGAAGATCATGGTACATCTTCATGCCACTTGAATGCATAGCAAAACGGGAGCAATGAAACTCCTTAGGGATCTCCTCTCTCAGATCCGTAGACTGGAGAACAACAACCCTTTTCCTAAACTAAAAATTATCATCCGAGTAAATGGCTCAACCTTTGTCAGTTGTACCTGTCTATACCTGGTCCCTAATGGACATTATCTTCGTGTCCTACCCCTAGAACTCAATCTCCCTGCTTAGTAAGGAAGGCGTAACCACCAAAATCCCCAAAGTATCCTAAGCCTGACCCTTGTAGTGCAACCTGAACTGTCCCACAATCTCGAGCATTTGCCACTTCTGGGAAACCACACTAGCCATGACTCCCATGACTTCTAACTGAGTGCATCAGCCACCATATTTACCTTACCAGAATGATAAAGCAAAGTGAAATCGTAGGCCTCCAAATACTCCATCCACCTACGTTGCCTCATATTGACGTCCCGTTGTGTAAATATGTACTTCAGACTCTTATGATCTGAAAACACCTAAAACTGCTCACCATATAAATAGTGACTCCAAGCCTTCAAGGCAAAGGTAATGGTCACCAACTCTATGTCATGCATACGATAGTTCTGCTTGTAGTTCTTTCACTACTAAGAACCATAAGCTACCATCCTCTCGAACTGCAGCAAAACACATCCAAGTCCGTCCTTGGAGGCATCACAATACACTGTGTATCTCTGTCCCCTCTCCGAAACTATCAAAATAGGAGCTGAATTAAGCCTACCCTTCAAATTTTGGAATGTCCTATCACAAGAATCATCTCACTGAAACTTGACCTCCTTTTGGGTCAATCTCGTCATAGGCGCAACTAGTCAGGAGAAGTCCTCAATGAATCTCCTATAATACCCCGTCCATCCTAAGAAACTTCATATCTCAAAAATTAACACCGGCCTCTCACAACTCATAACCGCCTCAACCTTCTCCGGGTCAACTGACACACTCGAAGTCGACACTACGTGTCCCAAAAACTTCACCACCGTCAGCCAAAATTCACACTTGCTGAACTTGACAAATAACTGATGGTCCTTCAAGGTCTAGAGAAAAACCCTCAAGTGACCCTCATGCTCATTCTCAGACTTGGACTAGATCAAAATGTTGTCAACAAAGACTATGACAAACTGATCTAGGTAGGGTTATAACACCCTATGCATGAGATCCATGAATATTGTTGGGGCCCTCATCAATTCAAAAGACAAAACAGTGAACTCAAAATGCATATACCGTATCCAAAATGTCGTCTTAGGGATATCCGTCTCCCTAATCCTCAACTGATGGTAACTCATCCGTAGATCTATCTTACAATAGACCCGCGCCCCTCTTAGTTGATCAAACAAGTCATCAATCTACGGTAAAGAGTACCTATTTTTGATAGTAATCCAATTCAACTGTTGATAGNATCAGCCACCATATTTACCTTACCAGAATGATAAAGCAAAGTGAAATCGTAGGCCTCCAAATACTCCATCCACCTACGTTGCCTCATATTGACGTCCCGTTGTGTAAATATGTACTTCAGACTCTTATGATCTGAAAACACCTAAAACTGCTCACCATATAAATAGTGACTCCAAGCCTTCAAGGCAAAGGTAATGGTCACCAACTCTATGTCATGCATACGATAGTTCTGCTTGTAGTTCTTTCACTACTAAGAACCATAAGCTACCATCCTCTCGAACTGCAGCAAAACACATCCAAGTCCGTCCTTGGAGGCATCACAATACACTGTGTATCTCTGTCCCCTCTCCGAAACTATCAAAATAGGAGCTGAATTAAGCCTACCCTTCAAATNAACAAATACTCTCCGGTGTGTAGACAATGACCCTCTTCCAATCACAATCAATGACAACTCGATGTACCGTCAATCAATTCATCCCAAAGAAGACATCAAACTCTGACATGTTCATGACCCCAAGTTCTGCGGTATGTAGAATTTCTAAGATCTCTAGCTCACAATCTCAACATATCTGATCAATACATACCCTTGTTCCTGGGGGTGAACCCATATGCAATGGTTTTTCAAATAGCAATAGAGCACTTACTTAGTATCTCAAAGTAGGGATTAAGGTCGTAACATTGAAATTTCTCTCTTTGTCTCACTTGTAGTGCATATGCCACTTACTAGTAGACATCTACACCCTGAACCATCTCGTTCCTTTTCTATTTTCGACCCCCAAGGTTATGTTCTCTAACCCTAGTGTCTCTTCTCCATATACATTTTATTATGTATATTGTTCACATAATACATAACATGTAGCATTTAAAACACATAATAAGTAATGCATAATGGATGCAATGTTCTAAACTCATGCCCTACAAGTCTTAGGTAAATCGAAAACCTAGACTCTGATACCAAGCTATGACGCTCCTAAAATCAGGGGTCCTTTGTCAACCCATTGATCACCCATCAACCCACGAAAATACCCATGAATGTCACATAGCCCGACACCACGGCATAATATCCCCTTTATCAGGGATCATAACAACACAAAGTTTAGACATAGTCTCTTTTGTACCGAACACTCCCAAACTCATTGTTTATAGATGGTTCGAGAACACCGAGAGAGAGAAAGAGAGAGAGAGGGAGAGAAAGAAAGATTGAGGGAGTCTGAGGGGTGAGGGTTTGAATGAAATAATTTTAAGGGGAGATAGAAAGGAGGAGGGAAGGTTTTGAATTTTGCATAATTTTCATAAATGTTTGCCCCTAAACTTTTATTTATTCCATTTACCCTTTTAAATTATATAATTAGTTAATTGATACCTTCCATTAATTTTAGACGTTAAATGACACAAATTCAAACACATAACCATCTCCAATAGAAACTCAAATCCTTACCTAAATTTGTGTAAAAAAAAAGGTAAAAAACTTGATTTAGTATGGACCTCTTAATGAAGAAACTCAAATTTAAAGGAAGAGAAATCCAAATTTAAATGATGGCAAATTCAAATTTAAAAAATGATAAAATATGACCATTGGATCTTTAATAAAGGGTGAAATCTCACAATTAAAGATTTGTATGGATTTGAGTCTCCATTGATTTGATTGAAAAAAATGAGTCTCTCCTGATTTGATATAGGTATGAGTTTAGCATTAGAGATTGTTTTAGGAAATTTTACCCAAATTTAAATTTGGGTTTAAAAAAGGGTAANAAAAAAAAAAAAAGATTGAAAGAGGATGAGGCGGAGAAATATTTACGATTACATAAGTTTCTTGGTTAGCTGACTTTTACCCATATAAATAAATTCTGAATTTGTGTAGAAGGATAAAGGTTTCTTTGGGTTGCATGAACTTAATACTCATGCTGCATTTTAAGCCAATCATTTCAAGAAGACTTATGGACATGAATAGTTTATTGTTTAGGATTTAGGTGCCTTTATAGAATTGTTAAAGATAAAAAAAATCAAAAGCTTTTCAAGTTAGCTGCCTTTAATTAGTAGTATAGTATAGATATATAGTTGATATACACGTTTGTCTCAACTTTTTATTGCACTCAATTTTAAAAAAAAAAAAACACCTAATTTTCTACCATAGAAATGATAAGAGTAAATATAAAAACCACCAAATTGTATCTATTTTGAACTCATCTAAGATCACAAATATACTGATGACTCGATTAGCCAACTTTCTCAATCTTGGGAAAGTGTGTTCTTTTCCTATCTAGTTTTTTCTAGCCAATCAGAAGTCTATGTCAAAGGACTCTAATTAATTACGCAAGCACAATAACTACGAGAAAATTGCTTAAGTAATTGTTGCATCCAAGAAATATGTAACCCAAAACACCAAAATTTCCTCTAAGAACATCTATTGGTTAGTGCTTGTATGCATCCTATCTCCCAAAAAATCTAGTCTCAATTAAAATATAAAGCAATTATTATGAATGATTTTACTTCTTATTCATTGACAAATAAGAAGAAGAGAAAGCTTCCTAGAGGGAGAGAAGGAGGCTTTATTTATGCTCATCAACAAAAAGAAAAAGGTAATGTTATAAGTTCTTTGGTATTTGATCATTCATATTTTTTTATTGTTGAGCATATTATTTTCTATCATATTGTATGCTTTCCTACTTTTAATATTTTTCAGGATGATCCGAAAAGAAAGGACCAAAGTTGTTATTTGAAGAATCAAAGATAAATGAATTTTGATATAATTTTTATAAAGTTAAAATTGCAAGTTTTAATAGTCTTTGGATATCAATTTTGTGATTATATTTTTATTGAGGTTATTAGAGTCCTAACCCATATACTAAGGATATTTTGTGGAATGTCAATTGATTTATCAAGTAACACATCCGAGAAATCAGGACATTGCACATTCAGATGAATAGACATTCTATGAAAATAGTATAACAGTTGACACAATCACAACTATTCCAAGTGTTGTGTTGGTTCAAATTCAAACCATCTATACTTCTCTCTCTATGATCTTGCTCCACATACATGAGAAAATAATCGCCAACCATTATATCCATTCATGAATCATTATATCCATTCATGTGTGATCATCCATTACATGGATTAAAAAAATAAGGTTATTTGTTTTTTGTGTTAACTTAATCCATTTTTTAAGTTGACAAATTCAAGACAAAAAAAAAAAGACAACAAAACTAAATAAGACTACTGCACAAATCTTGCTACAAAGTTACTTGGATTGAAGCTGTATATGTGTCTNTCATCCATTACATGGATTAAAAAAATAAGGTTATTTGTTTTTTGTGTTAACTTAATTCATTTTTTAAGTTGACAAATTCAAGACAAATCTTGCTACAAAGTTACTTGGATTGAAGCTGTATATGTGTCTGGACTAAATTCTACATTTCTGGTAAATAGGTGATGAATAACACCTGTCTAATGAATAAGTCAGCCAAGAAGAATTATCATGTGGTATTCATTTAATTAAAAATGGATATACAACCAGTCGATTTGACCTATTCAAATTCAAGGGCAGTTATAACCCTTGTAATGGAGGGAATGAAATGGTTATCTTGAAATTTGAAAATGCAGCGGTTACCAGTACTCAATGCGCTCCAAAAAATTGAAAAGCAACAGTTGGAATAAAAAAGAAACTGGAGGGAAGACACTTATAAAAGAGGCATTAATTGCAGGGAGCAGATACGATCTAACTCATCAAAGACCCACAACTTGGGCATTTTAGGGGTAATTTTAGATTAGTTTTAAAAATNATGCAGCGGTTACCAGTACTCAATGCGCTCCAAAAAATTGAAAAGCAACAGTTGGAATAAAAAAGAAATAGGAGGGAAGACACTTATAAAAGAGGCATTAATTGCAGGGAGTAGATACGATCTAACTCATCAAAGACCCACAACTTGGGCATTTTAGGGGTAATTTTATATTAGTTTTAAAAGTATGATTAGTTCAGTTACAGTTTTATATAGTCCGTTATATCCCAGAAAACTTTCAAAATTAATAAAAGTGTATTTCCTTTTATTAATCTTTTATTGTCATTTTACTTGTTTTGAATCTGTTGATTGTTCAAAAAAAAAATATGTCAATTGTGAACATGCGAGGAAGTCTTGAAACAAACANTTGACCATCATTATCCCAATAGGATAGAAGAAGTTGAAGTGTAAGTCCAACATGGGAAACATAATAAGACCACAATAGCAAATTAAAGCTACAAAGTTGGATATATGAGTTGTTTAGTCATTTTTGATATGCAGAACTTTAATAAAAACTAGTTTGTACACACATACGTTGTACATGAATCATGTTTCACAGTTAATATCCACAAATGCTACATGAGAATATATTGCAAAGAAAATATGTATCTTCCTATACTTCTTCTAGAAAAGCAAAAAAGAAATTACTAAAAGATTGTAGGAGTTCAAAAGAACTAGAAAGTCTAATAGTCCAATATATATATATATATAATAGATGGCTTAAATTTGGTGGTTTAATAGGATATGAACAAAACATGTTTTATTGAAACCACTTAACAACTGTTACATGTATTGAGCTCATCTCACATCACAAATACACAAGTAACTCAGTAGCTATACTTACTTATGCCTAAGAAATAGAAATCAATCCAACCATAAGAAAAATTCAAAAAGGGACTACAACATTCTAAAGAAGCACAAAAATAAGGCCAAACNACAAATCTTGCTACAAAGTTACTTGGATTGAAGCTGTATATGTGTTTGGACTAAATTCTACATTTCTGGTAAATAGGTGATGAATAACACCTGTCTAATGAATAAGTCAGCCAAGAAGAATTATCATGTGGTATTCATTTAATTAAAAATGGATATACAACCAGTCGATTTGACCTATTCAAATTCAAGGGCAGTTATAACCCTTGTAATGGAGGGAATGAAATGGTTATCTTGAAATTTGAAAATGCAGCGGTTACCAGTACTCAATGCGCTCCAAAAAATTGAAAAGCAACAGTTGGAATAAAAAAGAAACTGGAGGGAAGACACTTATAAAAGAGGCATTAATTGCAGGGAGCAGATACGATCTAACTCATCAAAGACCCACAACTTGGGCATTTTAGGGGTAATTTTAGATTAGTTTTAAAAATATGATTAGTTCAGTTACAGTTTTATATAGTCCGTTATATCCCAGAAAACTTTCAAAATTAATAAAAGTGTATTTCCTTTTATTAATCTTTTATTGTCATTTTACTTGTTTTGAATCTATTGATTGTTCAAAAAAAAAATATGTCAATTGTGAACATGTGAGGAAGTCTTGAAACAAAGANGTGTATTTCCTTTTATTAATCTTTTATTGTCATTTTACTTGTTTTGAATCTGTTGATTGTTCAAAAAAAAAATATGTCAATTGTGAACATGCGAGGAAGTCTTGAAACAAACAGTCTCTTCAGATCTCTTTGTGAAAGGATTGAACCCATCGGTCGCAAGAGAAATCATTTGAACCATGAACAATAAGTATCCGTTTATGCAGCAGATCAATCTCGTGATTATTTTTATTTATTTATTATTTTATTTATATGGAGTGATAGAGTAACAATATTAATTTAAACCTCTACAAGAAAATGGAGAGTGGACAACAAAAACATAGGATGCTCATTCCTGCACAAACAATAATTAGAACAATATTCCATGTATTTCACAAAACAGTGAGCAATAGTATTTCGTGCTCACTTTTACTTATTAACCAAAGGTTATAAATCAAATGGCCAAAGGTGTGAGATTCATAAGATTGACGTCAATCATATATATGAGATATTTTTTGTGATAATTGGGGGCCACTCCTTTTCTTAAAACTTATAATGATTTAAGTCCATGCATTAAACATATTTGATGTTAAGTATCTTTTTAGTAAATAGTTAAGTCCAATATTTTTTTATAAAAAAGTCCACATTGTTCCATATTGTTCTGTGTGTATCACGTTGAAAGCGGTTTTCAAATTAGGGAAATCAATTACTCATAAGTCACATTGAACGGAGATCTTCTAGTAAGATTTTTTTCATACAATTTGAAATTCAAATTCGTGAGTAGTTGTTATCTATCTATCTTCTTCTTCTTGCAAACAAATCCAAATCTGATGGAAAAATCGACGATCTAAAATTGGTTTAGCACTTATAAACAATTTCGACACCAGAGAAAGGAGTATGGGTGGATTGTGGTGGGCTTAGAGAGAGAAAGTATGTTGGCGGAGGCAATGCTGCCGGTAACCCAAAAATAGGACCCATTGAAACCTTTAGATTTAAAGGCTAATAATTGGGGAGAATAGAATAATGATATGTATCTCAAATTTGTAACTCAAATTAAAAAGAATCAATAGATCAGTAGGTCTTATTTAAAAAAATTGATGGAACCTATTGATCCAATGATCCTCCTTAATTTGAAATACACATTTGGGTTGTGTTTGAATAGTGAGATAAGGTAAGTTAACACAATAAAGATAGGCTAACAATGTAGTGGGACCCACAAATATTTTGTTTGGGAAGACCAAAATGAGGTAACATATATATCTCGGGTCCAAGCATGACCCGACTGCTACAATATATATAAACCCTCTTACATGGGTTAAAAATAACCCACCTCCCCCCTGGGTTTAAATTCCAACTGATAGGTTTTATATGGGTAATGACATATTTACCCTCTCATTTCTAATTCCACTCGTTTCAAGCCATTTCGGATTCCACCCTGTGAGGGCGACGACGAAGGCAACGATGAAAGCGAACAAGAAGCTGCTTCAAGCCATCTCGGTCTCTCTCTCTCTCTCTCTCTCTCTCTGCTTGACTGGTATACTAGCACGACGAAGATCAAGGGTTTTTGAATTGGATTTTTTTATTGTGGTTGGGGATGGGCTGATTTACAAAAAAATCAGCATGTGTGAGTTTATATATATGTATATCTCTGTGTCTGTGTATGAGTTTGAGTTTATATATAAGTTGATTTGTATGTGTGTGTGTGTGTATATATATATATATATATATAAGTTGATTTGTGTGTATATATATCTTTGTATGTGTGTGTGTGTGTGTGAGAGTTTGAGTTTATATATAAATTGATTTGTGTGTATATATATATATATAAGTTGATTTGTGTGTGTGTATATATATATATATCTGTGTGTGTGAGTTCATATATAAGTTGATTTGTGTGTGTATATGTATATATATATCTCTGTGTGTGAGTTTATACCCAACTGTCATAGAGAGAGAGAGAGAGAGAGGGTTTGGGGAGCTGGAAATGGATGGGTTCTGGACGAATTTTGTGTGGCTGGGACATGGGTGGTTGTGGATGTAAATTGATGCTTGTTGGAGTGGTTTTTCCCAAAAAAAATGTTAAGGGGTAGAATGGTCAAGTTAACTTAAATAATATTTTTAATATCATTTATAAATGTGAGTCCCACAAAACGAAAATTTACTTACCAAACATCGGATAGGACATATATCCAGACCAATGCAAGTGAATGGTGGGTTAGGTATTGGTTGGAATAGATATAACTTTGATATCCTATCCTATCATTTCCGAACATCCAAACACATCCTTTAATTACAAATTTGAGATACATAGAGAATATCGCTATGAGAAATCCAATCTCTCTATTGGTCTCTGTGCCAAAGCTCTATTGCGCATCGAAGATCAAAACTATTGCTCCTATTATATTTTTTATCCTACGCTTTATTTTCCATTTCAGGGTTGGTGTTGATGGTCATTCATAATACTTATACGTGCAAATATTGGCATTTTTGTGTTTCTGATTGGACGATTGCAATAACATACTAAAATATTTAATCCTATACCACTGCGTCATCGGGACACCCAAATAAGAAAAGAAACCTTCACGCTGCTCTAGAATTTGCAAGACAAATGGGTCCCAAGTCGAAGTCATTCCCGGAATCACAGTCATTGCTGGCAATTCCCCAAAGGGTCATCTCCCACAGTCATCCCCTTCCAACTCAATTATATGTCGAGTCACTCCACTTAGCTCCACTCTGGCATATTTACTTTTGTAATTTCAATTGGTTCCCGATTACTAAATCATGTTATTATTTAGAGACCGAGTTATTGGTTATTATGTTACTCATTTCAATTGATTCTGATGTATTTAAATCATGTTACTATTTTTGGTGAGAAAGTCAAGGGTCATCTTGGAGTAGAATTGCACTGTTTTTGATTTTGAATATTACTATTTTTTTTTTGTGAATGTTAATATTTTTTATTTTATTTTTAAAATGTTAATATTCAATGTTACTATTTTTTATTTTGAATGTTAATATTGAATTTTACTATTTTTTTTAATATTAATATTCTTTATTTTATTTTTTTGAAATGTAAATATTGAATATTACTATTTTTCAAAATGTTTTTTGTTTTGAATGTTTCTATTTCTATTTTATTTTTTTGAAATGTTAATACTTTCAATATTATTTTTTTTGTTTTTGTATGTTACTATTTCTATGACGCCCCAAAATTCACCCTATAAAACATTAACTATCTATACAACATCCAACTATGAGAGCATACTAAAATGCCATTAAATAAACAAAATCATTCATTCCAACATCTAATTAGATAAATCTCCAAAGAAAATATAAATAAATTCTTAACATAAGTAAACTATCAAATATAAACTCCAGAGACAAAAAGTCATTCTCAAACTTTCACATTTGGATTCACATCACGATCCCCCTCAGTACCCTAATCTACCAGTTCATATAACTCTAAATCTTCCTCAACACTAAAATCTAAAAAAATGTTATGGTAGGGGTGATAAATAAAGTCTAGTAGGAAAATCATCTCAAAGCCAAACAAGATTTAGAAATCATAAAAACATGTAAGTCTCAATTATAAAATAACATATACAATTTTGAGATAAAACAGTTACAGTTAATAAAATCTTAAGTTTATGGTACCAAATAATAAAGTTCATAAAACGAGTAGAATCTAATGGGCCAAACCCAAAGGCCCAACTCATGCTATAAGCCCCGTCCGNAAACAATTCAATGAAGTTGATATTCACTGCAATTTTTTCACTCATGGTGAGACTCTATTGAGCTTCTTTTCTCAGGAAATCTCCTAGAAGTCCAAGTGAGAGACTCTTAGGATTTCCTTTCTTCCTCCACTTTTTTTTTTTCCTTGCTTTGTAGTCCCCAAACCATCAAACTGAAGTCTAAAACCCTAACCCGTCCTACCTTGTCATTATAGCCCACAAACCCCCAANAGGGTTATCCAAGAGTCTCCTATACCGCCTTGGAGTAAGGGTCATCCAAGAGCCTCATCTACCACCTTGGAATAAAGGGTTATCCAAGAGCCTCCTCCTCGCAGGACTAGTATACTAACCCCTAGTCTTGATCATCGTGAACGAATAATAGTTTGGTCCTCACAAGGCACCAACCTCAATACGAATGATAGGAAACCTTCAAACTCCTCAAGGTAAGAAAAAAACATCTTAACACTATGCGATATAGATTTGAGTGTCATTCACGTTCATCGCACCCATCCATACAAGAGATAAATTCAACAGCTTTTTCATAAAATCCAACTACAATCAAGAATCATGATTCCATAATTTTTCAAATTGAATAATTTGAAGAAAACATGCAAGAGATCTCTAAGAAACATATTGGCATTGATCATAACCAAGAACTATGATTTTAAAATCAAGAACATATGATTTTTGATGTAAAACGTGTGCTAGTTAGGTTCTAAATCAAGAACTAGGGTTTTAAATAAATAACAAGTGATTTTTGGATGTAACATATTTATTTGGATGTAAATAATATCTATATTCAATAATTTAAGCATATACTAAAAAATATATATAATAACTTTGTCGATCTATCATATATATGGAATAGGTGTCAAGAACTCGATTTTTAAATCAAGAACAGATAGATCTTGAAACAAATTATGTATTTTTGTTCAAGAAATGAATCCAGGATTCAAACGAATGTAAACACATTATTGAACAATTATTTATATCATAATAAGGATGAAAAATATATATTATTGTAGAGGATTTATCCGCGCGTTCAGGATGTCGTCCCCCCACAGAAGGATTTCGGCTGACCTGGCGTAAGCCTGAGCCTATGCCAGTAGCCTTTACCTCTCTTCAGACCGCAAGAATACGTTCGTCCCACATTGGAAGAGAGTCGTCTCCCCCCCTGCCATATAAGTCTGGACTTCATATGGAGGAGGTACCCACTTGATCAAGTAGCTAGTGGGTTCCTCTTCCATATGAAGTCCAGACTTATATGGCAGGGGGGAAACAACTTTCTTCCGATGTGGGACAAACGCGCTCCTACGGGCTGAAGAGAGGTAAAGGCTACGGGCATAGGCTCAGGCTTATGCCAGGTCAGCCAAAATCCTTCCGTGGGAGGAGAACATCCCGAACGCACGGATAAATATCCTACAATTATATAAACCTAATCATCAATAAATGAATCTGATAAAGAACCCTTATATTGATACTTAGATCTTAATTCTAACGTATTTTGTTTCGATTACCATACGTTAATCTTTCAAGATTCAGCCCGTTATTCTTCCTTTTCTTCTACTCAAACTTTTCTAGGTTTCTTGGGGTTGACAAATAGGTAAAGACACTTCAGATCACAGCCTAGGATATTTATAGACCAAAAAATAGAGAATTCTCTTCTGGATGTAGGTAAAAATTTGCACCTAACTTTCAGGTCGATTTTTACCTTGTTAGAGACTGACTCCAAAAATTTTCATGAAATACATTTGGTCGATTTTTGTCCAAAAATTAGCTCAATTGAACGCGAGGGTAAAAAATTATAACCAAAATGCTAAAGAAGTGTCAAATTCTTTTTTATCCAAATCCTCTTGAAATATGGTTTTAACTCCAAAATACTTTCAAATTTCTAATACACCTCATAAAACATCTCCAAATATTTTTTGACCTTCTGGATTCAATAAAAACCTTATTTTGACCAAACAACTTTTATAATATTACTTAGCCACCCTTCTTATGCTTAAATATCTCCAAAACTAAATTTAACCTGAAAGTCAAGACATGCAAAAACTTAAATTTTATGATCAACCTTTCAATAATGCATCAAAGTTCCCATCATCAGTTTATTTATTTTAGGAGAATTATTAAGATAATATTATATTTATTTAATTTTAATACGGGGACTTGCAATTTCTCTTATATATACACACACACTATTTTTTATTTTGAACGTTACTATTTTTATTTTATTTTTCAAAAATTTAATAAATTCAATGTTACTCTTTTATTTTATTTTATATATATATATATATATATATATAATAAAGTAGATAGAAAAGTTTGTCTTGAACTTTTCGCGATTCAGATCGCTTGACAATTATTGATCCAATGGTCCTCATGCGAAATTTTTCTAAGACTCATATCTCTTATCTAACTTTCTCTTTCTCTATCTCATACTAACTGATACAACTCTTTCTCATTCTATCTAATACTCTCTCTCCTATCTCTCACACGTTTTAAGCACACACCTCCCATCTTTTTTGTAATTATCTCTTGAACGGTTATATATATATATATATAATACCTATTAAAACTGTAATAACAAGAATTATTTCTGACAAATTATAGGTTCATTAACATATGTCATGAGTCAGGAATTTTATTTAGAGTATGCACTTTAATTATACACTATAATTTTTTTCCTTCTAATCAATTACACTATATAATATATTTATATTTATTATATTATATTTGATACATGAAGTCTATTTAACATAAAAAGACAAAAAAATAATGTGTGTTGTATATGTATAAAAAATTGACTAATTATTATCATTGTAAAAAAATAAAGTTAATTGTCCATTTTATAATTAAAAAATATCAGTTATTCACCATCAATCCATTAAATTTATTCAATAAAACGATGTTCTAAACATTAGTATAGCAAAATTATTAAACTAAAATTTAAGAGGTAAACATATTAAAAAAATAAAAATCGATTACCACATAATAAAGACTATAATTATTACTCGAATAAAAATAAAAGATAATTTTTCGTAGAAAAAACAAAGTCAAATAANTACCACATAATAAAGACTATAATTATTACTCGAATAAAAATAAAAGATAATTTTTCATAGAAAAAACAAAGTCAAATAAAGATCAATTGAAAGAACTTTCACTTGCAAAAATTTATAATAAAATGAAGGTCATCTGAAGAAAATCTTATTATAATTAAAAAAATTATAGAGTGAGCACAAGTAAAAAAATGTGTATAATTTTCAGAATATATAAATATAAATATACATATCATATTTTTTTAAAAAAAATTGAGGGTAGTCCNTGGATGTAGGTAACAATTTGCACCTAACTTCCAAGTCGATTTTTACCTTGTTAGAGACTGACTCCAAAAATTTTCATGAAATACATTTGGTCGATTTTTGTCCAAAAATTAGCTCAATTGGACGCGGGGGTAAAAAATTATAACCAAAATGCTAAAGAAGTGTCAAATTCTTTTTTATCCAAATCCTCTTGAAATATGGTTTTAACTCCAAAATACTTTCAAATTTCTAATACACCTCATAAAACATCTCCAAAAATTTTTTGACCTTCTGGATTCAATAAAAACCTTATTTTGACCAAACAACTTTTATAATATTACTTAGCCACCCTTCTTATGCTTAAATATCTCCAAAACTAAATTTAACCTGAAAGTCAAGACATGCAAAAACTTAAATTTTATGATCGACCTTTCAATAATGCATCAAAGTTCCCATCATCAGTTTATTTATTTTAGGAGAATTATTAAGATAATATTATATTTATTTAATTTTAATACGGGGACTTGCAATTTCTCTTATATATATACACACACACTATTTTTTATTTTGAACGATACTATTTTTATTTTATTTTTCAAAAATTTAATAAATTCAATGTTACTCTTTGTTTTATTTTATATATATATATAATAAAGTAGATAGAAAAGTTTGTCTTGAACTTTTCGCGATTCAGATCGCTTGACAATTATTGATCCAATGGTCCTCATGCGAAATTTTTCTAAGACTCATATCTCTTATCTAACTTTCTCTTTCTCTATCTCATACTAACTGATACAACTCTTTCTCGTTCTATCTAATACTCTCTCTCCTATCTCTCACACGTTTTAAGCACACACCTCCCATCTTTTTTGTAATTATCTCTTGAACGGTTATATATATATAATACCTATTAAAACTGTAATAACAAGAATTATTTCTGACAAATTATAGGTTCATTAACATATGTCATGAGTCAGGAATTTTATTTAGAATGTGCACTTTAATTATACACTATAATTTTTTTCCTTCTAATCAATTACACTATATAATATATTTATATTTATTATATTATATTTGATACATGAAGTCTATTTAACATAAAAAGACAAAAAAATAATGTGTGTTGTATATGTATAAAAAATTGACTAATTATTATCATTGTAAAAAAATAAAGTTAATTGTCCATCTTATAATTAAAAAATATCAGTTATTCACTATCAATCCATTAAATTTATTCAATAAACGATGTTCTAAACATTAGTATAGCAAAATTATTAAACTAAAATTTAAGAGGTAAACATATTAAAAAAATAAAAATTGATTACCACATAATAAAGACTATAATTATTACTCGAATAAAAATAAAAGATAATTTTTCATAGAAAAAACAAAGTCAAATAAAGATCAATTGAAAGAACTTTCACTTGCAAAAATTTATAATAAAAGGAAGGTCATCTGAAGAAAATCTTATTATAATTAAAAAAATTATAGAGTGAGCACAAGTAAAAAAATGTGTATAATTTTCAGAATATATAAATATAAATATACATATCATATTTTTTTAAAAAAATTGAGGGTAGTCCAGTGCCAACTCTCGCCCCTGTACAACTCTGCCAATGTATGTCTATATATATATATATATATATATATATATATTCACACACACACATATATCTATATGATCTTAATTGAATTTTCATTCATTTTACATTTCTCTCCTATCTTTCACACATTTAAAACACACATTCTCATTTCTCATATAACTCTATTTTTCTATTTGCCTCATACTCTCTCTCTCTCACACACACACACATTCTTCCCTTCTCTTTATCCTAAATGCATATAATTAAGTAATGGGAGTTAGAGAGCATGGCCTGGCTATATATATATAGATATATATATATATATAATAATAATAATAATAAAATACATCTAATAACCATTAAAACTCTAATCTCTCTCTATATCATACTCTCATCTCTCATATAACTCTCTCTCTCTCTCTATACATCCGCTAACACACACGACAATATCGACTCCTACAAAAAAAAAGATATTTTTTTAAGTATAATGATCAAATACATAAACTGTGTCCATGTTGACATTTTTAGGGATCATATTTTTAGAGAAGTTTTGTCAAAAATTTTTAGAAAATAGTATTTTCAAATTAATTTTGCATTGTGTAACTAAAGAAAATAATAAAAAATAAACTATTGCTTGAAAATATTTATATTGCATGACTGGTAGTAGAATTTTTTTGAGTTAATTAGTGCCTTCAGGTACGGGTTATTACTAGTGTATATATATATTAGATCTAAAAATATGAAATTTTGAATTAGTTTTTCAATTTGTTTTAATTAAATATAATTACTGGGGATATTTTAGACCATGAAAATCAAAATGGACTTATTCTCAAACAAATTTTTAATGATAAAATTTCATTATTCTTTAAAGATCCAATGACCATATTTTGCCCTCTTTTAAATTTGAGTTTGTTCTCGTTGAGTTTTGGGTTGAAAAATCACAGAAACAATATTCAGTGCCAATTTTATCAAATAAAAGATAAATCTAGTTCACAATTAAAAATTAAAAAAAAAATTGTAAAAGGAATACAATCCTAAAAACATATGATTAATACAAGTATATGTTTGTACAATCCGATGATGAGAATATTGTCGGCACAATTACAAAATAACGTCACCTACAAAGAAACAAGCAGCCTTGAACCCACGTACTGATGATAAGTGAGAAAACATGCCCACAATGACATTCAAATTTTGGCCATGATCATTCTATTTCTGCCCATAAGTCTCCAGACACGATCCGTAAATCCGCCGTGCCAGATAAAGCACTTCCCCTCGAACCACCAAAATCTTTTTGGTCATATCAAGAAGGCCGGTATTGAAAAAATTGTAGTCTTCAGAAGCACACACTAATATACAACAAAAGGGAAGCAACATTACTTTCTATGGATGCAGGGCTATGGATATTGAATCCAGTTGCACCCAATGTTGACCAAGCAATAAGATGAGTTAGAAAGAGATCACTATCTGGAAGGCTCCGACTAACAAGTCGATTAAGTGGTGGAGAGCAGATGACATAAGGAACCATGTCCAACTCCTGAATGTATGAGAAAATGCAAGGCAACTCGAACAACATCAATTCTTGAAATCCACTTACCAAGAAAAAACAATTCTTAAATTCAAAATAGAATGCCACAGGAAGATCTGGGCTATTACAGAATGCTTGTGTAGCAACGGAAAACAGAGCAGACACCATAGCTCAAGTTCATTTAGGTGACATTGAATCCATGGATTCTGAATATATCATCATCATGACCACATAAACTTATTATATATCACCAAGTCCCCTTCAACAGAAATTTTGAGGATTTTATGATTGGCTTTCACCTTCGAGTTTTTATATCCTCAGAAAGCTGTGCTGATAAAACTCATCAAAGGACAAACGGTTTTCTGTAAAGATAGGAGGATCATCAGTTTTGAATTAAATGAATTCTACAGTGTATCTATTGTATAGCATCATTAGGAAGGAGAAAGACAACATGCTAAACCTGGATTGACAGACAATAGTCTTGAACACAAATCGACAGAGTCATGGTTCAACTCTGAAAGGATGAGCCGAGAAAATGGAAGACAAGTAGACGACTTGATATTCTGCAGGAGCTGAAATCCACAAAAATGATAATGGAGGAAAATGGAGCTGGTGAATTTGAATGACTTTTTAGCCTAGGCCAAAGGCGCTACCTGAACGTTAGTACTACCCCGAAAAGGTGGGTTGCCATTAAGAAGTTCAAAAAAAATTGCACCAACACTCCACATGTCAACCTGTAAAGAAGGACTAATCTCAGTTTTCGCTTATCTGAACAAAGGGCAAAACAAACCTCTTACCTTTTCATCATATCTTTGAAAATGTAAAATTTCTGGAGCCATGTACAAAGGGGACCCACAAACTGTCTCTGCAAAGTCATCTGGATTTAAAATTCTGCCCCCGGATAAGATTATTGAATCAGAAAATATGGATAAGTTGACCTTCTGTTTCCAGGAAATTAACAATTGGAATTCCACATTCTACAATTACCGAGCGAGACCAAAGTCTGCAATCTTCAGCACTGCGTCACTATCAGCACTAGACAGGAGAATGTTCTGCACCAATGAAATCAACAACATTGGCTTTTGGATAATTCTGATCAGACACAATAGATACAAATGCAGCCATTGTAAAGTTGGACTATAAATTTCACCATGGTCATTGTTACAATTCTGCTTTCACTGCAGGCAACTTCAGGTCTAACATTAGCAAAATTGCAAGGTTCTCCTTAACAAGCAAGACGACATAAAAATATAATCAATGCTTATGGCTGAAAAAAGGATAATGATATCAGAAACCACTGAAACCTGCAACTTTCCAGAATTTACAGCTGCTTTGACCTTAAAAAGTTTACCAAAAAAGAAAGAAGTCCTCACATATTATAATTTGACAATGCAATGCATAGTCTAGAAGACCGACAAAATAAAACCTATATTACCAAACCAATGAGTTGAGCGACTCTCCTGTGATCACCACATTAGTTACCTCAGCAACCAATCAAAGCATTCAAAATGTGGAATGTGGAGGAAGTTTTCCTACTACTCTTGTTTTTGTGTTGGAAGGAGGCCTAGGGAAGGTTTGCGAAAATAAATGGAAGTTTGCAAAAGCCTCTCAGATAGAGAAAATTTGTGGAGCAACACCACAGTTGTAGAAACACAACCACATTTGGCAGTATCGCATGCCGAGGTTGCCGTAAGGATAAACCAAATTTATGTGAACCAGAAAATAGTCTTATAGCCTCAAATTATATGATGGCTGAATTGAGTGGGTGTCTTTCCAGATCTTTAAATTTTGGCTGTTTTCATTCAAAATACCATTTGGATGCCAGCACATTCAAAAATCTTTAAAATAGGTCAGCTAATCTAAAGAGGTAAGATTCTTCCTCACTGGTGGTGTATAAGTAAGATGGCAGAAGAGAGTTATGGGATACATCACCTCTACTACAGATGTCTTTTTCTTTTCAGATTCACCAAGTCCACCAAAAGCAGGAAGAATCATTGATGGTTTGGAAAGTGAAAATATTGGGAAAAGGAAATGTGTGGTGAGGAGTGTTGCCCTGCTGTGCTATATGAGTGCATATGGAAAGAGAGCGATGTGGAGTGGGCAATTTATAACTATAACAAAAGATATTCTGTTTGACTAATAGGAAATTGAATGTCTCTAGACGTTTCTTCATATTTCGTGGAGAACTTGGTTATTCAAGTTTCGTCTTGGTGGAGAGTAGGCTACATATACTCTATGTGTGCTTAGTAAAGGTTTTGATGCTTTTTTGTACAGTGAACACCCCTTTGCCACTTATTTAAGTAATGAACTCTTCATCAGGCCAAAATCCATTAGATGGAGAAAGATGGTGGTTTTACTGCTATGCTTCATGACATGGTGACTTTGGAAGGAGAAGAATAGTAGGTCATTTTAGAATATCGAACGGTCAATTACAAGTAAAAACTAAATTTAAACTGGAATCATGGTTCAACTATTGGCTGATATCGACAGGATTCTATTAAGTTCTCCAACTCGGCAACTTTCATTTTGATACTGTTTCACATTTCACGTAAATCACAGGTCTCATGCGAGTAGGCCAAAACGTCGCCAAGTCAATAAGGATTCGTTCAAGTCGTCATCATCGAATTGATCAATACTATTACACGACGTCATAATATGGCCCGAAACTCTGATCTCATCATGTTCAACTTCTATCAAGCATTTTGTGTGTGTTGTCTAATACTATTCCGCAACTGATGTATCTTAGTGCTCCATGAATCGATACCACAACCTAAAATGATACTAGAATACCATGAGGGTGAAACCTCTACACAAACATAAAAATTTGTACCACCTGAACCAGCTATAAAAGTTGTTGAGATGCGCCCTAGAGTCATCGGGAATTGACTTGTACATGAGCTCAAAGACGACAAAAGGTTAGAGATCCCTTGACGTGTTGCTGGGAGAGACCTCCGATACGTAAGATAGTATTGTGATTATTAAAGTATAAGCACGTGTATAAGCAAGAAAAAGGGTAAAAGTGTATAATCATGTGTATAAAGCAAGAAAAAAGGTAAAAATGTCTGATATTAATGTATACCAGGCCTCCTCTTCCTATGGGATTTCAACCCTATTATAAAATGCATTGACTTTTCCTACCACCTATATACGATCAATTTATGGTGCAACATGACTTGTTGAATAAGGGTGACCTTCTAATTAGCTATAACAGAGGTTGATAACTGAAGATTGGTCTACTGTGCGAAGGCCACAGATGTAGAGGCTGCTTTGCTTTTACTTGATGTGAATTCCTTGACCGACATGCCAAAATATGCATCTTGGTGAATAAAAGAATACCTTTGCATTTAATGTCGTGAGACCCATAATGGTATCTCGCCTTACTGTATCATCCAATTGGTCCCATCGCTTTTTGGACATTGACTTGTTTTGCAAGTAATATACCAACTGCCTTTTCTTAGTGGGAATGGATTTACTGTCTTTTCTTACTAGGAATAAATTTGTGGGGCCCTCCGATTACCCTCAGCTTTTATTTCCTTCGTAGTACGCAAAAGTAGATGAAACCTAATGAAATTATCCTCTTTTGCTTTGATAAGATACAACGATGCTAAGACGGCTTGGGGAGTGATAAGAGAGGATAAGTACCAAGATCCAATAAAAAATGGCAAGCAAGCACAGAGCCTGAATACAATAGTGAATAGCAGGAGCCCAAAAACAACAGTGTTTCCCAACCTTACCATTCACCCAAAGATGGTTGACAGTTGGCACATCCATGTACTTATCAAAGGTCCACTTTATTGATATCAAACCTCCACAAACATCTAGGCTGACGACGACTCAATCCAGCGAAAAAATGATTCCATGCCAATCAACCTATCTTAAACTTTTTTCCTTGTCTTCATATTCACATATGTCGAGAATGCGCAATGACCCAGAAAATTCTCTCCTTACTAAAGGTTGCAGGGAGAATGAAAGGCACTTTGATACGATATCTTATGCTAAATCATCACCTATGGCATTCATCAGAATCTCACAGTACCCCATGAGCCAAAGAGATCTACAGCAACACAGAGCTAACCAGTCCAGTCCATACCCCATGATGGTCAGCACTGTTGACACTATTCTTCTGGCACACAACCACATGTCCCACTCTCTACTCAACAACAATCTGACTAGTGCACCGAGGACTGGTCAAGCATCAATGTTCAAAGGTCAGATATCGAAATTCAAGCCAGAAAATTTCACAGATGGAGCTTGATGTATCTAACTATGGTTTCAATGAATTTAGGACTCAAATCAGTAAGCTACACTTTTATTTAATCGTTCCCATTAAAGTTTATCTAGCCATGTCTATAAAATGCAAGACTCTAAGCTCAATTAATCAAAAAATAGAGGCCAAGTGACATATATGTCGGACCTTCGGCATTTAGGCCTTCTTCAAGAGCCAAGATTGATCGGCCTTAGGGATCCAGTGCATTCAGTCCGTCTTGAGGGACCAGTTTCATTTGATCTACCCTTAAGGGCCAAGTTTCTTCTGTTTTTCTTTAAGAACCCGAGAAGGTCCCATAGTCGGCCCTTCTTCAAAGGCAAAATCTGCCTCGAGTGACACCCCATGACCGTCTTCTTCAAGACTAGGCTATGATTGTCCTTCTCACGACCCGATTATGAGTTCAATGATTGTACTCTTCAGGACTATGTTATGTTCGTTCTTCTTTGGATCTGGCTATGATTGTCTCCATCGAGACTCAGATATCATCCTCTTCAGAGTCAATTACAATTTAATTATGGTTGTCAGACTTCACTCTCGCTGACAACATCTTATAGTTATCTTCGGGATACAGTTATTGGGCCTTTCAACTAGACATCTCATTCTAGCCTAGTCATAAGGATACCTCATCCCCTCATTGGTTATTGGGATTACAACTCATTGATTACAAACTCTCTAAGCTTTGCTCTCATTCATCTTGATATTTTGTCAAAAATGGAAAGCATATTCAGGCCCCGTGTTCACTATTGATTCAGGACCCGTGCTTGTTTGTCATTTTAAATTGAATCTCGGTACTCATCTCCTCCCACATCACTACCCAAGCTATCTTAGCCCAGCCATATCATATCTAAACAGAAGAGGATACTTTCATCCACTTTTATCTCTTGCTGAGTAATACAAAGAAACACAAGTTGAGGGTAATCGGCGAGACATATTTTCACTAGTTATTGGGCCNAGACACCAATTGGATATGTTTCAAATGAGGACCCACTAGTAGGAAAAGACAGCCTCGATACAACCTAGACTGTGAATGAAAATTTACCAAGCTGCCGCATGAATCTTTTAGCTATCCACTCTTGAACTCTGCCATGGAGCTGAATGTAAGAAGCTAGATTGCCTCCAGCACAAAACTCCAACACTAGAAATACGCAACCTTTAGCCTGATGAAAAAAAACAATGGCTTCTTTTTTAGGAGGGTCAATCGAAGGAAACTGGTTGCACAAAACTTAATTGTAGTTTGAGTAGCATATTTTAGCCAAATCCTTGTTTCAACATGCTATAAGTAGAAATTGATCTAAAGTGCTTCTGGATGACAAATTTTGCAATTTAAAAGTATATTATTTGATGGTCCAACAAGTTACTCAAAAAGTAGTTTGACGAATAAGCAAACGTCTGAATAAATAGTAAGGCCACTAATGGAAGCCACTTTTTATTTAGCAAGGTCATACGAGTGAGGGAAGAACTCTTCAAATAGAATTCTCTCTACACCATCAATCCTCCCAAAAATTAATTCTTTATCAATCCCCAAGTTGAAATGGGTGTTTTTAACGTACAGCTTTACAAGGGCAACAATTCAATCATTTGAGCTAATTTCTTTTTTTCTTGATGCACAGATAAAGAGTATGTAGGCAGCATCCGAGACACATAAATATAGGAGATGAGCAAACAATTAAATGGAAATATTTTCACTCAAACTAGCTTCCATCCGAAACCATCCAGCTTTAGTTCCGTGGACAAAAGAGGTGTGTGTGCTAAAAAAGAAGGGAAGAGGAGGGGGGAATTAGAGACACCCGGTTATGACATTATGACAAAGTATGCAGTTAGGTATGAGAACTTAAACCACAACCCAAACATTTACATCAGTAGTTTCCAACCTACAGTTTATTGTACAATTGCCAACGGATATGCAGAGAGAGAGCAATTAAATATAAAAACGAACTAGGAAAGCAAACAATCAAACGAATTTGCATTGTAGATCACCTTAGAATACAATTCAGATTCAACTGAACATATTACCATATGGGTAACCCTAAAAACCTAGATTAATCTACCGGCTAAGCAATTATACAAGGAAAAACAAACGAACCTTGAAAAAATCAAGAAGGCGAATGATGTTGGGATGATTAACAGAGGACAGAAAATTGAGCTCGCAGTCCAAGCTGTTCTTGAGGTTCCGGGTGAGTTTCGAGAGTTGTATCTGCTTCAGTGCCGCCATTTCGCCGCTTGTTTTGTGCTTGGCCTTCCATACTGTTGATAGCGGGCCGCCTCCGAGTTTGGAACTCAGTACGTAGTCCCCGATTGTGACGAAGTCGGAGGAGTGACTGCTTGCGATTTGGGACTCCATTTTCGTTCCAAACAGAGACAAACAGTAACGAGCTTGCTTTGTTGTGATTTTGTCCCGCGCTTTATGTATTGACGGTTCAAATGGTGGGGAGTAGGTACTAGAAACTCCGCTCCGGGTGGAGGAGAAAATATTAAACGGTAAATTACACCTACGCCATCTAAGATTTGTTTGGATCTCTCCGATTTGCAAATAAATATTGGGAAAAATCTCATTTTAATCCTGGAAAGATATAAATTTTTTAATTTATCTCCCGAATGATTAATTTTTTGATATTGCCCAGTGAAAGAAATAAAAATGTTATAATATGATCTACCGTCCTATTTCTGTTTGATAGTTCGTCTATATCAAATTAACCAATCAAGAACCACAAAAGAGACTAAAAAATAAATAAAAATAAAAAAATAGACCACATTACAACATTTTTATTTCTATGAGGAGACAACATATATGAAAATATTAATCGTTCTAAAAATAAACTGAGAATTTTTGTATCTTTTAAGGAACAAAATAAGATTTACCATAAATATTGTTATCCTCTAAGGTTTACCTTTAATGTTTTGGGCACAATAATTGTATTCTCAAATGATATCATTGGAATTTGCGATCATTGTAAAAATTTCATTTTTTTCTACAATTAAAACACAATATATCATATTAGGCTTCGCTTTTATTCTCGTTCTAACAGAGAGGAATGAGACTTGTGAAGATAAATGATGATTGTTGCAAGCAGAGGAGAGACAGGGGTGGTGGCAGAGATAGAAAGATTCGATGAAGATACTTTGGGGCTTGAATTTTGTGTTTAAGTTTGGTTCAGTTCAATTGGGTTGAGCTATTTTTCCTTAGTTTTCGTCGAAGGATAAAATAGCTATTTTATAGTTTCCGTAAGATTCATGAGTCAACCATTTTTTATATAGGATGCTAATGTTGTTTGTCATTCATACCTTAAAAGGTTTGTGTAATTTAATGACAAATTTTATGGGAGTCTGGATGTAATTTATCCAATATTTAATCAATCGGTTTGGTGATACTAAATCGTTACTGATGATGCACAAATTGATATTGTGCAAAATTAACAGTCGAGTATATGTAAGGGTGCAATTAATGATTAATAATATAGACAATTAATGGTAAAATGGTAAATAAGAGTAAACACGCAGATTTATAGTGGTTTGGTCCGTGTAACCTACTCCACTCTTGGGAAATAACATCAGTGGCCGGAGGTATTTTATTGATGAATAAGTAATCAAGAGAATATACTCTGGGAGCAAGGATCTAAATTTCGTGTCAACACGTCCGAAACGTTTTGGAATTTCAACACTACGACACAAAACCGTGGTTGAAAAACAAAATTTCAGTGTTTTGGTCGAAACGACACTGTTTCGGACCGTTTTGGTCGAAACAGTGATATATTCGGTTCACTTTAGGCCAAAAGAAAAAAGAGAGAAGTTCAGTCAGAAAGATTCTTTCTCATAAATCACATGTATATCTCAGAAATCAATCACAGCCCTAATCAAAACAAAAAAAACAGAGAAGAATGAGAGAAAGGCACCAGACGAACCAGAAATTGAAGAAGAGCTTCTGTAACTTACCTCCTTGACTCTAGATTTGAGTAGATCCAGCCATTAGCCACGCAGATCTAGGGCTTGGAGTTGTCCTGTCTTTATCGCTACAACCGTGAGCAACCACTAGTCCACAGGTATGTTCTTATCTTCTTCTTCTTCTTCTTCTTCTTCTTCTTCTTCTCTCTCTCTCTCTCTCTCTCTCTCTCTCTCTCCGGCGACTGCATCGCGATCGCAATCACCTATGCCTCCGCTGTCGCCTCTCGCCATTCTCTCTGTCTGTCTGCTCTTTCGTGTGGTTAAGCTATGCAGGTCTTCTGCTTTTATTTTTATTTTTTTTTGTTATAACTATGAATAATTATATTTAATACCCCACTATAATTATATTTAATACTCATATCAATTATATTTAATACCTACTATAATTATATTTAACACCCTACTATAATTACATTTAATCCTCCACTGTTCTTATGCCTGTTATAATTTTTTTGTTATAATAATTAATAATTACATTTAATACCTATTATAATTATATTTAATACCCGTTGTAATTATATTTAATACCCTACTGTTGGTACATTTAATTTTCCACTGCTGTGCAGGTCTTCTATTTTTTTTTATAAGCATGAATAATTATATTTAATACCCACTGCAATTATATTTAATTTTTAAGTATACATAAGTACCATTAATTTAATTTTATACCTTTCATTATTAGTATTATAATAAAATAGTATTATTAATTGGATAATATTTTAATTTAAAAGTGTTATACATGTCATATTTAATTTGTAGAATGAATTTAATGTGTTTGATAATGTAATGACATTTATTGTAGATATGACATCAAAGGGGAAGAATGCAGTTACTGAATCATCCTAGAAAAAGAAAAAAGAACGTGATATTGGATGGAAATACGGTGAACGAATTAGGGATAATCGACAACATGTAATGTGCAATTTTTGCTATAAAAAAATGATGAGTGGCGATGTGTCACGGTTAAAGCAACACTTGGCAGGTGGTTATAATAATGTGGAACAATGTGATAAGTGTCCTCTTGAAATTGCGAGAGCTATGAGGGATTACTTGAATCGCAACAAGACTGAAAATGCAGAAGTGACTGATGAATAGAGAAAAATGAGACATAATTTAATTGGTGGATCAAGGCGGAGGAGTGGTATCGAAATTTATTCTTCCGATGAGAATTCAAATGATGATATGAATATAAAATATAGAGCTGATATTGAGTATGCAAAACAACAATCTATTCGCGCTATACATATGACCGAGCAAGGCTTTAGAGGAAGAAATTCTAGACCATCTATCCAACAATGTGGTATATCTAGGGGTTTGATGCGGTCACATAGTGTGAAGGAATCTTGGAATAAATTCTTAAAAAAATCACAAAAATTGATGGACAAAGAAAAAGATCTCCCGATAGAAGAGATAGATCTTTCAATATATCGGAATAGAGAAGTGAAGCAAGTCAAGCTAAATTATATGTGGAATCCCAAAAACTGGGCAAAGTCGGCAAACACATGCTATGGCAAAGTTTTTCATTTATGAAATTCCACCAAGCAAAGCTCAAGGTCATTTTTACCAATTGATGATTGATGAAATTGTTTTAGTTGGAGTGAGTGTGAAAGGGCCAACCCCATATGAGATTGGCGGACCATTACTAGATAATAAGATAGATGAGCTTAAAGAGTACATTGATCAGTTCAAAAAGAAGTGGAAGATTTATAGAGTGACAATCATGTGTGATGAATGGACATCCACCACAAGATTATCTATCATTAACTTCTTAATATATTGTGATGAAAAAGTTGTTTTTCACAAGTCTATTGATAGTTCTGGTCATGATAAGGATGCTAACTATATTTTGGGGTTGATGGATGTTGATGTTGAGGAGATTGGAGAAAAATATGTGGTTCAGATTATTACAGACAATGACAGTGCATACAAAAAAGCTAGTGAAATGTTTATGGAAAGAAGACCACACTTATATTGGACTCCTTGTGCTGCCCACTCTCTATATTTGATTTACATGATTTTTCTAAGATTGAAACAGTTCAAAATGTGCTAGAGCAAGCTAAAAGAGTGACCAATTCTATCTATAATCATAATAGAGTCTTGGATATAATGAGAACATTTTGTTCTGGGGAATTGATTCGACTAGGGCAAACAAGATTTGTCACTAATTATATTACCCTACAAAGTATTTTGGAACAGAAAAATGGCTTGCAAAGAATGTTTACTTCAGAAGATTGGTTTAGGACTGTGGCAGCAAAGGATCTAGTTGGAAAGCGAGTTAAAGGGACAATTCTAAATCCTAAGTTTTGGGAGACCGCAAAAAATGTGTTGAATATGCATACATCTATTGCAAAAGTTCTCAGAATGGTGGGTGAGGAAAGAAAAGCAACAATGTCATATGTATATGAAGCAATGAAACGAGCAAGACAAGCTATCAAATACTCGGCTCCTAAATCGTGCAAAAAATATCTTGACATCATTGATGCTTGATGAAAAAAATAAATCATTCAACATATTCATATGATAGGTAAACTTATTGTTTACCAATTTATATTTTTATTATGGATAAGTGTTATCATTTTGGATGTTATCATTTATAAGTGTTATTATTATTTATATTGTGTAGCTTATTACTTGAACCCTACATACCATTATGAAAAAATTGTTAGTGTGTTTGAAAGTTTGTTGGATTCGTTTCGGATCGTTGTGTCTAGATTAGAGACAAATCCAAACAAGGCTGCTGAAGCACTTGCAGAGGTAATGCTTTAATATTTCAATCTCAGTTTACAAATGTGCTAAATTAATATATAACATCAACATATCCATAAAATTTAGGTAAAAATATTTCTGGAGGCCATGTATTGTTTTGCTGACCAAGCGACAATTAGAAGTGATCCAAGTAATTAAGTAGATTATTTGCACACTTATATTTTGTTCTCTTGATTTTCTATTTATATTTTTCTTTAAGGTTTTAATATGTTTCTTATTATTATGCAGTTGAATGATGGTTTATGTATGATACTGATGCTCCAAATTTGAGAAAGATTGTTATGAGAATATTGTCGCAAACAGCCTCATCTAGTGGTTGTGAGAGAAACTGGAGCACATTTGCTCTCATTCATACTAAAGTGTGGAATCAACTCAATTATCAAAAGTTAGAAAGACTGGTGTTTACATAATATAACATGAGGTTGAAGTTAAAATACCTTATGAAGGACAAAAAAGGGTATGAATTCAAACCTATAGACTTAACCACTGTTTTTGAGGAAGATGAAGGTATTTTGGAGTGGTTAGATGATCCTAGTGATGCACTTTTAGATGAACTTGATGATGATGGGCAACCAACAAGACCAAACACTTTCCCGGTAATGTGGGCAAATCTTTTTTCAGATGACGATGGAGGAGTAAGCCTAAGTCAAGGTGTTGTGCCACCACGAAAATCAAGATCTAAAATAAGTAGAGAAGGATCAAGTAAAACAATGGATTATAAAGAGTTTGACAGACTAATGAGAGGTTTATCAAGATGTAAGAAACCTATCATTGTCAGTAGTAGTACTGAGAATGATCATAATGGTGATGGTAGCAATGATGATGGTGGTGAAGATGATGATGAAGATAGTGGTGGTAGTGGTAGTGAAGGTGGTGACAGGGGAGGTGGTGATAGTCATGGACATGGAGGCGTTGGAGGTAGTGGTGATGGAGGTACGGGGAACCAAAGTCCACATGGAATTGTATTCACTCTAGAATAAGGATTTACATATGCTATACAAAATGAAGATCACGGCTCTCGACGAATGCTTCAATATGAACGACACTCAAAATCAACTCGAGATCGTCAACGTGAGCGTACTCAAAATCCGATCGCTCCACATGGTATAAGTGCTATTAGGCATGGAGCTGATATGATTAATGATGATTTTTCTACTATGAGTATAAGTGGAAGTGGAAGTGAACATCATAATTATGGTTCATCGTCTTCATATGGTTATGGTTCAGGACATGACATTCCCTCGTATGATTATGGATCGGGATATGACACACGAGGATACGAATATGGATCCTCAACATATGGTTTTGGATTTGGCTATGACTCCCAAACATCCTCCTCATATAGACAAGGTGAAGGTTGGTCAGGGACTGCTGCATTCGTTCCCCAACAGATTGGATGTAGTGTTGCAGACTATCAGAGGTTTGGGAGAGAGTATAATTCATATTATCGTAATAATATGAGTTGGAGTAACTATTGTCATCATATTTATGTCACATATGATGTTTCTCTAAGTAGCTACCTAGAGCCTACATCGATGTATGAACCTGCTCAACACTCCATAGGGAGATTGATGTGGCCATCTAAGTATGTCCTCATTAGCATTTCATGTATATTATGAGACCTTAATATTATGTAAAAATGTGTTTATTTGATAAAAATTAAGTGTTTGAAACTAATTTAAGTGATTTTCGCCCCATGTCAAGTCTTTTTTTTTCCTCCAATTTAAATTTATTCTTGTATAAATAGAAGTTAACCCAATAAATATGTTGAATTAATCAATTATTTAGCTTATTTTTATAAATTAATAGATTATATTTGTGTTTTCATGCGTTTCCATATTTTTTCTACATTTCCCAAACGTTTCCATTTTTCAGCCGACCGAAACGGTAGTTTGAAATAAAATTTCGATCCTTGTCTAGGAGTATTACAATGCTTTTGGAGGAGAAACTAGGGAGGTATAGAGAGGACAAGAAGTAAAGGTCTCAAGGTGTAGAGGTCTCAAAAAGGTGTTTCTCCTTGTGGAGAGAGTTTACATTATATAGGTGAGGTGAGACGGTAACGTGAGGGAGAAGGCATCACTTTTTTGGTAAATACAGTTATGGTAGGATTTGATCTCCATGAGTGCATATTCTGATATTCTCTCTCCCACGTGCTCCTATCTTCCCAGGCTCCTTGGACTGGGTTGGATCGGTGAAGTGGGCTTTGGGCTGCCTTTTATTTGAATTGGACTCAGTTAATTTATTGGGTCTGGCCCAATTAATTTTGGGCTCATCAGTTACTATAAAATTTTGGGTCCTAAGCAAAAATTTTAAGTGAGGCTCTTCACGTATTTATTATGAATATATAGTATGATTATAAATGTTTAGATATTATTTTTTCCATTTTTGTGGAGCAAAATTACTTATTAAACTTTTATACACAAGTTTTGCTAATATATCATTTTCAAAAAATAAAATGGCTCATTCATTCAAGCTTTTTTGTGATGTAGTTCATATTTCCTATTTGACATATTCAAGACTATATAAACTTTTTAAGAAAATAAATATTAACATGATGAATGATTACTTTAAGATAAAAATCTAATGGATTATGAAGCTCAATAACAATAGAACATTAGCACCCGATAAATTAAAAATTATATATGAGTCTTTTTTGTCTCCCAAGTTGTATAATAGCACTATCCTTGACAATTAAAAAATAATTGAATCAAATCAAATGAATATAAATAAAATGGGTAAATTATACTCAGACTCCCTAAGATTTATCACTTAATTATTTAAATCCCCTCACATTTAATGTATTACACCTAAACCCCTGAAGTTTGTGCCATGTGTAACACATAACCCCAGCACCATTCTCCGTTAGTGTATGCCGTTATAACATCAAGACGTCATCATAACATATAAAATTAATTTTCCAATCTACCCTTTATGGGGCCCACTAGCCCTTGGTCATGCTGCCCAAACCAACTTCCCATCTTATTATCATTGGACCATAAAGACTAGTGCTGCCATATTAGATGCCATTTTGCATATCAAAGAGATTCTATAAAAACAAACTCAGCAAAACTCTACATATCAAAGAGATTTTATAAATACAAACTAAGCAATACTNAATCAATTATTTAGCTTATTTTTATAAATTAATAGATTATATTTGTGTTTTCATGCGTTTCCATATTTTTTCTACATTTCCCAAACGTTTCCATTTTTCAGCCGACCGAAACGGTAGTTTGAAATAAAATTTCGATCCTTGTCTAGGAGTATTACAATGCTTTTGGAGGAGAAACTAGGGAGGTATAGAGAGGACAAGAAGTAAAGGTCTCAAGGTGTAGAGGTCTCAAAAAGGTGTTTCTCCTTGTGGAGAGAGTTTACATTATATAGGTGAGGTGAGACGGTAACGTGAGGGAGAAGGCATCACTTTTTTGGTAAATACAGTTATGGTAGGATTTGATCTCCATGAGTGCATATTCTGATATTCTCTCTCCCACGTGCTCCTATCTTCCCAGGCTCCTTGGACTGGGTTGGATCGGTGAAGTGGGCTTTGGGCTGCCTTTTATTTGAATTGGACTCAGTTAATTTATTGGGTCTGGCCCAATTAATTTTGGGCTCATCAGTTACTATAAAATTTTGGGTCCTAAGCAAAAATTTTAAGTGAGGCTCTTCACGTATTTATTATGAATATATAGTATGATTATAAATGTTTAGATATTATTTTTTCCATTTTTGTGGAGCAAAATTACTTATTAAACTTTTATACACAAGTTTTGCTAATATATCATTTTCAAAAAATAAAATGGCTCATTCATTCAAGCTTTTTTGTGATGTAGTTCATATTTCCTATTTGACATATTCAAGACTATATAAACTTTTTAAGAAAATAAATATTAACATGATGAATGATTACTTTAAGATAAAAATCTAATGGATTATGAAGCTCAATAACAATAGAACATTAGCACCCGATAAATTAAAAATTATATATGAGTCTTTTTTGTCTCCCAAGTTGTATAATAGCACTATCCTTGACAATTAAAAAATAATTGAATCAAATCAAATGAATATAAATAAAATGGGTAAATTATACTCAGACTCCCTAAGATTTATCACTTAATTATTTAAATCCCCTCACATTTAATGTATTACACCTAAACCCCTGAAGTTTGTGCCATGTGTAACACATAACCCCAGCACCATTCTCCGTTAGTGTATGCCGTTATAACATCAAGACGTCATCATAACATATAAAATTAATTTTCTAATCTACCCTTTATGGGGCCCACTAGCCCTTGGTCATGCTGCCCAAACCAACTTCCCATCTTATTATCATTGGACCATTAAGACTAGTGCTGTCATATTAGATGCCATTTTGCATATCAAAGAGATTCTATAAAACACAAACTCAGCAAAACTCTACATATCAAAGAGATTTTATAAATACAAACTAAGCAATATTTTTTATTTATCATCCAAATATTACTGAAAGTGTTCATAATACAAACCCTGTAGACTAAACATAATTTATATTTACATCAACTAGACAGGCATCCAAAATATGCACGGAGCCAAAAATATATGCAAACATCCAAAAAAATAAGCCTTTAACCTAAGCACTTTCAATAAACCATACAAAAGATAAACTGCCAATAAAAGTCCCTGCCTACTCAAATTAAACCATGCCAACAACAAAATCAATTTTCCCAGCTAGAAACATATGCACAGAAAATCAGAACGTTGCATATTCAGACTCCACTGCCACTTCAATTGCAGTAGGTTCACTGCCTCTGCTACTCCCTTCTTGAGTGACAGTCTCTGTTACTCCAGTCCTTGAAGACATAATTTTTTTCTTTCTTTGTCCCTGAGAAATGTATTAGTAATGTGAACATATTAGTCATATGATCATTTGCTTTTATTAAATTTTGGTATATAGCATATAAGATTAACTATAAAGGTGAATGTCCAAACCTTCTTGCCTGGCATAGCTTCCAAACCTTCCATTCTTTCATTTCCAAGGAGCTGAGATGCCCTTCTTGAACTGAACATTTGGGACACATTCTCAATTGAATGACTTTGATTCTACGATCACACTTACCCAAATTCAATACATTTCTAGCATGTATGTGATTTAATGCATTTAACAATTTACCAAAGGTCATTTCACTATACCTAAAAATTCATCAGTTCTATTAGCATTAGTTGTAGAAGAATGAGAAGCAACTTGACCAGTAGCAGTAGTTACAACTTCGCCTCCTTGCCCACCACTTGCAGCAGTTTCAGTTCCACCTATTTGCCCACCTCCCTATGGGCCATTTGCAGCAACTCCAGTTCCACCTTCTTGTGGACCACCTACAGTAGTTCCAGTTCCACATCCATGCCCACCAAACTAACATCAACACAACAACAACAACCAAGCACAACAAAAATAACCAAAGCCCCCTCCATGTCATTTCAAGAACTAAATACAGCAACACTAAAATAATCAAACACAGTAACACTAAATTTGCTAAAGCATAAATTGTCCTAACTTGGAACTATCACACATGTTTGTGAGCATAGATAATAGGTTGACATAAATAATGCAACTATGTGTACCATTGTTGCATTATTAGTAACACCATCACCACTTTGTTGCCTAGTGTTAGAGCCTGATCTAACTTACAAACAGCCATTATCAAGTTTTTAGTACAATTGATAAGCTAAAACATACATGTAAGCTAAATACAACTGATAATTTTAAACTCACATCTAAAGTCCATCTTTTTATTTGGCCTTTTCTTATCCTAATTGGACCCCTTTGACACGTACTTTTATTATGGACATATTCTTTGCAATTTACACATTGAGCAGTGCAAGATCTTTTAGACTGAGTGGATGGAGTAGCTTCATCTACCTCTTTTCTTCTATTTTTCCTTGGCCTTTCGGGGAGTCTTCTTAATGATGGTGGAGAAAGCTGAGATGGAAAGATGCCACCTAGCTGAGTTCATAACTTGACATCAGGAATGGAATGAATCATTTTACCATAAGCCTTGAGATATGTATCCCTGTAATAGCATAGATCACAAAAATCTTCAATGTTTTGCCTCATATATGCAATGCTAACAACAACATGCTTGCAAGTTATGTCACTGATATCCCAAACTCTACATTCATAAGCCCTCTCATCAATATCAACTACATAATCAAATAATCCATCTGTGATTTGAAATTCATCACGACCAGCCAATAAGAGGGTACATTTTCTTGATTCATGCTTGATGACATTCAAATTCTACACAAATTTTGGTATCACATGTCTTTTCAAACCTTTTTTGCAACCTATTCTTGAGTTTTGCCCTCAGACTTTCTAGAAAGATTATTATAGGTTTTTCCCTTAACTCCCCAACCCAGTTATTGAATGATTCACTCAAATTGTTTGTCACATGGTCACTTTTCATAGAATTGTCAAAAGTATGCCTTGCCCATATTGAGATAGGCATCCTTAGAAGCCATGTAAATGCTTCAGGCCTCACTTCCTTAATTTTCTCCACGGCAGAATTGAAGTCTTGTTGAGTGTACACCCTTGCAGTCTTCCAGAATAAGCTCCTTATAAGTATCCTAGAGAAGGATGCCCTAAAATTATTATAAATGTGCCTACAACAATGTCTACTAAAGGCATAAGCATAAGCATTAGGGAACAATAAGTACATATTAAACTACATAAAGAAGTATTAAAAAAACAAAATACCTTATATTTATCAGTCATGAAGTTCCATGACTTAACCTTTTGGAACCCAAGTAACATTTCACTAAGCCACTCAAAGAAAAAACATCAACTGTCCTTTGTCTCTACTTCCACAACAACAAATGCAACTGGAAACAAACCATTATTTCCATCTGGTCCAACCGCTGACAAAAACACACCTCTATAAAGGCCTTTTCAAGTGGCACCAATCAAAACCTAAGAAAGTCCTACACCCACTTATGAAACCTTGCTTAAGAGCAGAGAATCCAATGAAGATTCTCTTGAAAGATGGAGAAGCTACCAAGTTATCCAACTAGTAATGGATCTTCGCAATGCTACCCGGGTTTGTTTAATTCACCAAATGAGCATATGTAGGCAGCCTTCCATACGAATCACCATGGTTACCCTGAATCCATTCTAGAGCCTTCTTTCTTGCCCTATACAATTGCATCCCAGGAGGTTGCACTCCATACTTTTTCAAGTCTTCCCTCATTCCTGAGACTGTCATGTTAGGATTGGCCCTCAACATATTCGCTAGTTTTTTTGGCAATCCATGGAGCATTTGCTTCCTTGGGTTTGGAATTCCTAACACAACTATGGATAAAGTTATATGGCAAAAGGAACATCTTTTAAAGACACGTAACACACGTCACTTAACTGGTTCAAATAAAAGTACTTATCAGGGTCAATATTCTTCACAAAAAATTGATCTGCTAAGTAATGCACAACGAGGTCATGGTAGCAAACATTGGTCATCCTACAATTGAACAAATCAAAACAATAATTTCATGAGAACAATTTGTCAGACTATAAGTCGAATAAGGAAACCAAAAATAGAGGATGAAATAGAACAAATATTTCAAAAAAAAAAAAAACCCTGAATAACAACAATTGTAATGAGAATAGATATTTCAAAAAAAAAAAACCCATGTAGAACAACTCACGTTTGATCAATACAAAGATTTTCTTAAAATCCAAAAAAAAAAATTATTTGATATGCTTTAACAAAGCCCTAATCAATATAGATTCCTAATCAGTAAAACCAAAATCGAAAAAAAAAAAATCTAGAACAAAGCCTTAATCAGTATACAATTTTCAAAAAAATCAAAACCTCTTCACTACAGATTTTCTTTTTTTAGGAGTGAACATTACAAATTTCTCAAAAACCCAAATCCTAATTAGTAGAGTTTACTCAAAAAAAATCAAAAAATTAACAAATAATTGGATGAAAACCACAAAATTTAGGTTTTTTATGACATCCATCTAGAGGAGAACAAACTCGATAGGAAGCTGGAGCTCTATCCTTCATCAAATGTCAAGGATCTTCAGATGCCCCAAAGCTTTCTTCATCTGGAGGAGAGTGATTGATGTGAACTGAGTCTCAAGGTGCGATAGGCACTAGGAAACAATTAAAAGGCGGGAATGATCATATACTCAACCTTATGGGCATTTAGGTCTTTTGATTAGTTTTGTTGCATTCGTTAGTTACTTGTCAACCTCAGGGGTCTAGGTGTAATATGTCAAACCTCAGGGAATTTAGGTGATTAAGTGACAAATCTCAGGGGGTCTCAGTGTAATTTATCCAAAGAAAATTATAGACTTATTAATTTAAAAAGTTTCATTCCTTCCCAATCTAATAAGAATGTACAACACTACTAGTCAAATGAATTATGTGGGTGAGAGATTAGAAATCTGTGGATACATATAAATTATGAAAAAAGAGATAAAGATGGCACTAAGTTGCCTAGGGTTTGTTAATTTATGACTATGCTATTTTTTAATGCGCTATGAATTTAAAATCAGATGAGGGAGAGAGAGATGTAGGATTTGTTTCACTTTTCTTTTATATACGTAGATATATTTTGCATATGCCCTAATTATGGAGATGATTAGACTAACAATAAATGAAAATAGAGGGTGTGATATTTTTAGGTGAGTGATGTAATGGTTGAGTTGCTAAGAGTGTAAAACTTATTAAAGAAGATGAGAAAAAATTGAATTTTATATTTTTTAGGGCTCTTAATCAATGAGACTCTTGGGCCAAATTAGCTCATACATTAAAAACCACAAATATAATTTGAGGCCCCTTATTTTTGGTGACCCTAAGCAAGCATTTCACCTTTCTATAGTTAGCGTTTGAAATGACCGTCACTTGGTATTCAACTCAACAAATCAATAATCCCAACTATTTGAGGTCGGCTACATGAGTCCTATTTATTCATTGCACTCTATAAAGGGTCATAAGTTCCGTTACATCATAAGATATCATATCATTTTTTACTATTACGTTCATAGTTATTTTAGGCCACCTCTATTTCTTGAAAACCCAATTATTTTAATTTTGATAATTAAACTTAATTAATTTTTAATATATGAAAATATTTTGAATTGAAAAGAAATTAAGTTATTTAACTTGGCACAAAACAAACAACAATAGTTAGGTTTCGCCAAAATTAGATTTTTGGGATAAGTGGGGGGATGAAAGTGTAATTAGACCATGGAATGAAAATAGTTACAAAGCTGAGCGTTATTTGGTCAAAAAATAACATTATCATTGAATCTAAAAAATTGAGAAACCTTGAGATGAACATTTAGTCAGTGTTATAATCCCAAAGATTAAATTAATAATTTTTGATATTTCGGGTATAAACAGTCTTGAGGAGTGTTATAAGTCCTTAATACCAATATTTTTAGACAATATGATATTACCAATGAAATTAAGAAGTCGACAAACTTAAAGGTAAGTGATTGGTTGGTGTTACATTTTGCAAAAGTAAAATATTTATATTGGTGTTCAAGTATTAATTTAATGTATGTTTTGAGATAAATAATACAAATAAATATTTTTGTATTAAAATAAGATTAAAAATAGATCCAAAGTGTTGAAAAACTCTTGGGAGATAATACTATGAATTTGGAAGGTGTAGGGATAGAACGGTTATTTTGTGGACTAATATTTTACTACAGATTATTTGGAGTAGAAGATTAAGTCATTCCACTGGCTCTATAAGTCGACTGACAGACTCTGAAAGATGGGTGATTGACTCTATATATGGCTAATTGGGCTGATTTATAAAAAAGGTTTTTTAAAAAAAAATTTCAAGTTCATAGAACAATTGCTTTGAAAAAATAAGTTTAAATTTTTTTCTACAAAATCTAATGAACAATTCTATGCCTACTAGAAGAGATTCAAAGATCACTTAAATGTTGTACTATATTTTGGCTTTGAACCATGGTAGTTGATGAGTTTCTTTTACGAATTAATCACACCAACCAATCGGGAATTCATCGATATGATATGTAATGGTGAATTTCTGAGTAAAGAGCCCAAAATGACATTAGACTATTTTGATAGTTTAACAGAGAATGTCCAATCTAAGGATATTTGTGATCCTTTCTTTTCTGATCATCCTGAAAAATATTAAAAGCAAAAAAGTATACAATGCAACATAAAATATTTTGTTTAATGAATGATCAAATATCAAATAACTCAACTGATAGGCAGTCATGGACAACAAAATCATGAATCAAATTGGACAAGCAACATAACTCTACTGCTATCAAACATAGTCACATACTTGATTCATCTTGGTGACATGGTAAGTGATACTTGGGCGTAAATCCATACTTATACTGAACAATTTCACCCACAGGACCATAATCACACCCTGTAGGGCCACAATCACATTTCACAAAATATACCTCAAGTATATTTTGTACATATATCAATCAATCCTAAAGCATTTAGTCAAAAATGAAGGCAATCGAACAAAAATTTCTAAATCTCTGTTGGGTAAAAATTTGAATATTTTTGCCGAACATGACTTCACTCATATAAAAAAGAATTATACAAATTTTATTAAATGTAGGTTAGACTCATTCTAGATAGTATATATCCATTAATTATAATATCTTGCTTTAAGAGAACACCCTTTGATTCAAATGAGAAATTATTACACGTTACCATTTACACCGCAAGGGCATTTTATTTGTGATGGTGGCTGGACCTAAATTAATTGCTCAAGCTGCTCTACGTACCTATTATCGGGATCAAGCCGATTCGTAGTTTCAGGAGATTAAATTATCATTATTATTTTTGGGTAAGATCGACAGGTAGATGACCTATTGATCTTGAATGGACAAAATATTCATTATATTTGCAATGGGTAAATGACCATTTAAATTGATATGGGTTTGAAGATCACTTGATTGTGGAGGAATTATGATTGCGCCAAGTTTAACTTGCAAAACCCCACATTCTATTTGTTTTGATATAACAACGTGATTATTTCTAAAACGCTAATGATGTATGCATGAACTATGTATAGTGTATGAGTAGAAATAAAATGTTAGTTGAGGTAATAGAGTATGTTGTAGAAGTTTGGAAGTATTCCAGAGTGAAAACACATTTTAGACAAAATTTGAGTAGGAAGGATTTTGGACACTCTATAGTATTTGGATCATAATTTTTTATCCCTATGTCCATTTGATCTGAAATTTTGACAGTAGATAATAGACTTCTAGGAATACAAAAGTGTATTGCATGAATATTTTTCCAAATCGACCTCTAAATAGGTCAAAACTGTATTGGAAGTTACAACAGAAATTGGGACGACGTTCGAACGTGAATGGACGTTCGAACGGTAGTGAGTCCCAGTACTTTGGTCTCTGCAGATCTTTGATGGAAATGCAAAGTACTGGGAGCAACCAACGTTCGAAAGCCCAAGTGAAGTTTGAACGTTAATCACTAATTTGCACTAGTGACGTTCGAACGCCAAATGACGTTCGAACGTGACTTATGGATTCTGGCTTTCAGATTCGCGTATAGGGAACCATTTGGCCTCCTATAAATACTTAAGGACACCCTCTTGAGCCCCATTTCAACACTTATAATCCTATAAAGGCTTAGAGAGGAAGAAAGGAGGAGAAAAATAAGAGATTTAAAGAGTGGATTCAAGTTGAAAAAGATCAAAGCTTCAAGTCTCCACACCAAACTAAAGAAGAAGAAGGTAGGGGTTTCTTCCCATTCTCTTACATTGAGGCTAAAGTTTATACATATATGTACTCTTTGACTCTAAATCATATACGTATACTATAAAATCTTCGATTTTTGCTATTCTTACAATTATTATCATGTTTAGAATAATGTTATGGTTGGATAACCATTAAAGCTCTTTTTCTCATCTTCAAACCCTAGTTTTCAAGAGAAATTGATTTTTCTCTTGATTTTTCCTTGGTTCTTGAGTTCAAAACTCTAGTGTTTGATATTGAACAATAAAATGATATTTATGATGATCTGTTGCTTATTTTCTTAAATGGTTCTATTGTAATATTATATGTGAGATTTGGAGATTTTGGATTGGCTTGTAATTTGAAGAAATTGGTTGGTTATTATATCTCTTGTGGGTGTTTGGATGACCATGGGTGGCCGTTGACCGGGTATCATAGAGTGGATATATGCGTTTCTTACTCCGTGTGGGTTTGAATTTTTTCTACCACTTATAGTGGGGTTGGTGCCTTGTGAGAATCAAACCGCTATTTGCTCACAAGTACAGAGAATGAGGGTTAGTATACTATTTCTAAGTNGAAGTGAAATTCTTAGGCCATGTGGTGTCAGAACAAGGTCTAGCTGTTGACCCCACAAAAATTTAAGCCGTGATGAAATGAGAATCACCGAGGAATGAGATTATTGAGAATTGGTCTATGCATAATGATAAGTCACTATTTCGTGGAAGATTATGTGTACCAAACAATGACCAAGTAAGGGAAAAAGTATTGGGGTGAGTGTCATCGTTCAAAATTTTTCATACATCCGAGTAGTACCAAGATGTATAGAGACATGAAGTGCTAATATTGGTGGAAGGGAATGAAGCAAGACGTGACTAAGTACGTTGCAAAGTGCATGGTGTGTCAGCAGGTGAAGGTGGAACATCAAAAACCTAGAGGATTACTACAGTCCTTGCCTATTCTAGAGTGGAAGTGGGATCACATCACCATGGATTTCGTGTCTGGATTTTCACGGACGTCACGAGGGCATAATGTCGTATGGGTCATAGTTGATAGACTCACCAAGTCTGCTCATTCCTTGGGTATAAAGACCACTGACACTTTAGAGACCTTAAGCAAGCTTTATATCCATGAAATTGTAGGTTACATGGAGTTCCACTCTCTATCGTGTCGGATCGTGATTCTTGATTTATGGCACAATTCTGGCAAAGTCTACAACGAGCTATAGGGACAGAGTTACACTTTAGCACCACATTTCATTCTCAAATGGATGGCCAATCTGAGAGGGTGATACAGATTCTAGAGGATATGCTATGTGCTTGTGTGTTGGACTTCAAGGAAAGTTGGAGTGATTATTTGTCATTGGTGGAATCTGCATACAACAACAATTTTCAATCTAACATTGGCATGACACCGTATGAGGCATTGTATGGGAGATCATGTAGGTCCCCGACTTGTTGGTTGGAAGCTAGATAAAGTAGTTGATTTGTGCCAGAAATTGTTCGGGAGACTACAGAGAAAATTCAACTCATTTGGGAGAGACTACGCATGGCACAAAGTAGACAGAAAAGCTATGCAGATAGAAGACGAAGACCCTTAGAATTCTAAGAGGGGGACTTTGTGTTCCTCAAGGTGTCACCCAAGAAGAGAGTGTTTAGATTTGACAAGAAGGAGAAATTAGCACCAAGATACACTGGATCATTTGAAGTGATCAAAGCAGCGAGCAAAGTGGCATATTAACTTTGGTTACCAGCTCAGTTGTCATGGGTATATGATGTGTTTCATGTGTCAATGTTAAGAAAGTGTCAATCTAATACAATGCATGTCGTGGATTTGGAGGATATTTAGATTCAAGATGGGGCAACATATGAAGACCAACCGGTGAAGATTCTCGATACCAAGGAGAAAGTGTTTTGCAATAAGGTCATCGAACTGGTGAAAGTCTTGTGGCAACATCACAGGGTGGAGGAAGTTACCTAGGAGCTGGAGTTGGAGATGCAAGAGAAGTATCCTCATTTATTCTCTACTTAAGGTAAGTTTCAGGGACAAAACTTTCTTTAAGGGGGGTGGATTGTAAACCCCCACATTCTATTTGTTTTGATATAACAACGTGATTATTTCTAAAACGCTAATATATGTAATGATGTATGCATGAACTATGTATAGTGTATGAGTAGAAATAAAATGTTAGTTGAGGTAATAGAGTATGTTGTAGAAGTTTGGAAGTATTAAAGAGTGAAAACACATTTTAGACAAAATTTGGGTAGGAAGGATTTTGGACACTCTCTAGTATTTGGAT
>CAUOFW020003891.1:370680-383350 GCA_963454935.2 Ilex paraguariensis
GATAGTAGTTGAAGGGTTAATGAGTGTTGCATCTCTCATTAGTGAGGAGATTAAGGAAACAACAATTGTTTTTACCCGTGCAATTGGCATGGACATTGCAGTTTGCGACATAAAGAAGAAGATTTATGAAGAGTTGATAAAATTGTCTAACTCTGATCTTATTGATTTTTTTGTTTTACCGTTCTCGAGGAGGAGAAACTAGACTTTGTTACATGAATATTATGGTGTGATTTGTGAATTATAGTTGTTTAAGTGACGAACTTATTAGTACTATGGTAAAAGAACATATATTTACATTTCAATTGTCTATAGCAAAATATATCGGTAGTATTATGTATGAATTTTTGTTATATTTTATTTTTTATATTTGTTGTCGAGTTTAATTATGTTTTCCCATTAAAAAGTTTATGTGGTTACCCATGAGTGGATTAATTCCATACCCATTCCACTAAAAATTATTTAATCTAAATGTAGGAATGGAATGTCCATTCCAGGACTTGATCCTAAATAATTGTCAAACATTGAAATGATAATGCACGTTTCATTCTATTTTCAAGCTCATTCAATTTCTATGTTTATTCTATTCCTATTTAAAAAAATTAATACATACCAAATACAACGTAATAGTTTATAATTTTTACTACTTTATTTTTTTGTCAGGCACATGAACTGCAAGCTTAATGAGCCAAAAACCATGATACATGGCCCTACCTGTTGGGCTTTCATGTTGTCTACAAGTCGCTGTGTCATGAATTGAGGTTGAAGTCGGGGTGGATCGTCAAGCTAATAAGTTAGTGTCTTATTAGGAGAGTGTATTAGAGGAAATCCAAATTCCGAAAGAATTGCTATATAGTAGAAGTTTCCACATTTCTCATAAAATAGGATAAATTTCGCACCTTTGTGAACAAACACTACTTGAATGTGTTGGGTGTGTTTGGTAATTATTTTTGTTTTGTTTACTTTTTTGAAAAAATTAAAAACAAAAATGAGTTTGTTAAGTGTTATCATTATTTTTTCAACTAATTGATTTAAAAACAAGACCAAATTTTGAAAAAAAAAGGTGTTTTTCAAAAACACAAAAAGTGAAAAAAAGGGCGTTAGGGGGACTTTTAATAAGCTCTACCCTTTGACTTTTATTAGAGGCATTTTTCTTTCACTATTTTCTTCAACAACAATTAGGTCATTCCCCTCTTTAAACGATTTCTTATCTCTTAGCTTCAATCTATGCGTTCTCTCTTTGTTGAAGGTTTGTGAATCGCACCTTTTCCCAATTTGATGTATCTTCGCCATGCATTGGTCCATATCAAGTTTTGAAAGTTCACAATCAGCAAAGGTCAACCCAATATGCATTTCTCTTATCTGTTGCGTCCCTTTTCTCTTTCAATTTCTCTCTTCGAACCAAACCCAAAGGTTAGATTTCTTAAATATGTGAGTAGACAAATTAATATATGCAAAGTGTCGCTAAGAGGGAAAATATGTCTATATACNCTCTTCGAACCAAACCCAAAGGTTAGATTTCTTAAATATGTGAGTAGACAAATTAATATATGCAAAGTGTCGCTAAGAGGGAAAATATGTCTATATACATATATGTATCTTTATAAATATCGAGTGCATGTACACACACACACACACACACACATATATAAATAAATGACTCAAAATCATAGCTTTTCCTTTATTTATTTTAATTAAAGAAATTGAAATTAATATAACCCTTACTATTTTTTTTAAAACTTTTTGATAAAATTTTCTNCCTTTATTTATTTTAATTAAAGAAATTGAAATTAATATAACCCTTACTATTTTTTTAAAAAATTTTTGATAAAATTTTTTCTAAAAATAGGAATCCAAAGAAATGTCAGCATGTATATAGAGTTTATATATGTCATGGTATATATGAATAAACATGTCTACTCATATAGTTTAGTGTGTATGTGTGTGTATGCGGGTCTATATGTGTGCGTCTTTGTGTCTATATGTCTGTGGCTATGTATGTATGTGTGCGTGTTTGAGTAGATTTGTGTATGTGGGTCTATGTGGTTTAGGATTTATTTTTCTTCAGCTAATTGAAATTGAGATACAAGGAAAATATACACAAGAGAAAAATTATAGCGCTTGTGTTTCTAATTGGGGAGAGTTTTTTTTGTCATTGCCTACACTTCTCTTGACTTGTAAGGGTAAGTCAATGCTAGTTAAGGTTCATTTGTGCCTTGATGTCCCATCTTTCCGGCTCATGTATGGTAGAATTGGAGGTTCTATATATGTGAGTCATATATCGATCACTGTGATTTTGAAGTAGACACCTAATATTTTTTAATATAGTAGAAATTGACTAGTGTGTTTTATTATTTTGGGACGTGGGCGCATAACCGTATGAACAATAGTCTATGCATCTCCTTCAAAGGTANATATTTTTTAATATAGTAGAAATTGACTAGTGTGTTTTATTATTTTGGGACGTGGGAGCATAACCGTATGAACAATAGTCTATGCATCTCCTTCAAAGGTAACATAGTTCCATTTGCATTCCTTGCTAATTGATGCTAAGCATGAACCTCTAGACTTGAGCTTAATGACCAGGTGATGGACCCATTCCTCTCATCATCTTGCGGAGTGGGGTCTACTGGATCAAGAATAGGGTGGAACTTGAAGGAAGATAAGGATGATTTTTTCATTCGAATGGACTTGTGTCTTATTTGATGTGTTGATGGATGTATTGAGACATTGAAATTTGATTAATTTTTTGGGGAAAATTAATATAAATATATTAAATATGACATAAATTAAATTAATTATCAAATATATTTTTTATTCTAGATTTTATAAGTTCTTAAACAAAAACAATCAACAACTTTTTAGCACAGAAAAAATAGAAACTATTTCTGCTTTATATTTTCTGAAAAAAAAAGAGTAACAACTAACCAAACACATTGTATTGATTTGGGGTTCTTCTGGAAAATAAGTCAGTTAAATGATTGAAGGTTTGGACTTATTGATGTTCTACAACTTATTGAATTGTTGCGATTAAAGGTGCGTTTGTTTCGTGTTTTTGTTATGTTTTTATTTTTTTAAATTTTTTTAAAAAGGGGGTTAGGAGGTGTTTCTGTTTTTTTAAGATAAATCAAACTTTTCCTACGTAATTGAATTCTCAGTACCGCGTTATTTCTCAAAAAAAAAAAAAAAAAACAGTTTTTGAAAATATGGTCCAAAAACAGCCAAAAAAAAAAAAAATGGCTCTAAAAAACAAGGAAAAACAGAAACAAAGCGCGCGTGGCTGAAGAGGAATAATGAGATCTAGGCTTCGAATGTTGTTAGCAACAAAAATGTCTTTTATTCTCTGTCTCTCTCCCTTCTCTGTAACAGAAGAACCTCTCTCCATCGCCTCTTTGTCTTTGCAACGAAGACCGAAGTTCTCTCGCTTCCGTTTGTGCAACGAAGACAATTCAGTTCTCTCTCTGTCTCACTGTCTCGCCTTCTCTCTGTTAGATCTGAGTTGGATTTGTTAGAAGTTTACATTTATACTTTAGATATGCATAGATCTTGAGTTATTTATGTGTGGGTGTGTAGATCTAAGTTAGATTTGTATAGATTTTGTGTGTGTTGATTTGTGGGTCTGTGTGTGTGCCTTTTTGTGTGTTTGCGTGTCTGATTTTTGTGTGTGTGTGTTGATTTACGTTTTTGTGTGTGTGTGGGTGTTGATTTGCATTTNGGGTGTGTAGATCTAAGTTAGATTTGTATAGATTTTGTGTGTGTTGATTTGTGGGTCTGTGTGTGTGCCTTTTTGTGTGTTTGCGTGTCTGATTTTTGTGTGTGTGTGTGTGTTGATTTGCGTTTTTGTGTGTGTGTGGGTGTTGATTTTCATTTGTGTGTGTGTGTGTGTGTTGATTTGCGTTTTTGTGTGTGGGTGTCTGATTTGTGTGTGTGGAGATATGTGGGTCTGATTTTTATTCAACTTGTCAAAATAGAATTCATGTGGGGATCTATATCTCAATTTGTGTGTGTGGGTGTCTGTGTTTTTTTTGTTTTTTTTTTTTGCTGGTGCTCTCTGTCTGTGCTAGTTGCTGTGGCTGGGTGACTAATGCGTGGAAGCGGGTAATCTGTACTGCATCAGTGCTGGTAGCTGTTTTTTTTTTTTTTAATTTTTTAGCTGCTTTTGGCTGGCTGGTTATGATTTGAAGTCTAGAAAAAAAAATTGGGATTGTGTTGTTTGGATGGTTATAATTTTGAATCGTCATAAGTTTGAATAGTTGGGAGTTGTGGGAAATTGGTTTGTATGTTGAATAATGGACACATTTGCTATGTTTAATGACTTATGTGATTCAATTATGTTGAAGATCAACCAACATGTTTTTTGCTTTATGCTTTTGATTTTGGTTAGACTCTGATATCATCTCTGTTATATGGCTAAGTTGCTGTTATTTTATGTTACTGGGTTTGATGTGACTAGGCTGTTGCTATTTTATGTTATTGAGTTTGCTGTGACTAGTTGCAGCTAACTCTAAGCTTTGTTAAGTTTGTTGCTTCAATTTGGTTTGTGGCCTTGTTAAATTTGATGCATCAATTTGATTTGTTGCTTTGTTGAGTTTTCATTGCTGATTTGTTTAATTTGTGGTCAATTATTATGATGCTGAATTTTTGTGGACAGGAAGGTGAAATTTTTGGTGGTGGGCACGGAGGTGGAATCCATGGTGACTGATAGGGAGGTGGAATTGACAAATTGCACCTAAATTATCTAGACATAATTCAAAAGATTTTATTTTACTTGACAAGATTCCATTTCTTAAACCTTAAAAATCCAGAAAAACCGCCAAAAATTAGCAACCCTTAATTTTCATAGAATAAATTTAGAAATATTAAAAAAAAAAATTCCCCTTGTTTTTTATTGATAAATAATATTCCCTCTTTTTCACATGCTCTCTTCCCTACTTAGCTTCTAGTGTGTAGTTTGGTATTTATATATTCTCTCCCCAACCCCAAGGGACAAATGGGTTATGCAATAGTAGAATAAGGAGAAGACTAACTGACGCAAATGCCCTCATAGGAGAAAGGGTATTTTGGGGATTACACTTCCATAATATGGTGACATCATGAAATGCTAATGGCTATATTAATAGAAATTGATGATAAGGGTCTATGTGTTATTTGCATAAAATTTAAGGGTGTGGGTGTAATATTACAAATATGAGGGGATTTATGAAATTAAGTGGCAAATTGCAGGGGTCTGAGTGTAATTTACCCTAAAAACTGGTACGCGAAGGAAAATCTTCCTGTTTTTCGTTTTTAGATCAGGAGTCTTACAAAAACGGTCGAGAGAACGAAACTAAAACTGTTGATACTAGGAGTTGAAAATGGACAATTTCTTCAAATCCATGGTGTTCTTGTTCTTGCTTCTACCTTCAGTCTGTCTCTGCTATGCAAGCGCGTCAAGTTCTTCTTCGGAAGCCACAATGCACACCAACAATTGGGCCGTCTTGGTCTGCACCTCTCGTTTCTGGTTCGTTTAATTCGCTCTACTTTGCTTTTGTTTTCAATAAGTACTCTGTGCGGTGCAAAAATGAAAGGAAAAGAAATGAAAGTTCTCTTCTGAAATTTAACGGGAAATCAAACAATTGTGGGCCAGTGTTTTCAATTAACAATAATTGGTCTACAAAAGCAAAATAGCAGAAATTAGATTGTGTTTGGAAGTGTTATGAAGCATTGGTAGGCTTTGAAAACCAGCTTTTTTGGGGGGTTGAAGTGGCTAAGGGTTCATTTACACATGAGCCCGTATTTAAGCCCATATCTAAACGATGTGAGGCTGTAACATACCACCACACTTTTGCATCCGACCTTGACGGTGGCCTAATCCAGCCTATAGGTCGCGTCTTCTGTGGCTCGATCCCTGATAGCTGCAGCCTATACCATGTCCAATCCCATACTCAAAGTGCTTGCAAGGAAATGGTGCCAAAGAGTTCATATACACATATGTGAGGTTATACTGGATTTCATGAGTAGTGATTGTAATAGTAAGAAAACTGATGTGGCTATGGGTGGCTTGAAATGGAGAAACTGGAATTGAAAGTAGAGGGAACATACTTTGAATCTCAACATAAAATGGAATTTCTAATTTTAAGCAACTTTGTGACACTATGAGATTGCCCATGTGTGCGGCCGTACACATGTGGTGTTTGTGTTGACACAAAATTTGGACAACACAAACTTTTTTGGGATCTATGTATTATGCCATCAACCCAAGGTCAGTGGGATGATACTTGGGTAGGTCTCTCCGCAATCCAAGTTGAAAATGGGCCAACTCCTTATTCCTAGCCCATTTGAGTTGCACCCCTAGCTTGGGTTGATTTATTCTGACCTTAATTGGGTTGATTTATTCTGGCCTTAATTTGCATAGGAAATAATATCGAAGCAGTGAAGGTCTACACACTGTTGGTAGAAGCGTGAGCAATCTTGTGTATGGTTTCAATTTTTCATGTTTCATTATATCAAAGTAAAATGATATTCCTTTGATTCCTATTCAGGTTTAATTATCGACATATGGCCAATACTTTATCCTTATACAGGTAAGCAAGCATGCTTCAGAATCTTTGTTGTATGTTTATTTGAAATTTTTTCTTTATCTTATCTAGTTTTTGCAATTTATAGATTGTTTTCTGTGTTTTATATCCAGAACGGTAAAGCGGCTAGGGATACCTGATGAGAGGATAATACTTATGTTGGCTGATGATATGGCTTGCAACGCTCGGAATAAGTACCCTGCCCAAGTCTTCAACAATGAAAACCACAGGCTTAACTTGTATGGAGATAATGTTGAGGTTAGTTCAGTTTTCATACTCAGACCTTTTAGTCACAGTACAGTTGTATTCAATTTTGTGCCCATTAGCCATCCAAGGACATCGACATTCAATACAGTGGATATGTTTTTTTCAATTAAGATTCATATTGAGAACCATTTGATGATTTCATTTCATATTGGTGGTGGAAAATTTATATTTGGATGGAAAGCAGTATCACTGAAGACATCTTCAATTTATGTATCCTTTACTTTGAAAACCTAGTATCTACCATTCTAAATAGATTTTGGATCTTCACCTGGAATTTTATGTATTGGTAAAAAGCTTAGTTACAAAGATTGAGAATGCAGTTTTGAGTTGGGGAGCAACCCCTCCTTTCAAAATATTTCAAACATTAGGAGTGTGTCCAGCTGATCCTCCCTGCACCTACTTAAGCAACACCAACATTGAATAATGACCTTTTTGACCAAAACTCTTTTGAGGGCTTCTGGGATTCATAGCACTTTTATAGAAATGGATGTTTAGAAGCATGATCAAATTGCTTAGTTTGTGCAATGTCTTTTAATGCGAGGTATTGTTTTCGATGCATGATAACCACTGACAGCATTTCTTTTGAGGCATTATATATAGAAATGGATGTCTAGAAGCATGATAATACTGACAGAATTTCTTTCGATATAGGTGCATTTGATTGTTAGCAATAAACCTTGATGTTATTAAACACTCAACAACTATGCTCTGTACCATATCTTTAATTTCTCATTAGTTGTCATTTAATAACTGAACTATTGTACTAAATGATCTCATCTTTTGCCATATTTGTTGTTAAAATTGTCACGTATCCTTTACTGTTCATCGTTCTTTGGGTGCAACCACAAGGCTTTGGCTGATATTAAAAGCTATGCTGATTTTCCAAGTTTCACGTGTATTTAATTTGGAGTATTTGCAAGGTCTACTTTGGGTTGCTTGGGGAAATTTAAAAATAATATTCAACAATGGCTGAATGAGAAGATTGCACTTCATCCCCACCACACGCCTTGTTCATTTAGTTTATCAGATCAATGCATAATATACACAATCAGACGAAGACACACATATAAGCAAAGTTGACATGGCTATGTTGTTATGTGTAGAGTTTTTTTTACTGTAGCCTATTCAGGATAAGGCTCTGATTTTTTCGAGTTCTAATATGTCAGGTAGATTATAGAGGTTATGAAGTGAATGTTGAAAATTTTTTGCGAGTCTTAACGGGGCGTCATGAAACTGCTGTTCCAAGATCAAAACGTCTTCTGAGTGATGAAGGAAGCCACATACTTCTATATATGACGGGACATGGAGGGGATGAGTTCCTCAAATTTCAGGACTCAGAGGAGCTTCAAAGTCATGATTTAGCTGATGCAGTGAAACAAATGAAAGAAAAGCACAGGTAAGCATAAGGCTTACTTGGGTAAATGTTGTTTTTCACTCTTGTAATATTTGTATTCAGTTTACTCTGGTTTGAGGGACAGTGTTGTCCAATTTTGTTGTCCAATTTTCATGACTCTGTAAATGCCTTTTTTGTCTTGGAATCCTATAAAGAATTCTAGATCAANTTGTCCAATTTTGTTGTCCAATTTTCATGACTCTGTAAATGCCTTTTTTGTCTTGGGATCCTGTAAAGAATTCTAGATCGATTGAAACTTAGTATTGGCTCTTAGACATGTGTTATGGTTCTTTTCAAAAGTGTCTGCCAGTGATATACAACTTAGGATGGTCTATTAGACACACAAATGTTATGTGTTATATTTCTGTTTAAAATTCTGGAATTTTTTGATGATGGGTTTCTTGTTCAATATATCTTGTAGTAGTTTTGGGACTTGGTTAGTTTAGTGATATTTCCTAAGCAATCACCTCATTTTTTGTTGATTATGTTTACATTTCAGATTTAAGGAGCTGTTGATTATGGTAGATACTTGCCAAGCTGCCACTCTCTTTTCTCAGGTTTGAAATGCTTTTACGAATGGCACAGTTATACTAAAAATAATATTCAATGAACTCCCAGTTAAGTATCTGGTTCCATTTTAGGGTTGCAAGTCACATGAATCATTTAAGAGAGATCGAAAACCTGTTGACCATGTATACCTGTATCTTTTCCTCAATTGTTGAGTCTTGTTTGGAAGTTGATGTAGTGGACTGGTCTGTGGCCGTACTCTGCTATCTAGAACACCGACATTCCATTATCTGAAGTCAGTCATAAAGCTGGTTCACTTTTGCTTAGCTAACTGGACTTGGATTTCCTGAATGGTCCCCTTTGAATTATGGTGCAAAAATTTTAGAAGTTGGACTTTGAAATAGCAGGGAGACAACAAAACATCCTCTGTGATGGATAGACTTGTGTCATATAGATCAAAATTATTTCATAAGAAGCAAGCTGATATTCTATGGCTTTTTCTGGCACAACTTTTACTTGTAAATCATAATATCCTATGATTGTGCATGTTGCATGGACAAAGATAAGACAAGGACAAAACATATATATTTGTGTGTGTGTGTGTCCATTATGATGTGTTGGCATATTTTGTGCACAAGCTAAATGAGAGGCATTTTTTTTTTTTTGATCAGTAAATGTAATTGTATAGATCAAAAAAGTGATTCACAAAAGAGACCAGGGTTCCCCCTATACATGTTGACAGATTACGAAAGAAAGACAAAATTCATCAAATACAGCAACAAGCTATAAGCAAATTACAAAGGATGTAAGCATTCTGCAAAGACACAGATTGATAGCCATCCTATGTACAAGAACAACACCAATTGCACCTATATTCTTATCTACTAGGACCAGTCTACCTCAATCAGGCCCATGAACACAGTTTTGGTCTTCAAAGATCACTTCTGGGCTATGAAGCATGGATACGAATATTGGATACAGATATGATACGATACGGATACGGCAATACGACAAAACCTAAAAAAACAGGATACGGGTACGAGTAGGATGCGTCCATAAAATATATATATTTTTAAAATTTATTATTATATTTAATGTAATAATTATGATTTATAAAGTAAATTACACATCAATCAAAAATATATAATAATAACTAACCATTCTATGAAAAATATATAATCACATCAATCTCGGCATGCAGTAGTTCAAAAAAACTCTAATTCAAGGCCCCTCCAAAAAAACCCTAGTTTAGCACTATATGTGTAATACTGTAATTTGTTCTCCAAATTGCTCCCAAAAAAAAACCTACTAAAAAAAATACTCCCTAATTGCAAACCCTAATTTTTTTGGTTCTATATAGCTGCCTAGTGTTGTGATTCGTGAAGATAGTTTTGTTGTAGGATTTAAGGAAGCTACTGATGCTCATAACTAAGAGGATGGTAGNCAAGAACAACACCAATTGCACCTATATTCTTATCTACTAGGACCAGTCTACCTCAATCAGGCCCATGAACACAGTTTTGGTCTTCAAAGATCACTTCTGGGCTATGAAGCATGGATACGAATATTGGATACAGATATGATACGATACGGATACGGCAATACGACAAAACCTAAAAAAACAGGATACGGGTACGAGTAGGATGCGTCCATAAAATATATATATTTTTAAAATTTATTATTATATTTAATGTAATAATTATGATTTATAAAGTAAATTACACATCAATCAAAAATATATAATAATAACTAACCATTCTATGAAAAATATATAATCACATCAATCTCGGCATGCAGTAGTTCAAAAAAACTCTAATTCAAGGCCCCTCCAAAAAAACCCTAGTTTAGCACTATATGTGTAATACTGTAATTTGTTCTCCAAATTGCTCCAAAAAAAAAACCTACTAAAAAAAATACTCCTTAATTGCAAACCCTAATTTTTTTGGTTCTATACAGCTGCCTAGTGTTGTGATTCGTGAAGATAGTTTTGTTGTAGGATTTAAGGAAGCTACTGGTGCTCATAACTAAGAGGATGGTGGTACTTCCTGGTTTCCTTTGAAGGAAAAAAAAGTGCTAATCACCGATAACCAAGGAAGCATAAATATGGACACAGGTGTCGTATTCTATATGATATGGATACGGGAATACGATAAAATACTAAAATATAGGACATGGGNGATACGAATATTGGATACAGATATGATACGATACGGATACGGCAATACGACAAAACCTAAAAAAACAGGATACGGGTACGAGTAGGATGCGTCCATAAAATATATATATTTTTAAAATTTATTATTATATTTAATGTAATAATTATGATTTATAAAGTAAATTACACATCAATCAAAAATATATAATAATAACTAACCATTCTATGAAAAATATATAATCACATCAATCTCGGCATGCAGTAGTTCAAAAAAACTCTAATTCAAGGCCCCTCCAAAAAAACCCTAGTTTAGCACTATATGTGTAATACTGTAATTTGTTCTCCAAATTGCTCCAAAAAAAAAACCTACTAAAAAAAATACTCCTTAATTGCAAACCCTAATTTTTTTGGTTCTATACAGCTGCCTAGTGTTGTGATTCGTGAAGATAGTTTTGTTGTAGGATTTAAGGAAGCTACTGGTGCTCATAACTAAGAGGATGGTGGTACTTCCTGGTTTCCTTTGAAGGAAAAAAAAGTGCTAATCACCGATAACCAAGGAATCATGAATACGGACACAGGTGTCGTATTCTATATGATATGGATACGAGAATACGATAAAATTCTAAAATATAGGACATGCGTACTGGGAGGATACGGCTAATTAAAATAATATAATATATTTTTATATATATAATAACATTAATAATAAAATTGAGTAATTAATTAATATTTTATAATCGGAGAAAATGAACTAATATTAAATTTGATTAGTGGACTAATATATTATGGGCAGTGGGTTGAACCAAATTGGGTAGTGGGTGACAACTAATAAAATATTATTGTAATTTAACATAAAATATAAGAAGTCTAAGAGTTACTTATAAATTGTAATTTTGCAATTAGGACAAAGAAAAAAGGAAAAGAAAATAATAGGGGCTGAAAAGTAATTAGGAAAAATCCTTGATCAAAAAAAAAAAGAAAAAAAAAAACGTGACTTTGTTGCTTTTCAGCAACTAGGTCGCGCAATAGACGTGATGGNATAGTTTTGTTGTAGGATTTAAGGAAGCTACTGGTGCTCATAACTAAGAGGATGGTGGTACTTCCTGGTTTCCTTTGAAGGAAAAAAAAGTGCTAATCACCGATAACCAAGGAATCATGAATACGGACACAGGTGTCGTATTCTATATGATATGGATACGAGAATACGATAAAATTCTAAAATATAGGACATGCGTACTGGGAGGATACGGCTAATTAAAATAATATAATATATTTTTATATATATAATAACATTAATAATAAAATTGAGTAATTAATTAATATTTTATAATCGGAGAAAATGAACTAATATTAAATTTGATTAGTGGACTAATATATTATGGGCAGTGGGTTGAACCAAATTGGGTAGTGGGTGACAACTAATAAAATATTATTGTAATTTAACATAAAATATAAGAAGTCTAAGAGTTACTTATAAATTGTAATTTTGCAATTAGGACAAAGAAAAAAGGAAAAGAAAATAATAGGGGCTGAAAAGTAATTAGAAAAAATCCTTGATCAAAAAAAAAAGAAAAAAAAACGTGACTTTGTTGCTTTTCAGCAACTAGGGCACGCAACAGACGTGATAGAAATCATAGAGGAGTGATAAAAATGGCAGAGATCTCAAGCAAGAAAGAGAGAGAATGGTCGAAGAGAAGATCTGAAGACGACATGCCTCCTCGAAGAGGAGGTGATCTTTGGCTGTTACAGTGGCTAATCAGGGATCGCCTTCTTCGCCCCCCCCCCCCCCCCCCC
>CAUOFW020003891.1:384276-628201 GCA_963454935.2 Ilex paraguariensis
TTTTTTTTTGTTTACAATATTGATCCATGGCCATGGGTCGTATACAAATGCATCTGCATTGTTTAGGACACTTGGGGTAGTGTCGGACACATGTCCAGCCATGTCCCATATGTATCCGTGTTTGACACCGTCACGTCGACCCTTGAGGAGTATTCGTGCTTCTTAGCAGGTAACTGGTAAGACAAAAGAGAGGATAGAGAAAGAGAGAGGAGAGAGAGGAGAGGGAGCTTACCCGATATGCCTGGGGAGAGAGAAAGAGGAGACCTGTCGGCGTCAATGTTGGAGAAGAGATAGTAGCTCGATTGCCTGGAGAGAGAGAGAGAATTTCGATGTCTTCGATCGATTGATTGGAGGTGGGGTGTCTGTCGAATAAGAGCATCTCCAACCCACTCTCTATTTCTTCTCTTTTAGCTACTTTAGCTAGCAAAACACAAAAAATTCTCTCCAACCCACTCACTATTCTACTCTCTATTTCCTAGTTAACCCAAATGGCTCACCAAATGTGGTGAGCCATTTGAGCTCTCTAAATACTCTTTCTACCTTTTTTTCTCTCTATATATATGTTTTACTTCTTTTAAATTATTAGAAGTTAGTGAAAATTGAGTGTAGTAGTTAGCTAAAATAGAGAGTGTGGTTGGAGTGAATTTATAAAAGTAGTTAGCTAAATTAGTGAATGTAATATTTAAATATATTTTGACTAACTATTTTAAAGAGGAGGGTTGGAGATGCTCTAAGTTAGGGTTTTCTTCTTCTGTTTTTGCAAATAAGGGCACAAACATCTTTGCTCCGGTGCCCCTATTCTTTTTAAAAAATTTAAGTAATACCCCGCTGTGTCCTTGCCGCTAAGGATTGCTTCATTCGTTAAGCATTAAGTGAATTGCCCCTTAAATGGTGCAGCCCATGCAACTCTCATCCCAGGTTTTATCCCTCCCCAGCACCTCACTTTTCTGATGATGGTAGACTAGACACGAAGCATAAATGAGTGGTAAAAGAAAAGGTGATCATGGGATTCAACTCTCTCTCTCTCTCTCTCTCTCGCTTCTGCTAAACCATTCTGTCTTGAGTGCTCAACCTATGTCATATCGCCAACCATAGGATAAATGCATTTCTAGGAATCAACTTGGAGAACAAAATAGTGACATGCAATTCAACCTTAGCCTTGGAAGTGCTTAATCCTTCCCAAGCTGTTTTAGTGTTGAAGTGACCGGGCCAGTACACTATGCGTGACATGCCATTCAACCTTATTAGCCTTGGGAGTCCTTAAGGGATTGTTGTTTATGTCTTGGAAAATTCTCCAAAAAGCATCATTCGCATGTCCAAATCAAGGATTTATGTTTGAATCATAACACGTCCCAGAAGTGCAGCCACGTGTCTGGATGTATCTGAGAGTTATTGATGTCTGAAATGGTAACCGTTCTTTCCCTGTAGCATATGTGTTTGTTACGTTAATCATATTTGTAGAAAAAATTTACTGGTGCCAAAGTTGGGCCAGGCAATACCTGAGTGTGAAGACATCATGTCTTACCCAAACTCAAAGGAAACCCAATTAGCAGACAAGTAAATGAATGATACTGGGTTGGTTAAGACTCAACGAATTTACTCGTTCAAGAACAAAGAAATATTCAGAGATTTTGAAATTTTATTGGGTTTTTCCTTGAAATCTTTAGATCTTATGTGCAATAACGTAGAACTACTTTAGTTAGTTATGTGTGTATGTTGGTAGAATTATGTAGTTCATAATATGCTGATCAAAACATTATGTAGTTCATAAGATGGCACCTCATGGTCGGAAAAATTAGATCAACTTGTTTGAATTGGTGAACTTGGGATTTTAAAATCAAATGGCTGAGATGTGAATTTTGTAGTATCTTTTTCTTTAATTTTGGATTTTGTTGGCCAATGTATTGGACCTAACTGGACTAAAAAATAGCAATTCCTTCAGCTCGCAACAGAAAAATTGCTTCAATAATGATGCAGTTGAGTTATCAAGGAAGGAATTTTTTTGTTTATTTTCATCATGTTTCTAGAATATTTCCAAAACATTAATAAAACGTTTCTGTTTCGAAGTGGATTGAAACTATTCACCGAAACAAAATTTTGATCCTTGTTATCAAATTGTCATCATTCTAGAATTCAATATACCATCGCCTTCTTCTGATGAGTTGGATTTGTTTCAGAGAACTTATTATCAATGCTGCTAGTGATGATGTAGTTGTTTTGACATCAGATAGGTTTATTGTATAAGTCTCACTCTCTGTAATTATATTTAATTATCTTCTTTACTACTGATTTGGGTGCGCAATGGAAAAAGGAGGGAAAGTGATTAATTTCTTTGATTGTTTTAAAGATAAGGCGATACTATAGATTAGACGTGAAGCCCCGCACAATAAACTATGGTAAAAACATAGCTTATCAAAACTGCAATAAAAATCTGGTAAATTGTATGCCAGCCAAAGATTCTGAAACTCTTAAGTGCACCTGATAATTTGAATTTGTTCTTATTGATTCCACCAAGGAGAATATCATTGACATATAATAAAGGTGGTGATGTCTCACTATGTTTCTAAATTACACACCTTAATTACACCTTTTCATGCAACCTTTACCATCAAATTGTTAGCCAGTGGGACTAATAACAAATCATCCTGTCTGAGTCCCATAGGACATCTGCAGAAGCCAGGCGAATGCTTTTTAACTTAATTGGAGAGTTCATCATTAAAGTACCTTTCATTCACTTTTTGAAACTTCCTTTCTAGTTTTACCTTTGTGTGGTCATGTTTATAAATCCTTCTAGTCCTTGATGTTCAAGCTAGACAACCATCATACATGTGGAATTTTTCCACTGTTTTCATTGCATTTTGCATGTGGAAGAGCCTCTTTGTTTAGGAATTAATCAGTCGGATTTGTACCTCCTTTCTTGTTATGGAAATGTGAAGTATGCTTTCCTGAGGAATAATTTGATGTGCAAGGGAATATTTTCCTCATCTTGCAGCTTCATTCACCTGATGTCTTGGCTGTTGGAAGTAGCATGAAAGGAGAAAACTCTTATTCGCATCACTTGGATTCTGATGTAAGTGTGGATTTACTGACAGTGTAACAGTATATTTTGCAAACGGTCAAGTGGTTGACTATTCATATTCCTACAGAATGCTTTTTTGTTTGCCACTTATTTCCTCCATTCACTCTCAGGAGTTTGGATACTATATCTCCTACTAAAATTGTTTCTTTGACATAGGTTGGTGTCTCTGTTGTAGATCGTTTCACATTTTATACCCTTGCTTTCTTTGAGCGGCTAAATATGTACGACAATGCTTCATTGAGCAGGTATGGGGTAAATAAAACCTCAAAAATTGTTTGGCTTCAGTTATGTTCACTACTGTTTTTACTCTTTAATTTTGGAAGACGTTCATAAAGTTACTTTTTACATTGGCCACATCTGTGGTATCTTTGGCTGGAATTCAGGTAGTTTGGGATTTTGCCTAAAGCTGTAACCAAACCAATATTCAGCCTGGACTCAAGTTGAAATCAACTTTGTGATGCTGTATCAATCTCAGGCTGCTCAGACTAGATTCTATTTGACTGTCGTGTTGAATTAAATTCAACACTCAGAATATCCATTTGACTATTCATTTATTGTTTTATCTGATAAAGTGAGTACCGGATCTAAACAAGTGATTAAAGTTTGGAAGTGGAAGAGAGGTTTTTTTAATTAGGGGGAGGGGATAAAAGACTTTTTTTTTTGAAGGGGGTGGGGAGGTATTACTTTTTCGGATTGAATGTGCACCTTCTTGGATGGGCCAAGGATCTTAATTCTCATTGAGATATAGTGAAACATTTAAACAAACTGGAAAGAGAGGTGATGCTGGAAGGTGCCACAGCTTGGTTTAGGACTTGGTAAGAGTGGCTGGTGAATTTAATGTGAGTACACTTGGGAATGAAAGTTTTAGAAAAATGAAGGTTCATATGACACCTTTACTTCTTCTTAAAGATCCAATCACCAGTTAAAAAAGATGAGAAAACACTTACCTGATTCATAGGTTGTAACATATATGCACATCAGATCAGCTCGGAAATAGAAATGTTTCCTCCATGTTCGAANACCTTTACTTCTTCTTAAAGATCCAATCACCAGTTAAAAAAGATGAGAAAACACTTACCTGATTCATAGGTTGTAACATATATGCACATCAGATCAGCTCGGAAACATCTTGGAAACAAAATGGAAACATAAGAAAGTTCAGAAATTTATTTCCAAAACATTGGTTGTAACATCCTGAAACAAATCAAGCATGTATGAACTGCAGTCACCTAAACAGAGCAGTTTATGTGACCCTTATTGACCTTTCAATGCATCTCTGTGCCTTTAAGGCCTTTTATTTCACTGTAAATGTATATTCTATTTAACGGATGTGTTAATCTTGGGTGCTCTCCGCAGGTTTCCAGTGAAAAATAGCACCTTTTTGGGAATTAATATTTCTGTTCCATCATTGCAATGACGACATGCATAGTTGAAGATTTCTTGTGCACATTGGCCTGCTAGTTGATTTTTTTAACTCTTACTGGACCATAAATCTTAATCTTTGATTATCATGGATCATAACTTTTGTATTTTTCTTCGTATTTTACAGCCTTTTCAGTTCATATAATCCAAATTTGTTGTTGTCAACTGCTTACTACCGAACAAATCTATACCAACGGCTGTTGGAGGAGGTACACAAGTTTTAGATCCATTGTGGGAATTGTTGTTCTCATTTCTGTGTTGAGTTATTTCTTGGTTATTGTAACACCATTCTCCCCCCGCAGCTCAAAAAAAAAAAAAAAAAAAAAAAGNGAACTACTTTAGTTAGTTATGTGTGTATGTTGGTAGAATTATGTAGTTCATAATATGCTGATCAAAACATTATGTAGTTCATAAGATGGCACCTCATGGTCGGAAAAATTAGATCAACTTGTTTGAATTGGTGAACTTGGGATTTTAAAATCAAATGGCTGAGATGTGAATTTTGTAGTATCTTTTTCTTTAATTTTGGATTTTGTTGGCCAATGTATTGGACCTAACTGGACTAAAAAATAGCAATTCCTTCAGCTCGCAACAGAAAAATTGCTTCAATAATGATGCAGTTGAGTTATCAAGGAAGGAATTTTTTTGTTTATTTTCATCATGTTTCTAGAATATTTCCAAAACATTAATAAAACGTTTCTGTTTCGAAGTGGATTGAAACTATTCACCGAAACAAAATTTTGATCCTTGTTATCAAATTGTCATCATTCTAGATTTCAATATACCATCGCCTTCTTCTGATGAGTTGGATTTGTTTCAGAGAACTTATTATCAATGCTGCTAGTGATGATGTAGTTGTTTTGACATCAGATAGGTTTATTGTATAAGTCTCACTCTCTGTAATTATATTTAATTATCTTCTTTACTACTGATTTGGGTGCGCAATGGAAAAAGGAGGGAAAGTGATTAATTTCTTTGATTGTTTTAAAGATAAGGCGATACTATAGATTAGACGTGAAGCCCCTCACAATAAACTATGGTAAAAACATAGCTTATCAAAACTGCAATAAAAATCTGGTAAATTGTATGCCAGCCAAAGATTCTGAAACTCTTAAGTGCACCTGATAATTTGAATTTGTTCTTATTGATTCCACCAAGGAGAATATCATTGACATATAATAAAGGTGGTGATGTCTCACTATGTTTCTAAATTACACACCTTAATTACACCTTTTCATGCAACCTTTACCATCAAATTGTTAGCCAGTGGGACTAATAACAAATCATCCTGTCTGAGTCCCATAGGACATCTGCAGAAGCCAGGCGAATGCTTTTTAACTTAATTGGAGAGTTCATCATTAAAGTACCTTTCATTCACTTTTTGAAACTTCCTTTCTAGTTTTACCTTTGTGTGGTCATGTTTATAAATCCTTCTAGTCCTTGATGTTCAAGCTAGACAACCATCATACATGTGGAATTTTTCCACTGTTTTCATTGCATTTTGCATGTGGAAGAGCCTCTTTGTTTAGGAATTAATCAGTCGGATTTGTACCTCCTTTCTTGTTATGGAAATGTGAAGTATGCTTTCCTGAGGAATAATTTGATGTGCAAGGGAATATTTTCCTCATCTTGCAGCTTCATTCACCTGATGTCTTGGCTGTTGGAAGTAGCATGAAAGGAGAAAACTCTTATTCGCATCACTTGGATTCTGATGTAAGTGTGGATTTACTGACAGTGTAACAGTATATTTTGCAAACGGTCAAGTGGTTGACTATTCATATTCCTACAGAATGCTTTTTTGTTTGCCACTTATTTCCTCCATTCACTCTCAGGAGTTTGGATACTATATCTCCTACTAAAATTGTTTCTTTGACATAGGTTGGTGTCTCTGTTGTAGATCGTTTCACATTTTATACCCTTGCTTTCTTTGAGCGGCTAAATATGTACGACAATGCTTCATTGAGCAGGTATGGGGTAAATAAAACCTCAAAAATTGTTTGGCTTCAGTTATGTTCACTACTGTTTTTACTCTTTAATTTTGGAAGACGTTCATAAAGTTACTTTTTACATTGGCCACATCTGTGGTATCTTTGGCTGGAATTCAGGTAGTTTGGGATTTTGCCTAAAGCTGTAACCAAACCAATATTCAGCCTGGACTCAAGTTGAAATCAACTTTGTGATGCTGTATCAATCTCAGGCTGCTCAGACTAGATTCTATTTGACTGTCGTGTTGAATTAAATTCAACACTCAGAATATCCATTTGACTATTCATTTATTGTTTTATCTGATAAAGTGAGTACCGGATCTAAACAAGTGATTAAAGTTTGGAAGTGGAAGAGAGGTTTTTTTAATTAGGGGGAGGGGATAAAAGACTTTTTTTTTTGAAGGGGGTGGGGAGGTATTACTTTTTCGGATTGAATGTGCACCTTCTTGGATGGGCCAAGGATCTTAATTCTCATTGAGATATAGTGAAACATTTAAACAAACTGGAAAGAGAGGTGATGCTGGAAGGTGCCACAGCTTGGTTTAGGACTTGGTAAGAGTGGCTGGTGAATTTAATGTGAGTACACTTGGGAATGAAAGTTTTAGAAAAATGAAGGTTCATATGACACCTTTACTTCTTCTTAAAGATCCAATCACCAGTTAAAAAAGATGAGAAAACACTTACCTGATTCATAGGTTGTAACATATATGCACATCAGATCAGCTCGGAAATAGAAATGTTTCCTCCATGTTCGAAAACATCTTGGAAACAAAATGGAAACATAAGAAAGTTCAGAAATTTATTTCCAAAACATTGGTTGTAACATCCTGAAACAAATCAAGCATGTATGAACTGCAGTCACCTAAACAGAGCAGTTTATGTGACCCTTATTGACCTTTCAATGCATCTCTGTGCCTTTAAGGCCTTTTATTTCACTGTAAATGTATATTCTATTTAACGGATGTGTTAATCTTGGGTGCTCTCCGCAGGTTTCCAGTGGAAAATAGCACCTTTTTGGGAATTAATATTTCTGTTCCATCATTGCAATGACGACATGCATAGTTGAAGATTTCTTGTGCACATTGGCCTGCTAGTTGATTTTTTTAACTCTTACTGGACCATAAATCTTAATCTTTGATTATCATGGATCATAACTTTTGTATTTTTCTTCGTATTTTACAGCCTTTTCAGTTCATATAATCCAAATTTGTTGTTGTCAACTGCTTACTACCGAACAAATCTATACCAACGGCTGTTGGAGGAGGTACACAAGTTTTAGATCCATTGTGGGTATTGTTGTTCTCATTTCTGTGTTGAGTTATTTCTTGGTTATTGTAACACCATTCTCCCCCCGCAGCTCAAAAAAAAAAAAAAAAAAAGAGGATAGAAAGGCCTTGGTGAAAAGTAAGCGAAAAGAGAGGAAAATGGGTCATTAATTTTGAAAATTACTTTGTCAAGACACGCCATCTTATGTCACATGTCATGTCAGAGACAAGAGCTTGGATAACTTTTTTGGTTTTACTGGAGTTGTGTGGGAAGGAAATACTGTGGGACTCTATTTTTGTTCTTTCTAAGATTGCATTTCTGGTTGTAAACTTTTTAATGAACAGCAGCTAATGGATTTTGGCCTTGCAACATATGCTGCAAAATAGAAAATTAAAGAAATCAGTTTTTTAGAATTACCTTTAAGGGATTTTTTTTAAGGGTAGGGGAGGGGTGACTTGGGGGAGAAAAAGAAAAGGAACAAAAATCGAACCTCAATCAACAGAGTCCATGGGTTGGTTTCCACATGCCACAGCGAAGATCATAGTTAAACACGGCTTGATCATATGTCATAGCCTAATGGGTTCAGCACTTGCAAAACACCTGAAAACTTCTAATTGAAAAGAATGATCATAGTGGATAAAACCTTCTCTAATTTAGCTCTTTCTCCCCTTCTCATTAGGTACCTGTAACGAACTTCTTTGGTTCAGTTATGGAAACAATTCACACTGATTCAGCTTATAGAGCCCTCTCAGGCAAAGATTCCAGCAGGGCTAAAATCAAAACTTCATTGGATCCATCTGCTGTCCAGGACTTACAAAGAACATTAGTAAGTTCTACTGTTCAGAAGCGAATTGGTGACTCAAACTCGAGGGTGAGTACTGTTTCCTACCCAGAACAAATGTTCTCCCAAAATCTTTTTTGGGTCATCTACAAACCTTTGTTCTCTGAATATGGTACTAAAGGGGAAAAGTACTGCATGGTGCAGGATCAACAGGCCACTTGTCCTTTTACACATGCCTGGGTTACTATAAAGGAAATGATAGGAAAATTTGAAGATGTTGATAGTTTGGTAAACTATGGTTTAGTAATGATGTTACTGCTTGTGGCAGCTTCCACTCAGTTATCATGGTGAAGGTAAGAAGCAACTTCCTTTTATTCTGTTTTCCTATCTTGCAAAAATATTCTGCATGTTTACACAAACAACTAAAGATATAATTTACATGCCATGTTTACCATAGATTTCTTAAGTTTATCTGGTCAGATTAACCACATGTATTCAATCTTCCCTTATTGTGCTGAGGGTTTTCTTCGATTTATGTATGAAAGAAGAAAACAGGTGGTATAATACTTCCCTGTTTCCAAACTCTCATTCTACAATTCTACTTTTAATATTTTCATGCTCTCTCTCTCCCTCTCCCTCTCCCTCTCCCTATATGCACACACACACACACACACACACACATAGGGACAGAACTATGTTGGGGCTTAGACAGGCTATTTCCTCCCAAGCCCCAAAAATTAATTTTTTTTGCCACTTAATTTCTTAATTTTACGTAACATTTATTCTTCCCCCCCCCCCTGCGGGGGAAGTTTCTGGCTCTGTTACTGTGTATATCAGCTATAAAAGACAGAAGCATACCAGGATCGCAACTTGGATCTGTTTTAATCGGTATACCTCTCCTAGTATTAAATTGTACTCTGTTTTGTTTTTGACTCTATTTTTGTGCTGACTTTCCGTTCCATTCTTGTATACAACTGTTGTGGACAATGTGATTGGACCTTTTTATCCTTAACCATCTAACAATGCCATTGGACTTTGGTTTTTCATTTTAACCTGCAGTCTTCTGAAATCAATGTATGTTCAATACCAGTAATTTATTATGTTCAATATCAGGTTATCTGACCTGATGAATTTGATTTTGTGTTCTCTGCTGGTCTATTATTTCATTTGATCCTTCTTTTATATTCTTGGTCTGATGCATATGCTTATTGCCTTGTATGGCAGAAACCAACCGAAGCTCCAAAGATCTGGTGTTCAAGCAAAACCAGAGAAACCTTCAATCACTAAGCAGGCCAGCAAGGCAGATGGTCAATATCTTTCTGGATTAGAGCTCAATCGGCCCATACCCATTGCCAAACTTCATTTGGAGATCATGCGCAGTCAATTGTATGGTACCTTATCTTTTGGCCTGGTTCATTAGGTGTTTTGAGTTGGACTGATTTTTTATGAGGTTATGTAATCCGTCTTTAGTTGGGTAGAATTATAATTAGCTGGCTGTCCTTGCCGACATATAACTTCATAGTTGTATCATGTACTGGAGTTTCTCGATGTTTAATTGTTCATTTTAGACAATCTCAAACACACTTGTAGGGTTAGACAGCTGACTAGCTTTACATCATCTTGTCTTAGTAAAACTTCAAATGCGTGTTAGAGCGGCGGGCAACGCTGAAATATCGTGCCTGAGAAAATTTCTATCAAAGCTTGTGATTCCCTCCCGGAGGAGACTGAAAACAAATACAAGTGAAAGATTTGTACAACCAGGGACATCACAGGTGGCTCAAAATGTAGATGAGGATATTGCACTACTATATTAGAAAGATTGCCATGAGAAATGTATGGTGGTGGACTGGAGTAAATATTTGATACAATGGTGATACATCATCATCACTGATAGGTATATCATCATTGAATAATAAACCCATTCAATGAACCGGGGAACCTCATATATGCCTCTGTAAGGGTTATTAGCTAAGGATGTGGTGTTTACGGAATTGTGTGTGTTACTATACATCTACATGGTGATTTATTTTTGGAGCGTGACAAAAAAATAAAAAATGGGGGCGTGACACCAATGTCGATGATGATATGGTATTACTATTCTAACGACTGTTTACTCGGCTGATTGGGATGTAGCTGGCTTGCTAACTTCTGAATAATGGTTGGGTGTTGGTGTTGGTCAGCCATAAGATCTTGCAAATGAATGGTGCTAAATGTTATGGTGAGAGAAGTCTTCCTCTGTTAAGACTTTGGTTGTCGCATTAGAAATAGATGAATTGAATAAAATAATTCAGTGTAATTCAATAAATATGGATAAAAGATAAGATTAAATAGGATATTAGAATTATACGTAATTTTATCTAGTGTTGGGCAATACACAACATAAGCGTTGGATAGTAGTTATTTAATTCATTCGGTTGTTTGGTTAGAAAATTATTTCATCATATTAATGTTGAATTAACAAAAATATCTGTTGAAGTGTTTGTTATGTTGATGATAGCTTAGTTTTATCAATTGTTTGGGGGGGGGGGGTTTAATAGAAATGTGTACAATAATACATTTGAGTTAGATTATAATACCATTTTTCTTGGTGACATTAAAATACTTTCATAATACAGGTCTATACTATTAAAAATACACAATAAATATACAATTAATATATATTTTTGAAATTAATACAGAATTAAGTTTATCTACTAAACAAAGTATTAGACCTGAAGGAATTGGCTGAATAAGATTTGATAACTTTGATGAATGGAGAGCCAACTTTTGAGAATTAAAAACTCTCTTTAATATGAAAGTAGTAGAGTTGAGATTTCCTCTCAATGAGTTTTCTTTCAATTGGGTGTTTTCTAGTGTGTTTTCTTTTGTATCTAGAGATCCTTATTTATAGTGGAGGATTCAACTAACCGTTACCACTCACCATAATATTCTCAATTCTATCAATATTTTTTCAACTCTCTACAGTCAAAGAAGGTTAAAAATATTCAAAGTAATTGATGGGTCTCTCTAGCCAAGTTACTTATACTGATTAAAAAAGATGCAACCCAAACATTCAATTAAATTAATGCGATATATATGTATGCATGTATCATTATAAAATAATGTTTAGTACAAAATAATTTCACAAAAAATACATATATGATTCATGTCATGAATAATGCAATATTTAACCAACAAGTTGAGGTTTTATATATTCCAGATTTAACCACCAACCGTGACTTAATTAATATCGAGAGATTTTAACCACATATTCCAACATCTTTCACTTGACTACAAGCCCGAAATGTTCATTTATAACTTAAACCCATAGCAACGACATGTCGTTTAAATTATTCAGTTTCAATAGGTTTTGTCAATGTGTCTGCAACTATATCTTTTCAATAAAGATAATCAATTGTGATGTGCTATTTTTGTATTATATCATTCATATAGTGATATTGTAACTCAATATGCTTACATTTGAGGCCAATTTTTTCATTTTTTTTCATTTTTTGGCTTCATTATCACAAAAAATACGAATAGACATGTTATTTACATAGATAAACTTTAAATCAGTTAAAAACTATTTCAACCATATGGCCTCAAAAACAACCATACTATAAGTAACATTCAACTTCCATAGTACTTTTAGCATGTTGTAAATTTTCTATCATTAATATCACCAGAAAAATCAGCATCACAATAACTATTAACATATATATCATCAGCTTGATATGTTAATGAAAAATCTGATGTGTCTCATATGTATCTAAATACACGTTTAACAACTAACCAATGAGGTATACCCGGATTATTTTGATATCGACTAATCAAACCAACAACATAGTTAAGATCCGATCTAGTGCACAACATAATATACATAAGACAATCAACAACTTCCACGTAAGGTTTAGATTTTATTTCTTATATTTCTTCTTCAGTTTTAGGAGCCATATTTTTAGACAATTTTGCTCCTTTGTAAATGAGTGATTCAATAAGTTTATAAGAATCCATTTTGAATTTCTTTAAAATATTTTCCAAATAAGATTTTTGAGATAAACTCAATTTTCTTTGCTTTCTATCTTTAGAAATTTTCATTCCAAATACATAATATGCTTCACCATATCTTCCATTTCAAACTTGGTATTTAATCAATCTTGTAGTTCTAAGATTCTATTTATATCATTTATGACAAGTCAAATATCATTCACATACAAGAAAAGAATAATATAACAATTTCTACTATTCCAAGTATATATATAATGATCATAGTTATTTGGAACAAAATCATAAGATAAAATTGCATTATGAAAAGTATGACACCATTGCCTTGAGGACTGTTTTAAGCCATATAACGACTTATTCAATTTGTACACCTTATCTTCTTTACCTTCAACTTGATATCCTTGCGGTTGATACGCATAAATTTTTTTTTTAAGTTCATCATTAAGAAAAACAGTCTTAACGTCCATTTGATATAACTTTAGGTCGAAGTATGCAATTAAGGACATTAATATTCTTATTGAGGTAAACTTGGCTATGGGAGAATAGGTTTCATCATAATCTATTCCTTTCTTTTGTGTGTGTCCCTTAGCCACTAGTCTAGCTTTATATTTATCTTTGGATTCATCCGATTTAAAATCTTTTTTAAAGACCATTTATTCCCAATTGCTTTTTTCTCTTTTGGAAAATCAACTAGCTCCCAAACTTTATTTTTCTCTATAGATTATATTTCTTCTTTAATTGCTTCTCTCTATTTTAAATGATCTATTAAATTTATAGCATCATTAAAATTAATAAGATTATTTAGAATTTCTTCACTATTGAATGCATAATAATCTTTTAAGTAGATAGGTGGATGTTTTTCCCTTTGTATTCTAGTTAAAGTATCTTTGGGTGGAGGCTTTTTTATTATTTGCTCTTGTAGTTGTATATTTTTATTTTGCTTAGTAATTTCAAAAAGTTCAACTATCTCCTCAATTTTATCTTAGTCATCTTCAAAGACAAATTCATCTCTATTTTCGATGACTCCCATTGATCCATCATTATGGTGAATTACAAATCTATAGCCAATTGAATTTTCACAAAATCCAATGAAAGTACATTTTATTGATTTAGGATCTAATTTTCCTCTATTAGGTCATAAAATTTTAACATGAGCCGAACTACCTTAAAATTTTAAGTGAGAAAGACTTAGTTTTGTACCCCTCAAAATTTCATATGGTGTCATTTCTATTATTTTAGAGGGTACTCTATTAAGAATATAAATGGCGGTAGAAATAGTCTCACCCTAAAATGTTATGTGTGCATGACTAAGCATTGATCTAACCATGTCAAGAAGTGTTCTATTTTTCCTTTCGGTTACATCGTTTTGTTGCGGTGTATAAGAAATTGTTAATTGATGTATTATTTCATTTTCTTTACAAAAAGATTCAAAAATTTTAGCCATGTATTCACCACCTCGATCCGTCCTTAATATTTTAATTTTTCTATCTAGTAGATTTTTTACTTCCGTCTTAAATTCAATAAATTTTTGTAAGACATCCAATCTATTCTTTAGTAAATATATACAACCATGTCTTGAATAGTCATTGGTGAAAGTAATAAAATATTTCATACCACATGAGTTTTAACATTTGAAGGACCACAAATATCCGAATGAATTAAGTATAACAAATCTTTAGCTCTTTCTAATTTTTCAAATGGCTTTGTAGTTATTTTTCCACTTATACAAGATTCACTTTGTTTCAAGTCAAGATCTAAATTTGGAATCAATCCAATGTTAACCATTTTTTTCATTTTATTATAATTAATATGACCTAGTCTTATATGCCATAAAATAGAATCAACACTAACATCACAAGAGACATTGATACAAGCAGCGAAGAACCAATTTTATTATTGTCACTAGTAACATTCAAACGGTAAAGACCATCAACTTTAGTATCCCATGCAAATACGGCCATGTTTACCAATAGAAACCTTAGAAGGCTGAAAGCAGACTTCAAAGTCCTTATCATCTAAACGTGGCACAAACAAGATAATGTATTTCATATTGGGTGATGGTGTAAATTAGTGTGGACGAACAGAGGGAATGTATTATACTTGATAACTTGGGTTTGAACTTCAAGGCTCGTGTGATTTATGTAAAGAATACTGAGGAATTTGGAGAGTTGTGCACAATAAAAGTATAGTGGTTCACCAGCTCGAGAGCTCGACTAATCCACTCTTTAATAGAGACTCTTGCTCCTTTCTTTTCTATAATGGGGAATGAAATTTACAATCAGTCACTTGTGCTGCTAAAAAACCCTCTCCCTCCTATTGGGTATTATACAATATTTATAGAGCTGTTCCTCGATCTGTGAGATTTCTGCTGAGATCCTTGCCTTTCGCCTGTGGATTCCTCCTTGATTTTTGGAGAATATCTTGGTAGGCTGAAGGTTTTACGCCTTAAACATGATTCTTCGTCGCTTGTAGGGTTCCTGCTAACATCTAGCTATTCCCTTATCATTTATGTTATTGCTTCGTTTGGAGGGAGCCCTGGCCCTGGCTCTGGTCCTCTGAGTTCTGCGTGCTTTGCCAGACCTCCTTGTCTGACCTCCGCGCCTGAGCTCATTATTTGGAAATTATTCTATGTATCATTAGTTACCCCCTAGCTCTTGATCAAGCTGGCTTGGGCAAGGGCTGAGTTACACTAGTCTGGGCTACACGATGACCTCAATTTACGCATCTAGGGAGTTTCTTTTTGGCGATTTCCAGAAATTATTTCTTTCCTCGTTTCTCGCGCTCGTTACTCGCTTCGAGGCCCCTTACACCATTAGCTTTAAATGTCCCTAGAACAACGGTTCTCTTCTTACTTTTTGAATTCTCTCTGGCTCTTCTTCTTCACTTCCTAACGACTTCATCTTCCCCAATTTGTCGTCGTCCTTAGGGTTTCACAGAAAATCGATTTCCCTTGATTTAGCTCGTGGCTTCAACAAGATTTGCTCCTCGCCTTTAATTCGAGCTTTGGCCCACTACTGATCCTCACTTAGGTACGCTCCTTGCCCCTTGTTCATTTCCTCATTTTGGATTCCTCAAGTCTGAGGTGGTTTCTGTATTTTTGGGCTTTTTGATTCTGTTATTTTATGAACCAAGGTCGATCTCTGTCTCGTATTCCCATCTTTTTGGACCCTTATTCAACTGCTAGGGTTTGTCTTATTGGTAGTTGTTGTGTTGCTCTCCTGACTCTTAAAGAGTGTTATGCAAATATCCCTCTCCTTTATCGTACCTTTAGACTTCCTTTTTCTTTCCCAACTATGTCTGCTTCTTCTTGAGCTACTCCTTCGTTTGTTTCCCTTATGGGAGATAGGTCTACCGAAGTGCATTCTGACCTAGGAGATATACGCGATGAGATTGATAACTTCCCTCGAATCAATTCTGCTGAGGCCAAGGAAATGGCCGAGGGACCCTCCTCTTCTTCTTCCCCTATGCCCAAAAACCCCAGTAAAGGCAAAGCCAAGGTGAGTGACGTGGAGTCTCAGGTAATGTTGAGGGCATAGGCGCTGCCTACCGGGTTGCTGAGCTCGCAGGTGCTAGTGAGGTCACTCCTCCCCAGATGAAGGTCTTAGCTGCTTGTTTCGGATTTCCTCCGGGTGTCCGATACTGGTGCCCCAACACCTGTACCCCATATGTCTCCTAAGTTCATAAGAAGGTTTGCTTATTTGTAGCTGCGTTTGAGAATGGCCTACGCTTCCCTTTACATCCTTTTTATTAAGGGTGTCTTGAAGCATTTCAATGTCTGCCCTGCTCAACTCTCTCTAAATTTCTAGGGTGTATTGGTGTGCCTCCTCGTCTTCTTTAAGAAACATAGCTTAAGGGTCCCCTCCATTCCTTTGCTTATTAATTTCTTTAATGTTAAATATACCCCCTCTGATGGTTTTCTATATATTTCCAAACGAGTAAAAGTCAAAGTCATCATTTTCGACCTCCCCAGCTCTTATAAAGGCTGGAAAAAACTTTTCTTCTTTGTGTGGGGCGATCAATGGAAAAACAACCCTGCAAACAAGACAGATACTCTTTCAGTCCCTAGAGCATGGTCTGCCCCTGACAACTTGGGTGAGTCTTTGCTAGAGCCAGATAAGGTTGGTTCTGATGATTTACTTTTCTGACCTCTTCTCTCTTTACTTTCCAAGTATTCGGCCTGAGCTCAGTGCTGAAGACAAGCTGGTTCTACTATCCTTAGCGGATTGTGATTCAGAGAGGCACTCCGACCTCCTCAAACCTCAGACCCTTGTAGAGCTCGGATTCAGCCCACCTGAGGTGCAGATTGAGAATCCATCTCCCTTTTCTGCTATCAGCGCTGAGGAGGTAGCAGATAATGCTCTTTTGTCCTTGCCCTTTGCTTTTTACTTTTGTCTTCTCCTTCTTTTCCTTTTTAATGTTGATTCTTCCTTGAGTTTCTAGGTTCTTTTTTAATGGAGCCCACTATGAAGGATCGCACTGCCACATTATCCCTGATGAGGAAGAATCGAAGTGGAAATAAACGCAAGGTTAAAGTCGGCTCGGGGAGTGATTCAGCCTCCTTAGCCAAATTTCCAAGGCTGGAGGTGCCCCCTGCTTCTCCTTAACCGTCTTAGGTGGGGTCCCAACCTTCCTCGGGCTCCCCGAAGGTTGCACAAACCCCCTCTCCCAAAAGACTAGGTTGCCTCCTGGTGGGACTCTTGAGAAACGCTTGAACCCCACATCTCCTTCTTCTTCAGAGGTTGAGAGAACTCTAGAGATGGTTTCTCTCATTCTGTAGAGGTCCATTCCTCCCTGCCCAGCTGAGGGGCTATCTCTACAACCCCCCAAGGTTTGTAAGAACGAAAAAGGAGAGCTTCCCAACGTTGAAGCAGGTACGGGCTCTCTTATTAGTAACGTGAAGCGAGCAGTAGAGGCCATCGCGTCTAATTTCCCAGAATTTGACATTCAATGGGTTGCTGCTATGCCCCTTGGGTCCTCTATATCTACTACCTTATTTGCCGCTACTTTTGTAAGTTTTTGGGCTTTCAGTCTCCTTCCCTTTTTTTATTTTTTAAAATTTGCTGGGCCGTGCTTGGTCTCAAATGGCCCTCCATGTTAGCGGGTTACTGAAAAGGATCCAAGCTATGAAGGGTTCTGTCAAAGCTTCCCAGGCTTTTGAGCTCAAGGTTGTTGAACTGTCCTTTGAAAACAACGATCTTAAAGCCCAGGTGCAGGATTTGCAGGAGCAAGTGGAGAAGCAGACCTCCTTTAACAGGTGCTTGGAAATCGAGAAGGAGATGACTGAGAGTGAGGGCAAGAACTGCCAAGAGGAACTTAAGAAGACTAAGGAAAAGCTCAGGAAGACCTCGGGGGAGCTTAGGTAAAAGACTGATGACTGGATTAAGGTCAGTCAAGAGTCTCTGAAGGCTTTGAGCTCTTACAAGAACATGAAGAGGGAGTATGACATCATAGCTGAGGCAAACGACACACTTGCCAAATTGGCTGATGACATCACTACTCAGTAGGCTTCCGGGTGGATCGCTTTCCAAGACAGAGCTGAAGAGATCTATCATGGACTAAATTTTAACTTTGAGCCCTCTACTAAGGAAGGGACTGAGGCGACCGAGGCTGAGGCGGCTAACTCTGAGGTCGGCTCTGTGCCCTCTCCTGCTCCTAAGGTTGCCCCTTTCTCTGCCGATCTCGTCTCCAAGGCTCTGACCCTGAACTCGTAGTTAGCAGAAGTTGAGGTCCCTACTTCGGGGATTCCAGAGATTTCTCTTCCCTCTACCTACTTCAGGGCTCATAGGGACTCTAACTACTGAGCTTCCTGCCCCTTATCTCTCAGAGACTCCAATTGATGATTTGTCAGTTACTTCTCCAGCTGAGGTTCCAAAGGTACCAACTGCCAAGCTCCCCGACTCCCTTTCTACTCCTCCTGCTAGGACTTCAGCCACTGAACTGCATAATCCTTCTTTTACTCCATCTTAGGATTTTTTTTTTGTAACTCTAATCTCGTTCTAGCTTTCATCTTTGAAATGTAGCAACTTTAAATTGTAACTATTTTTGTTCTGAAATTCACATATGGCTCACAACTTCTCTACATAATTGTTGTAATTGCTTTTCGAGTTGATGTGTTTGCTTTTGAGTTGATGCACTTGTTGTTATACTCCCCTTGCCCCCCTTTTGCTTTGAGGAGTACTCATCTCTCCTTAAAGGAAAATTGTTCAACTTAGAGGTCTCATGCCAATAAGATTTGGTTATTCTAAAAGTAGACTTGGCAAGAGCTTTCTTAGAACTGAGGAACTGTTGGGATATTAGGGAGTTTTTTGAAGTCTTCAACAAGTCTAACCTCCAAGGGCAAAGGTTGTATGTCTAAACCATACCTTGGCTGGGATCAACATGTTCGTGTCCGAGTTGTCCTCGGTTTGTGTTCCCTGCTTCAAGGTGTCTCTCAGATTTTCTTGAAACAAAGGAATTATAAGTAGTTGGCAATCCTTAATCCTCAAGGATTATTCTACGTCCGCGCTATGGACACCAGGATGTTTGATTTTCATCCCAACCTATTGCGGGGCTGAGATGTCCTGTGGTATCCGCCGAGCTCTGAGCTTAAGTTAGTTCAAGGTTAAGCTTAGAGGTCCATCTGACTTGAATGGTGTCAGAGTTGACCCACTTTGTTTTCTGCGCCCAACTACTTTTGAAAAGAGCAACTGTCTCTTTAATTTGGAAACCCAAAGGGTCGCCGACTTAGGTTCTCGCGCATTCTTTTTTTCGTGAGAACTTAATGTCTTTATGGATTTGCTGTAATTGCTTGGGTTTTCTTCTACTCTTGGATTCTTTCCTTAAATTTCGAAGGTTCAACACTCTTTGTTTCTTCTTCTTCTTCTTTCCTGCTTTGAATCTTTTGATAGTTGCCTCTGTTTCTCCTTTATTCAAGGAATGGAGTTCCTTTGGGATTGAATGGGAATAACACTCTCGTTATTTAGTTCCTTCTACCATATCGACTTCGAATTTGGAGTGGGTAAAGAGGAAGTTTTTTCTTGATTTGGAGTTGCCTCTACGGGCTGCATCTTCTGATGAGCCCTGCAATTATCTTCCTCCAGGGGAGACTTGTTTCTTTGAGGGAGTGTTAGAGATGGGCCTGTGCCTTCCCATTCACCCTTCTGTTGGGTACATCTTATCTTACTGCAGTTTGTGTCCTTCTCACATTTCTCCCAATGGTTGGGCTACCATGATCAGCTTTTTCCTCTTCTGGCACCTACGTGGCAATGACGAATTTCCCACTGTAGCTGAGTTCCTCTACTTTTTTGACCTAGAAGAGGATGAGGTTCCAAGCTTCATTTGCTTTCGATGGAGACATTTTAAACTGTAGCGTCTGGTGTTTGACCTCCCTTCCCCTCCTAAAGGGTGGGCTCAACATTTCTTCTTCATTTCTAGGGACTCTTGGAAGTCCATCGAGCTGCGCTACAGAGAGTGCCGAGTTCCTCGCTCTTGGAAGAGCTATTCTTTCCTTTATTGGCTAGGTCCAATGATGGTGTTCCATTATCAAAAAATTTGTTCTGTTTTGCAGGTGCCCCTGATCTGGATCTGATGGAGATGATGAGGGTCGAACAAATAATCGACGCTGAACCTATGTCCTTTTTTGAGATAATGACGTCAGACAACCTCTTTTTGTTCAGCACTGCGAGAGCTGCAATGGATTTTTTTTCTTATCCAGATTCTGATTTCACCCCTTTCGAATTCGATGAAGGTAAAGGTGCTAGCACCTATCTCAGGAAGTGTAGGAGGGGTGGTTCTTTAGACAACTCTTCCTTTTCCTCATCTTCGCTAGGAGCTGTTCTTTTTTCTTCAGCTAGGCGGAAGCTTATGAATCTCCTTTTGGAGGCAGAAAAAAAGAGAGAGATGAGCTGAAGGAAGAAAACAACTGAATAAGGGAGGAGGTAGCTGAGCTAAAAAAACATCTTCAGGGGGATTAAAAACTTTCCATGTATTTCTCTTGTTCCTTCAGCTTGTGCTGCTACAGAGATTTTAAATCTTTTCTTTGCTTGATGGCTAAGTTCTTCTTCATTGCTTGTTATGCTTGTGATTTTGATTTAAATTCCTTTGCATGCTTATGATATGGGGAGCCTATCTTGAACCTTATGAGCAGAGTGGCTCATCAGCGAGCTGATGAACTCAACATCTTTTTTTTTTGAGCTGGAGCGCTCATATTTAGCTTACGAGTTGAAGAGCTCATCTTTGATTTATGAGCTGAAGGGCTCATCTTTAATTTATAAGCTGAAGAGCTCATTTTGAGCTGTGGAACTCTTCTTATGAACTGACAAGTTCATCGTGAGCTATTGGGCTCGTTTTATGAACTAAAAAGTTCATCGTGAGCTGGAAAGCTCGTTTTATGGACTGAGAAGTTTATCGTGAGCTGTAGAGCTCATTTTATGAACTAAAAAGTTCATCGTGAGCTATTAAGCTCGTTTTATGTATTAAAAAATTCATCGTGAGCTATTGAGTTCATTTTATGAACTGAAAAGTTTATCGTGAGCTATTGAGCTCCTTTTGTGAACTGAAAAGTTCATCGTGAGCTATTGAGCTCGTTTTATGAACTGAAAATTTTATCGTGAGCTATTGAGCTCTTTTCAGGAAATCTTGTAGGGATGAATCAAAGTCTTGCGGTTTCATTAAAAATGATTGTGTTACAGAGGAGGTCTACTGAAAAAATCTCTTAAGATGCTCTGCATTCCAAGAATGAGGTAAGATTTTCCCTTCCTCTGTTTGTAGCTTATAGTTCCCAGGTCTGATCATCCGTGAGATGATATAGGGACCTTCCCAATTAGGCCCCAGCTTCCCATGAGTGGGGTCCTTTCTTGCCAACAAAAGTTTTCTAAGTACCAGGTCTTCCACCTTGAAACTTCGGCGTCTGACCTTCCTGTCGTAGTACCCGGCTGTCTTTTTATGGTAATTCCTTACACGACGCAGAGCTGTTTCTATCTTTTCTTCCAAGAGATCCAGGCTCAACAGAAGGGACTCGTCATAGTGTCCATTGTTTGTGAATTCAGTCTTGGGGGATGGAAGCCCAACCTTGACAGGTGTTACCGCTTCGATTCCAAAGGCCAAGGCAAACGATGTTTCTTGAGTTGTTGACCTGACTGTTGTTCTGTATGTCCAAAGTACTTCTAGGAGGTGTTCCACCCATCTACCTTTAGATCTTCTAGCTTGGTTTTTAGGGTTACTTTTATGGTCCTAATGGTGACTTTCGCTTGCCCGTTAGACCGAGGATGGGCTAGGGCTGAAAAGTAGTTCTTTATCCTGAGCTCGGCGCAGAAACTTTTGAACTTTGGATTGTCAAATTACTTTTCGTTGTCGGAGATGAGTGCCCTGGGAATACCAAACCTGTAGATTATTGATTTTCACGTGAAGTTCTGGACTTTCTGTTCCTTAATCGTTGCCAAGGGCTCTACTTCTGCCCATTTGGTGAAGTAATCTACCCCAACGATGACGAATTTACACTGTCCCACAATGGTAGGAAGGGGTCCAAGTATATCCAGACCCTATTACTGGAAAGGCCATGGGCTTACCACCGAGGTTAAGAGCTCTGGTGGGCAATAGGGGATATTGGTGTGCACTTGGCAGACTTTGCATCTTTGGACCAGATCTGTTGCATCCTTGAGCATTGTGGGTCAATAGTACCCCTGCCTTAACATTTTTTCTGCCAAAGCCCGAGCTCCAATGTGATTGTCGCAGACTCCCTCATGGATTTCTCTGAGTATGTAATTGGCGTCTTCGTCCCCCACGCATTTAAGAAGTGGTGTTGAAAATCCTCGTTTGTATAAGTTTTCCTACAAAATAGAAAATCTGGCTGACCTAGTCCTTAGCTTTGCAGCTTCTTTGGGATCTTCTCACAAAGTTTCGTTCTGAAGATACCTTAGGATGGGGTCCATCTAGCATGGTAGGGCTTGTACAGACAGCACTTCTTCATCCTCAATGCACACAGACGGTTCTTCTAGGTGCTCCACTAGAATTAATCTATCCAAATTCTCCAGCGAAGCTGTTGCCAACCTTGCTGAAGTGTTTTCTTGCGAGTTTTCAGCTCTTGGGACGTGTCTAATCTGAACTTGCATGAACTTCTTGATCAGTTCCCTTACCTTGCTGAGGTAAAGGATCATTTTCTCACCTTTAGCTTCATATGATTCCTTTATCTGTCTTACTACCAACTGGGAATCACTGCAGATCTCCAACTGCTCTGCCTCCATTGAGTGAGCAAGATTGAGTCTAGCAATGACACCTTCGTATTCTACCTTGTTGTTTGAAGCCTTAAACCCAAACTTGAGGGCGTATTCGACGTCTATCCCATCTGGAGAGGTCAGTATTAAGCCGGCACCGTTTCCTTGAGCGTTGTCGGCTCCATCTACTGAAAGCTTCCATGTGGGGAGGTCGAGCAATAGCTGCATTGCTTCCACAGGTGCTGGTGTTGTGAACTCCACGATGAAATCTATTAGAATTTGCCCTTTGATCGCAGTTCTCGACTTGAATCTGGTATCAAATTCACTGAGCTCTATGGCTCACTTTACCAGCCTCCCTGAAGACTCTGGTTTATGCAGCACTTGCTTCATCGACTATTTTGTTAGGACCTCAATCGTGTGAGCCTGGAAATATGGTTTAAGTCTCCTGGTCGTAGTCACCAATGCTAAAGCAAGCTTCTCTATTTTTGGGTACCTCTCCACCGCTCCCCTCAGAGCTCTGCTATAGTAGTAGACTGGTTGCTGAGATTTTTCCCGCTCCCTCACTAGTGTTGCACTGGTTGAGAAATCTGAGACAACTAGATAGAGAGTGAGTACTTCTCCCTCCAAGGGGTTTACCAGAATAGGAGGAGAGCTCAGGTAAACCTTCAAAGCTTTAAATGCTTCTTCACATCGGGTATCCCACTGGAATGCCTTTTTTAGGATTTGAAAGAAGGGTTGACACTTATCGCTTGATCTGGACACAAAATGACTCAAGGCAGCTATTCTCCCAGTCAAGCGTTGGATCTCCCTTACATTAGATGGCGGCTACATGTCTAGGACTGCCTTAACCTTTTCTGGGTTAGCCTCAATTTCTCTATTGTTGACTATAAAGCCCAAAAACTTCCCTACAGACACTCCGAAGGCACATTTTGCTGGGTTGAGATTCATCTTGTATTCCTTAAGGACCTGGAACGATTCTGCTACATGCGCAATGTGGAACTCTACCTTCAGTGATTTTACCAACATATCGTCGATGTAGACTTCCATGGATATTCCAATTTGCCTTTGGAACATTCAATTCACTAGACGCTGGTAGGTGGCTCATGCGTTCTTTAACCCAAAAGGTATGACTTGATAGCAGTATGTTCCCTGCTCAGTCACAAAGGAGGTCTTCTCCTAGTCGGTTGGATCCATCCTGATCTGATTATAGCCGGAGAAAGCGTCCATGAAGCTGAAGAGCTCGTATCCAACGGTGGCATCCACTATTAAGTTGATTCGAGGTAAAGGAAAATTATCCTTGGGGCATGCTCAGTTGAGATCAATAAAGTCAATGCAGAGTCGCCACTTGCCGTTGGCCTTCTTGACAAGAATCACATTGGTTATGATCAATTTCTTGGAAGAATTATATATTTTCAACTCTTAAATACCATGTTCTTGATTTCAAAAACCATAGTTATTGGTTAAGTTCAATGTAAAAGTGTTTTTTAGGATCTCTTGCACATTTTTTTAAAAACAATAATTCTACATTGGCAATTGTGAAACCGTGACTCGTGATTTTATGTGGAAGCTATGAAACTATCTCTTTTGTTGGTGGGCATGATGAACATGGGTTACCTTTGACTGGGTACCGTAGAGTGCATAGATGCATTTTTTACCTTTAAAGGTTTGAAGGTTCCCTATCACTCGTAGTGAAATTGATGGTTCCTTGTGAGGTTCAATAATTCATATTATTCGCTCACAGAGATCAAGGTTGGGGGCTAGTATACTATTCTTAGGGAAGGTTCGTCATTATCAATGCATCAGTATACGCCATTCCTAGAGTATTGCATCCTTGGCGAGGATTTGGGTGTGTGTGAGTATGGGCCAGAATATTCTCGATGTGTTTATTTATGCTAAGTCTACTTGTGTATATGAGATATATTTGAGAAAATTAAACTATTTCTAGAGAATTATTCTCTTCTATATAAACTTTACTGTTTGATACCATACACTTGAGATCTCATAAATTGTCCTGGTTTTTTATTTCAAAATTATGTTATATTATTTTATCAAATAAAACCTACCAGTTTAACTATTTTGAAACTGCTTGACCTAAAAAATGGGTAGATAATAAAATAAGTTCCCAAGCGTAGGATGTATTGTTTAGTACCTCGGTCGATTATTGAGGTTGTCTCCTCAGGGAAAATGAAGGACAAATTTGTATGTGATGAAATTAAAACAAAAACAAAAACGATTTCAGTTCAAAAGTGTTGTGATGATTAATAAAAACTAAAATACAATATTAAAAAAAACCGGCTAATCATCAAAGTTCATCTCACCTTAAATAGAAATTTTGACCTAATTTATAATTCATTCATGAATATAATCAAATGCCATTGGACGAAAAATATTCAACTAAAAATTAAGAAAATAAAAATTGTGTATTTAAATTGATTGAATTAATTTTGAAAGAATTACATTCACGTTGAGTGATTCCAAGAATTATTCGTGTCAAGTTTAAGTTGTCTACGGATAAGCAAGAAGATATACATATCACTTGTGTTTTCAACTTAATTATTTAAACAACAAAATAACTTTAACCTTTAGAAAAATCCCCTAGTTAGGTCAAGCTACCCATTGACAAATGAGTTCATATTGATTAGCACAAAATATTGCATATATTGTATGTGGTTATACTCTTTTATACTTGTTTTTGTTGTGATTTTGAAAAGAAATGTCGTTAATCTACCGTTTAATGAAGTTTTGTGTGAATGTAGGTGAAAATTTGTAAATGGCTTGAGTTAAACTCCCATTTTAGTGTTTTAAGTCAATGAAGATGAGGGGATAGCTTAAAAGAAGGATTGGAAGGTGAAGAAATTAAAAAAAAGGGCAAATTGGATGAAAACCTTCCGAAAGGTTTGGCTATAAACTTTCTGGAAAGTTTGTACTTGGTATGCTTATTCACTGTCAAAACCTTCTGGAATGTTTTGTCTACTGGAAGGTTTAGCTCATTGGACTGCTAGTTTAAATGTTCCTGTACAAACATTCCGGAAGGTTTGCATCGACATTTCGAAAGGTTTTGCCTAGAAAGCCTAGACATCCTGCAACTTAAGCTTTTCCATTTGGGGGTCCCACCTATGCTTCTCCCACTTGTCTCCTGACATCTCTTACACACATACAAGCCTGTCTTCACTTCAAGTTGGACTTTGAAGGCTCAAGCATTAACAAGGAAGAAAGAGAGAAGAGGCAAGCCGGGGAAGTTGCTGGCTAGGCTTGTCCTAGCCTGCACAAGCCATCAACTCAGCTTCCTATGGATGGGAGGCCAGTCACACATGCTATAGCACCTCCATGGATGAAATGCAAGTATCTTTAGACATTATTCAGCATTGTATGGATATAGAGAGAGAAGCTCTAGGAGGAAGACATAATTTTTAGTGAGAGAAGTTAGATTTTTGCATTTCCTTGTCCCATTTTCACTTGTAATCGTCTTGAATACTCTTGTAAGCTTCATTTATTATCTTGAATGTCATTTATTTAAAGTGTATTGCAAGTTTAGTTACACCTTTTAGATTCTACCATTGTTGTATGGATTTTCCTTTTTTTCAATCTTTAAAATGGGTATAAATGCATTTCTTCATAGTTTAAGTTTTCTTGCATTAATCCAAGTTCCAATCTTCATTTCTTCACAATGTCTCTTTACTTCATGTATGTTCTTGCATTAACTATAAGTAGCTAAGTCTTAAGTTGGGTAATCCAAGGGAGAATTCCTCTTTGGTATGTTAAATCAACTCTTTTTTCATTCCTCCTCGTAGTGTACAACGGTTTGGCTTGACTAGGTTGAGTGTGGACATGGTTGTGAGGTCTTGATACACTATAGATTTGTCATGAGATATGCTTGGATCCTCACCTCCATTTTAGTCTCTTGTTTCCTACGACTCAATCAAACGTCTAGGCACCATTGGAGGAAGGTCTTGAGTTAATTTGGCATTCCCATTGGAATGACCTCTTCGGATTAGCCAACACTAGTTTCCATTATATTTTTGTAACAAATTTTCTCTCATCAAAACTCAAACTCAAAAGATTTTTACACTTTCCTTTTTTACCAAAATCACCTTCAACATAATTTTATTCCTTCCCTGAGGAGACGACCTTGAAATACTAATTCCAAGTAAAACACGACCCTCGAAAGTCTCTCTATACTTGGAGAGCACTTTTGTACACACACACACATTTTGTTCATACACATCCGTTTTCCCATTTCTTGCATCATTCCGAGGGAGAGTGATACTCACCTATCCGTATAAGCCATACACATGACCGGATGATGTTCGGAAATTAGGGACGACGGAATAAGTCAAGCACATATTGGAAATTAAACTACTCAAACATAATGAAAGTTGAATTAAAATAAAGTATGAAATACATGACAATTAAAGAAAACAAAACTATATTGAAAGATAAATTAAATTCAGTACTTTGTATTTAAAACAAGAAATTGAAAGCAATTACAATAAATAAAATACTGTAACTCATTCAACGAAATTGAAAAATAATGAAGAATTGTGCTTGCAAACTAAAACTAAATGAACGAATAAAAAAGAAGGATAAGGAGCAACAACCCTCCAAGAAGATGTCCCAGGAGGAAACGGTGTATCTGGGAGTCCCCCATGGGTTGATATTTATAGGAAAAATAGGGAGAGAGAGAGAGATACAACTGATTTTCTAGAGATCATCTTTCCTTATACGTCTATCTCTTATTCCTAGAAAATCTCCGAAAATAACTCCTAAAATATCTCTAAGATTTAGCTAGTTAGAATTCCTTCCCTATTTTGTCTATTTCTCCTCAGCCTTTCAAGTCTTGGAAGAAATCCTTGAAGATTCTGCTGGTCAACACCTGGGGAGAAGGAGTCCTCGTTGAAGTGTAACATTAATGAACAGGTGGGTTGGACAATTCAATCTACCGGTAGCAAAGCTTTTATCTCTGATGAACTAGTAGCTCTTCACAGCTACTGGTAGAATAATCTTCTACTTAAGACCTATCGATAGAATAGTATCAACCTACTGGTAGCAAGGGTCTCTGTTTCATCTTTATCGGTAGGAATAATTTGCTACTGGTAGAACTCAATTATGTTTCTTGTAGAACTAGTAGAAGACCTATCGGTAGAACTAACCTTTTCCCCAATTATGCTTGTAATGCTCTTAGCTTGACTCTTGGATATCCTAACTTGTCCTCCAAGTCTTTCATAGAATTAGAATGTGTGCAAAACCTCATTCTTACACTAATTTACCTGCAAATATGAATATTCTTCATAAAAGACAAAACTAAGCTAAAACAAATGAAATTGATAACTAACATAGCTAAGATGAATGATATGAGACATAAAATCATGTAATATTATATTTTCACTAGAAACCTTGCTTGGGCTTGAGGAGGTTTTCTACTGGGCTTCTACGCATATTACAATATAAATCTATTTTCAAACTTTGGTTTAGGTGAGCATGTTGATTGGAACTCTGAGGCAGAGCAATATGTAGATTCGGGAGTAGTTGAGTTATGTTTGGTTGTAATTTAACTTTCTAAATTCCTAATTGTGGTTGATTGGAATAATGTTTTTGGATTAATACTTTTACTAGTTATTTGACATACTTCTATTCAAGTTTTGGATGTAACTCTGATAATTTATTTATGTTGGATTCGAGATTTGGATTCCTTTTTATTTGATGAATGGATTAATTTTTCTCACTTGTGGATTATTTTAGATGATCTCATGATGGAATGTTGTATAAATAGTGAATTCTCTTCCTGGGTGGATTTTGGGGTGTTATAGGTTTTTTTTTTTTTGCTTTGTTCCTACAAGTTCAAGAAGACTTATCTTGCATCAGGTGGTGTAGAAACGAGTGAGGAAAACTTGTTCAAATTGGTCCAAACTTTTGATAGTTTTGGGTGTAAGATTAGTGTATAGTCAAACGCAACATCTTTGAGAGAATGGACAAATTTTTTCACTATCAAATCGTTGTAGGTTCCACCATTATTGCAAGTTTGGATAAAATGGGTAGCATGTTGTTTCAGGTTGCCCTTTCCATTAAACTGCTAAAACTTTGGGGGTTGGTAGCCCATTGACATCTACATCTTATCAATTTTGCAACTATATGACTTGGCATATACCAACAAAGATTGCGAAACTCCTCCATAAGAGGCTTGGATTGTATCTACGATCATATGCTAAAGTTATTGGATAGAAAGTGTAGCAATGCACATATGAGAAGAATCTCGTATGACATTTTGTGTCATGAATCGATCATGTTGCTCTTGCTTCTATTGATATTCTAGAGACTTTGTATTTTTGGATGTTTTTGTGATAGATAAATTTGGAGTTTCTTGACTACCCCCTTTTGATGGTTCTTGCAATTTTAGCTGGTTCATGAGCACTGCAATTTGCATCTCTTTACATTCAAGGTCCTTGATCAACCTCTGTATCGTAGTGCTGAGTTGTTGGAAATGATTTTTAGATGAAGTGGTTTCTATTACCCTCACTGGCACATGCGTATCGAAGGCAAAGGACATCTGAGAAAAATCTCGCATTGTATTTTGTGGCACAGATCAATCATGTTGTTCTTGCTTTTATGATATTCTAAAGACTTTACATTTTTTGGTATTTTAGTGCCAGATGGATTTAGGGTTTCCTGACTTCTTTCTTTTGAAGATTCTTGTAATTCTAGTCGGTTCATGAGCGTGGTGATTTGTATCTCTTTACCTTCTCGGGCTTTGGTCAACCGCTCTATTGTAGTAATGAGTTGTTGGAGTCAATCTTTAGACGAAGTGACTTCTGTCACCATCATTCGCATAGACGTATAGGAGGCAAATGAATAATTATCCCATTTTTATTTAGGAGAAGTTTCTGAGTATGATCTAGTCCTCGAACTTGTGCTGGAGTGCATGTCAGATAGAGAATCGTCTATTTCTCCTTCAAGATTGACATGAGAATGAACAAGTTATTTCTTCTTCATTGAAGAACCCTCTTGTTGCTTTGTTTGGAGTAGTGCTCCATCGGTGGCAAAAGTTGAGACTTTACTGTCATTGTTCTAGCATGGGTTATTGGGAATGACTCCTTGACCACGTCTTGTGACATGATGGTGGGAGGAACCGCGATGTCTTTGGTCGTCATTGTTCCTAGGGTGGTTGGATATTTGACTTGAGAGGTTTTTATAATTGAACATGATGGATTTTTTATTAGATTCCTTCGTATGTACCTACTAATTAGGTTTTTTAAATGAAAAATGTGTTTTTGTTCATTTTTTTTGGTTTTATTCCACCATAAGCCATAATTATGCTTGAAACGTTGTAGATTTTCAATTTTTTATTATTCTTTACTGATTTGAGGTTCTTCTGGAAAATAAATCAGTTTTTGTTTTGTTTTTTTCTTTGTTTTGTTTCAATAATAAAACATGAATGGTTGGAGGTTTGGGGTTATTGATATTCTAAAACTTATTGAATTGTTGCGATCAAGTTACTACTATGTTTACATGCTTTTGATTTTGGTTAGACTTTGATATCATCTTTTTTATATCTCTAAGTTGCTGTTATTTTATGTTACTGAGTTTGTTGTGACTGGGTAGTTGCTACTTTATGTGAGAGTTTGTTGTGACTAAGTTGCTACTCACACTAAACTTTGTTAAGTTTGTTGCACCTTCAGGGGGAATTTTTGCAATGGGTTGAGATAACAATCTTCCCAATGATCTCGAATGGTGAACCTGAAAGGAATCAACAAAGTTAGGAAAGGGGTTGGGCATACGCCTGCTTGTCTCCTCTAATGCTTAAGTCAGTCAGCGTTCAAATAAGAAGGAATGAACAATATATTGTCTATTCAGATTGCATACCTCAGTCTAGATTTCAGCGGGGTATTTATACCTTAATTCATAATGATGCCTCCCCCTGCTAGAGTCTCATCCTAAAATTTAATAGCCTAGGCTTGTGACCTAGCACAATGAGTATTATTCCGTCATATCTCATTAATGCTAAGTGCTCGGATGTTTGGATCTACTCTCGGGACCATGCCAAGCATTCATGGTTTTCTCCCTGGCTATCGAGTGCCCTAAATATGTACTCAAAGCCTAGAACCAAAACTTTATGAGAAGACACTAGATCCCCTTGGGAACCCCGAGGGCTCCCCCCAGTCTAGCAACCATTAATGCCTTATTATGATGATTGTTTTTATGTTCTTCAAGGATTAGACAGTCAGTAATGGTCTGTCACACCAACATGACCCCCATTAATGAACTGTCACACTTCATTTATTGCCAGGTTCCGAGTATGCTACTCGGTCCCAATTATCCCACTTGCTCGGCACCTCCTGTTTGGTAAGTTGCATACGCTTTGACAACTGTAAACTGTCAAGTGTCAGATTTTCTTTGGCACGCCGCTTAACGTCCTATCAGCATCAATTTGGTTTGGTGCTTTATTAAATTTGATGCATCAATTTGATTTGTTGCTTTGTTCAATACTGGTTTGCTACTTTTGTTGAGTTTGCCTTCGTGATTTGTTCAATTTGGAATCAATTACTATATTGCTGAATTTTTGTGGACAGGAAGATGAAATTTTTGGTGGTGGACAAGGAGGTGGAATCCGTGGTTACGGACAAGGATGTGGAATTGACAAAAAGCACATAAATTACCTAGACTTAATTCAAAGGACCTTATTTTTACTTGACAAGATTCCATTTCTCAAACCTTAAAAATCTAGAAACAGCACCAAAATTAGCAAAGCTTGAATTTATATAGAATAATTTTAGAAATATTAAGAAAAAATCCCATTGTTTTTATTAATAAATAATATTCCTACTTTTACATGCTCCCTTTCCCAGTTAGCTTTGACTGTGTAGTTTTGGTATGTAAATATTCTCTCTCAACCCTAAGGGACATATGGGTTACTAGGAGCGGCAACTTTTAATACGAGACGATAACCCGATACAAAACACGATACGAATAAATGGGTTTGGGTTGACTAATTTTTTGACACGACCCGCGTATGACACGACCCGCCAACACGAAGTGTTAATGAATTGTGTTCGGGTTCAACCCGCTTAACACGAATTGACCCGTCAACACGAAGTTTTTAATTCGAAAAAGATTGATCTGACCTTTTCGTTGCATGTATGAGTTTTCATGTTTTGATGACTTATTTTTTCTATTACTTCTGATGTTTAATTTGGTTGTATGATGTACGATTAACATATTTAATTAGTATTATATAAATAAAATATTAATTATTTGTAACTGTTTATCAAGCACCGACATAATTATTGTATAAAAAAGATACTATTACTCATTATTGTTGTTATTATTATTATTAAGTTAATTTTTAGTTTGTAGAAAAAGTATGAGGAGATATTCAATTAAGTGAAAATAAAATCTTAGCGTCAAATTTTTTATTCAAAGTTTATGTTGGTCAACACGAATATGAACACGAACACGACACGAAAATAAACATGTCAACTCGACACGACACGAATAATTAAGTGGGTTGGGTATGAGTTGACTAATGTTCGACACGACTAATGTTCAACACAACATGAACCCGACACAACACGACTCGATTGCCACCCCTGTGGGTTACGCAACAGTTGAATAATGAGAATACTGATTGATGCAAGGGCTCCATATGAGAAATGGTATTTAGGGGATTACACTTGCATAATATGGTAACATCATGAATGCCAACTACTAATGCTAATAGAAATTGATGATGATAAGGGTTTGTGTTACAAGCACATAAAATTTAAGGGGTGTGGGTGTAATATTGCAAACATCAGGGAATTTATGTGATTAAACGATAAAACTCAGGAGGTCCGAGTGCAATTTAACCCAAAAACTAGCAAGCCATGAAAAATTTTCCAGTTTTTTGCTTTTATATCACGAGTATTACAAACACAGTCCACAGAACAGAATTGAGACTGTTGATGACTAGTAGTCGAAAATGGACAGTTTCTTCAAATCAATGGTGTTCTTGTTCTTGCTCCTACCTTCGATCTGTCTCTACAATGCAAGCGCGTCAAGTCCTTATTCAGAAGCCACAATGCACACCAACTATTGGGTCATTTAATCACATAGACTCCCTCACGTTTGGAACATTACACCCAGATCCTTTGTCAGGGATGTTTCAGTAACGGTGCCAACTGATACAAGTAAAAGAGCAAAAATGGTCCCACACTTCAAAATATATTAGGTGATTAAGCTGCAATTTCCACAATGTCACTCTGACCATAAATATAGAAATTTCAATTGTTGCCTCAATCCCACTGTTTATTTCTCACGCATCTTCCTTCTCTCACTTACGGATTCTCATGGTGCTCCAAAGATGTGAAGGTTGTCAGGGTTTTTTCATTTCTAGTGCATCCAAAGGACTTTGAAGCTCTCAAGGTTATTGAAGAATGAGGAATGCTTTTTTCATCTTATTCAACGGCTCGATGGATCATAACCATTGAATTGATAATCGGTCATAATTAATAGTGTGGTTCACGATCAATTTAATGACAAAGAATGATAAGGTCAACGAATAAGTTCACTAAATAAGATCTATGTAACGTTGCCCTTAAAAAATACTATCAAAATTTAAAGTTATTCGTCACTTTTAGTGAACGTTTTTAGTTCAAATTGAGTGTTTTTGTATTTATGTTGTTTTAATTCAATATATGGCATAATCGAATATGATGAATTTTTTTATAAAGTTCCTTTGTATGTGATTTGTTGTTCGGTTCTAAAACTACTTACGCTTGGACAGGTAATTATTTTAATTTCAAATAATTTTCGTAGCAAAATGAAAAAAAGAAAACAATTGAACCTTTGTATCATAATTCACAATGTAGCCATGCCACTCCCAAAACATTCTAGTTTCCTAATTAGTAAAGGTAAATTATAATTTATACCCTTAAAGTATGCACCTAATTCTTATTTGGGTATTGAAGTTTCAATTATAACAATCAAGTCTTTAGAATTTTAATTTAATTCTCACATCAAAATTTATAATTTATTATGACGAAATGGTTTTCTATGACCAACACATGACCTGGGTAAAGGGATATATTTGTTAGGTGAAAAATCTATTACTTCTGGGCTAAAAAATATTTCTTTATTTCATCTTATTCTGAGAAAAAAAAAAGATGACAAACAAAAAAAACAAAAAAAAGGATATTGAGTGAGAAATTTGAGTGATATTGTGTGACAAATAGAGAAATACCTATGTATTTAAGAGAAATATTTTTTGCTGGACAAATACATACCCTTATGGGCAACTCCTATGATACATTTCTATTGGAACCAATTCATAGATTTGAATGAAAGGATTTGTTTGAAACTTGGTTAAAACTTTAAGAATGTAATTGTATCAATTGAAACTTTAGGGACCAAATAAAAATTGTGTACATACTTTAAGCGTATCCCAAAAAATAACTTAAGCATGTCTAAAGGGACAGAAGGACCAAAAGTATAACTGAATTTTGCTTCAATGTGAATGGCTTATCATCTGGCAAACGGCAATAATATTTAGAGGCTTTGAAGTCTCTATGATTCTGTACCAATTCATAATGCTGTTCAGAACATTTCATAGATCTGCAAAAACCTTATACTGTTTCATAACATCTTTTAGAGTACTTTAATTGTAAGGAAAATAAAATCTTCAAAAAAAAATCAACAAAAATGTTTGATTACTATTCTGCATATTTGTTCCATATTTGTGCAACATAATATCTAATGTCCTGTGTGGTAGCACTTTTTCATAAAGCATGTTTTACTAAATTTGGAAAAAGTGATCTATATATGTTTTGGTAAATATATAATATATTTAATTATATATATGTATATGTGTGTGTGTGTGTGTGTGTGTNTTCACTAAATAAGATCTATGTAACGTTGCCCTTAAAGAATACTATCAAAATTTAAAGTTATTCGTCACTTTTAGTGAACGTTTTTAGTTCAAATTGAGTGTTTTTGGATTTATGTTGTTTTAATTCAATATATGGCATAATCGAATATGATGAATTTTTTTATAAAGTTCCTTCGTATGTGATTTGTTGTTCAGTTCTAAAACTACTTACGCTCGGACAGGTAATTATTTTAATTTCAAAGAATTTTCGTAACAAAATGAAAAAAAGAAAACAATTGAACCTTTGTATCATAATTCACAATGTAGCCATGCCACTCCCAAAACATTCTAGTTTCCTAATTAGTAAAGGTAAATTATAATTTATACCCTTAAAGTATGCACCTAATTCTTATTTGGGTGTTAAAGTTTCAATTATAACAATCAAGTCTTTAGAATTTTAATTTAATTCTCACATCAAAATTTATAATTTATTATGACGAAATGGTTTTCTATGACCAACACATGACCTGGGTAAAGGGATATATTTGTTAGGTGAAAAATCTATTACTTCTAGGCTAAAAAATATTTCTTTATTTCATCTTATTCTGAGAAAAAAAAAGATGACAAACAAAAAAAAGGATATTGAGTGAGAAATTTGAGTGATATTGTGTGACAAATAGAGAAATACCAATGTATTTAAGAGAAATATTTTTTGCTGGACAAATACATACCCTTATGGGCAACTCCTATGATACATTTCTATTGGAACCAATTCATAGATTTGAATGAAAGGATTTGTTTGAAACTTGGTTAAAACTTTAAGAATGTAATTGTATCAATTGAAACTTTAGGGACCAAATAAAAATTGTGTACATACTTTAAGCGTATCCCAAAAAATAACTTAAGCATGTCTAAAGGGACAGAAGGACCAAAAGTATAACTGAATTTTGCTTCAATGTGAATGGCTTATCATCTGGCAAACGGCAATAATATTTAGAGGCTTTGAAGTCTCTATGATTCTGTACCAATTCATAATGCTGTTCAGAACATTTCATAGATCTGCAAAAACCTTATACTGTTTCATAACATCTTTTAGAGTACTTTAATTGTAAGGAAAATAAAATCTTCAAAAAAAAATCAACAAAAATGTTTGATTACTATTCTGCATATTTGTTCCATATTTGTGCAACATAATATCTAATGTCCTGTGTGGTAGCACTTTTTCATAAAGCATGTTTTACTAAATTTGGAAAAAGTGATCTATATATGTTTTGGTAAATATATAATATATTTAATTATATATATGTATATGTGTGTGTGTGTGTGTGTGTGTATGCATGCTGCAATGCATTTGATTAAGCTTGAAGAGATTAAGCAAACATGGGAAAAAAATAAATGCCAAGTGAAAAAAGAAAAAAAAAATCCAACAGAAGTACTCTGAAAGAATGTTCTCAAGCAGTTGAGCTATTTAGCACAAATATGAAACCCTGAAGCTTGAAACCGTTTAAGACTCAAACCCATGAGAAAAATGAAATACAGAGCCCAAATAGATACAAACATTGAGTACTGAAGCAGTTAAGCACCTAAAGCAATAATTGCTTTGGTTTTACAAGATATGCTTTTATATCAGAAAAAAAAAAAAAGCTGCCTTGAGCCATTTATTAGGATCTAAATCTAAGCTGTGTCCTTCTTCCTATTTTGTTATCTAGCCTTTATTTGTCATTTTTATTTTTTTTCCTTTGTTTGTTTCCTTTTAAAATTATGTCAATATCTTAGGGAATGCTTGATAATTTCCCTAAAATCTGGTTGTACTCTTATCACGTTTGACTCTGATTTATCACATAAAAACAGACTTAGGAAATGTTATCATTAACTTTCAATTTTGAATAACACTGAATTTATGAAAAACATCTTGAAACAAGAATGTTCAAATCAAAACCTTAAAAAAAATCATTGACTCAAATGAGATTTCGAAATGGAACTTGTCTACTCACCTTTCCTCATGTTGACTTGGTTTGGTTTTGCTGACAAACAAATGCACTACACTGAATTAATCCCTGAGTTTGGAATCAGAAGTGGCAGTACTGTTCAAATCATGCTGAACATCATTATCCTTCATAATTGACATTGCTGAAATAGATTGGTCTGCTAGCTTAATGCATGAACTTGGAATGTAAGAGTTTACCATGACCTGTACTAAAGGTTCATGATGTTTCATCAGTGGCACTGGTATTGTCTTGGCACGGCAGGCATAATGAATTAACCAGTTTACTAGAATCAAGCCTTTGTATTGATAAAGGTATTTAAATGCTTTGCCTTAGTGTAAATTGTGTTTGACGAAACTGCTGTCACTACCAGATGGGGCCAATCCAATGTAGAACTGCATTTTTTACTTTTTTTTCTCTCTTTATTTTTTTCATTTTTATTGTAGTTAGAAAATTGTCCGAGAACCACTCCACCAGATTCCATTTGCAACCTGTGATGTAATGTGAAATCAACAATGTATTTATTTCTGGTTGCACTTACCACTTTTGGGGTTCTGAATCGTTGTACATCAATTATCTCTGATATATCTTATATAACAGTAGATTGTTGCGATGAAGGGTAAGAAAGGAATTGATGCAATTACCAAATCCTGAATTAAAAAAAAATGTTTCCCCTTCCTTTATTTAGCGGATTAATTGAAATTATATTGCAGGCACTATTTTTGCTTCTAGACTCTTTTAACTTTTTTTTTCTTCATATTTGCCTCAATGAAAGCAGACCTTCATGATACTACATAGTTTTCTATTCGTTCATAATCAGGTCAAGTTAAGGTCCCAACATTTTTCTGAATCCAACACCTAAAAAAAAAAATCCCTTATCAGATATCCAACATATGATGTTAATTGGGGCATTCATAGACAAGTATATTCAAAACATTTCTGATGAACTAAAACTCATCCAGCACACCAGGTTTACTGATACCATAAAAAGCAATTAATTTTTAAGTCTAAGTCATGTCTGTATTTTTTTCAAAAAACCAAAATCGGATTTGAACTATGATCTTGAAACCAAGCTTAATATCAGACCATATTGTCAAGGTAGCAAAGTCAAGGCAAACCTGTGCTAGCTTAGGGCGCAGGAAACTTGGATGTTCATCAACCTAGAAATTAAGGAGTTCAAGCAAGTTAAGCATAACATATCATTTCAGAAAGCTGAACTTAATCATCCCAATATAGTATTAGCATTTCCAGCTTTGCTCATTTCTTGTTGACTGCATTACCATTATTCTCAAAACTTGGCATTTTATTGATGGACCATCTTGTCTTATGCCTGGTTGAAATTTTCCATGGTGGAGAATCTACTAAATGTTCAAATTGAAACGTTAAAAACCATCATAAAGAGAATTGGCTGCGCTGAATGGGACTTCTGTACTCACCTTTCTTTATGTTGAGACTGAAGATTTTACTAACAAACCAGTACACTGCACTATATTAGTCCCCCAGTCTGGAATCAGAAATAACATTACTGTTCATATCAGGCTCAACATCACTATCCTTCTTGTTGACAGTGCTGATATAGATTGGTTTGATATAGTAAAAGTTTACCTGACAGATACAATGTTACTACAAAAAGCTTATGAAACACTGTTATTGTCTTGACACGGCAAAAAATGAATTAGCCAGTTGACAAGAATCAAGCCTTACTATTAGTATAGGTATTAAAATGCTCTCCCTTAGTGTAATTTGAATTTAACTAAACTGTTGTCACTACCATATGGGGCCAACCCCACTGCAGACTACATTTTTCACTTATTCTTTTCTCTTTATTTTTTGGTTTTTGTTTTAGATAGAAAAAATTGTCCAAGAACCCTAGCCCCAGATTCCATTTGCAACCTGTGATGTAGTGTGAAATCACCATTTTTTGTGTCTTGATATGCAATTTGTTTCTGGTATAGCTGTATGAGCAGTCTCTGATATTTCTTACACAACAACAGATTGTGGCAATGAAGAATCCCAAAAAAAAAAAAAAACTGTTTGCCCTTCCTTTATTCAGCTGATTAATTGAAAACTTTATTATAGCTTTGGCTTTCTTTTTCAGCTTTGCCGCAATACAGAATAGTAGCCTAATAGTTAAGATGTTTTCTATTCAACTAAATGCCTTCTGGTTTTTCCAAGATGAGAGATTTATTCATCAAACCGCCACATAAGATTATAATGGGGGCATTCACAGTCAGCGGTCGTTACCATAGCTTTTTTTCAGCAACTTTTTAATCAATTATGTAATAAATGTATGTATTTTTACACAGAACAAAAATCGAATTTCAACTATGATCTTGGAACCAATCTTCATGTAGGGCCATGCTGTCAAGCTAGCAAAGTCATGACAAACCAGAGCTAGCTTATGGCACAGTAAGCTTGAATATGTTTATCAGAACTGGGAATGAGATCAAGCAAGTTAAGCATAACATCATTTTAAAAAAGCAGCAACTTTGCTTAGTTCTTTTACATTCCCATAATACTCTAAAACTTCACATTTTATTGTGGATCATCTTATTGTATGCCTGCTCCCTATTTTCCATGATGTAGAGGGTTAGAAAGTTTTGAAGTACTTCTACTGAATGTGTTTGCTTTGTGCTTTGAACCATAAGAGAGAAACTTGGAGGGAGGATTCCCAATGTATTGGCATATAATCATTTTTGGAGCATGCAGTGTACTACATATTTTCATATTGTTAGCTTATTCCATGTTTTTGATATGTAAACCTTGAATCTAATCAGTTTTCCCATATGAAAGGAAAATCAAGTAAAAGCACGGTCGTTCATTCACAAAATTTTACACAAACAAAGAACTTTCATACGAAAAGTTTCCTTAATTTGACCTATAACTATTAGGAAATTAGAATAGGTTTATTTCCAAGCAACCTGTTTTGTTGATTCCCCCAAACGACCTATTCTCACTGCCAATAATTTAAAGTGGAAAAACTAGAAGTCCTCTTGAATGTTTTGTGTATTGCTTGAAAATCAATAAAAGAAGAAGAACGCTACCTGGGGTCAGGAGACATTATATGATTAACATATACTTCTGCCTACGACAGCAAAAGACTAAATTGTTTAACCATATAAAGAAACCAATCATATTAATCTTGTCTTTACTCAATAATAACCATTGGACATTACAGAAGTTACTCAAATTAAGATTCTTTGTCAATAACTTACTGAAGAAGCAGAAATCTTTTACTAGTTCTATTTTTCATTTTGTTGCAAGTTGCAAACCAAGGGCCCACTTGCATGGAAGATGTCATAGACTAATAAACTTTATATTTTTTTGGTAAGTAAATTTAATTATATACAACTCTTCAAGTCCCAATCTAAAACAATGTAATCATATACAGGGAAGCCATCACACTTGCCTCCAGCCTTACAGAGTTCAAAAACAGAGAAGTAACAATTAAAAAAGAGTTGACCTTGCAGGCCTTGGACTTGATATAGGAACCCAAATGGAAGCTGTTGTCAGGGGTCTTGACTTCCAACACAAGGACAATCTGCAGTGCTCATGTTGCACCCAATACTCTCCACTAAACAGACTGACCAAGAACTTTGCTTGAGAAACATTACATGAACTCATGGGAATTGGCCTAAACTCTTTCAGTGGAGAAAAACCATCTTCCCACATTTTTCTTTCACTTTTTTCACATGGAAACTGTCTCACACTGTCTAAAATTCTCCTACCGAGAAACTCTTTCTCTATTATTCTGAATGCTAATTTGTATCCTCCAGAAAGACCACTCACAAGTGAATCGGAAAGTGCAGTGTAATGGTGGAGGGCCTCACAAAAGAACTCCACAAAGGACATTGATGGGATTTTAGAGAAATTGAATAATTCTTCTTCCACTAAAACAACAGTCTTTGGTGACAACTTGCTTACACCACCCAAAAAAGTCTTCACCAGTGAGGAGCTTCTGTGGGGCATGTGGAGCTGGTGGATCATACAATTGACAATCAGTGTATGACCCACCTCTATACTTTTGAAATCTTCTTCTTCCGCCATGACCATCTGGTCAAACACGAACAGAAGATTTATCGAATCTGCAAACTCTTTTAGTCTTCTTCCTGTCTGTTGAATCATACCTGAATTTATACTGTCACCAATGATTGCTGTTATTCTTAAGGAAGTGTCCTTTCTCTTTGCAAGATCAACCATCAGTGGAGGCCATTGAATACCCTCCATAATGTCGAAGTCAATGACATGAACCTCCTGATCTCCTTGTGTTGCCTCGAGGATTGCTTGATTGGCTGTAAAATGAGCAAATTTCACGTATGGGGAAAGCTCTTGGAGAATTTGAAAGGCAGACATACTGCTGGTCTGTTGAGAAACAGACTCCAGCAGCATTTCAGGAGCACTGATGCTCTTGTAATGGAGGCCCTGTGTAAAGAACGAAGCTAACCTCCTTAGTGGTTGATCCCCATTTTCTCTATCAGAAAGGAGATTTGTAAGCCTTGCTATCACAATTGAAACGAAAGGCCAATTTTCTGCTTCAACAGCTTCAGCTCCTATCACTAGGAGATCAGTTAAGCAGCTCTCTTCCAATGGTTCATCTTGAATCATCTTCACATGGGAATTCTCATCTGTTGGGAAGTCCACATTTTCTTGGACATCTTGATTCACTTCATGATCCAATACAGTTTCATCCACATCTTCAATACCCATTATGGTCTCTTGATCAATGAAATCGAAGTCCATGAGATCTCCCTCTATCTGGAGCAATCTTTCAATGTCAACCTCATTGGAAATTACATCTTCAAGGGTGCTTGAGGAAAGTGGTTCATCATTTTGGAAACAAAATATAGTTTCCAAGCTACATTCAGGAAGTAGGTCAATGTAGCTCGACTCAATATCATAATGGATCTCTTCAAACTCCATTATACTAACAGAATAAAATTGAATACCTAATGCCTTAGGTATATAATGCTCCAAGTTTGGGGCAGAGGAACAATCCTTATATACTAAATGTGGTAAGGAAATACCATTGTAGCCCGCCCTGGTTGAAACTTCAAACTTAAGACCATTAATATTATAATTAGCTTCTTCCTGCCAAAAGTGCCGAATCTCTCATAATTAATTGGGATGTGTCAGAAAATAATTGGGCTACTTTCTAGAATGCTATTTGTACTTTCAACCACAGCAGCATCTCATGCTAATTGTGATGTGTCAGAAAACAACAGGCCTACTTCTCAGACTATTTTTGTTCTTTGTGCAACATTTTGGACTTTTATTCCATGACAGCAATCCACTAAACAAGTAGTATATACCTAACACCTCAGGGTTTCTTGACAATTGAAGAAACTAGTCTTTGCAATAACATTACCTTGGATTACATTTTGCAAAAGTATAGCGCATGATCCTCTCCCTTGTTGGATACAGAGAGTTAATTATTCATATAAGCAACAGAGAATTTGCTTACTAATGAAAAGAGAAATGCAATATACGATCTCTCTTCTTTCATTGAAGCAAATCTGAAAAACATCTAGAGTTGAGAATCAAAATCTGTGATAAAATTGTCATTTTTATAAGCTACGTAAAGGAAGATCAATACAATTTATTGAATTCAGGTTTTGGCAATGTCATCACTTCCTTTCTTGTATCTACTTGGCCACAAAGCTAGTTCTATATAAGAAAATATCAAAGCTAACCCACAAACTGTTTAAAACATTAAGATGGTATCAACCAAAACGAATTGCATACCAAGACATACATATAGGTTGAAGGGCAAATTGGTTTATAGAAACGATTAATTAAGAAATCAAGATAAAAAAGTAGCTAATAAATATAGTACTGCAGTGGTGTTGGCCCAATATGTAAGTGACAACAGCTTTGCCAAAATTGAAAATACACCAAGGGAAAACATTTTAATATCTACCCCAATAGTATGGTTTGGTTTGGTAAAGCCATGGCAAGATGGAGCTGTGGTTTATGGCTTTCCATTAGAATAAAACTCATACTAAGGATAGAGCTCAAAATTGCTACAATGGCATATAAAGCTGTTGCATTTAGAGATGCACTTGAGGATCACTACCACCTGTTTTTCCATTTGGAGGTCAGAAAAGGTATCAGGATATTTCAATGCAGATACATTTCAAAATTTGTCTGATACCCTTTCCCATAAACAACTTGTTCATAACTGTAGAACCTATGCAGACGGATTTGAAAAGTCCCTCAGACATTACTATGAGCAATGAAATAGATGCCATTATGCTGCTATATCCAGGGATTAGCTGACTTGGTTTAATGATGTAGATGTCATGCTTACGCGACAGGCATGGAGTAGCTGTTTGGTAATGGAAGATAATAAAGGTTTGCCTCAGTTGATTGTGACTTCCAAATGGAGCAGGATATAACAAGCTGGGCTTAGCCGAGTTGGCCACTGTTGATTCTCTTGAGATCTTGCCAACCAAGAGGTCAAGAGATCAATACTTGCCAAAGGCAAAGATTGATTTTTTATTTTCCCCTCTTTGGGGATCCTACTGTGCCATGCATTTGGCCTTCTCTTCACCCCTCTGTGGGTGCTGAGATTATTTTAACATTTTGATTTGAATATTCTTCTTTCAGGAAGTTGTTATGGATTTTATGTCATATGTATGCAAATAGAAAGCCATTGATAGCATTATTTTTCAACAAGTCTCCAAAATTCAAGGACCTAGACCGTCTAAAAGTTGAATCAATACCTCACAAAGAAATATAGCATGAACTTAATGCAAGTCCAACTCGTTTAATTGTGATAAAGGAGTGGAAATGCTTCCAAAATCTGAAAATAATGCTCAGGATTGTAGAAAAATTGAAGTCCTATATAAGGAGGAGGATGCTCATTTGGGTCACTGTTCATTCTCTGCCAAAGATATCTATTTTTATAATCTGATCATACAAGGACAAGACAGGACTGGACACAGCCAGTGCCAATTAGCTGCATTAAAGTAAATCAAAGTGATCAAACCACCAATTAGGATTGAGTTCTATATGATACATGAAGAATATGCTACATTGAGGACACTTGGATGACGATCTTTGGTCGTAGTAACCAGTTAGATTTTTGTACTTAAGCCAATAGTTTTAAGTTCCAGTTTTTAAAGAAGAAAGGAAACAGTGGTTGATGACGAAATCTTCAGTCCTAACGCATAAAAAGATAATATGTGAATGCCCAATCTGCACTTGAAGTTGTGAATATCTAAACCCTAGAGAACTAAGAACTCTCAGAATATTCTTTGCCCCAATGTATGCGACACATTTTAAATTTGCTATGCGATGATGAAGTGTATTGAGCTTACATACAAAACTCTAGTCCCCTGTCTCTCACCCAACAACCTCTTGTATAATTTTCTTTCCAATTTAGTGGCATTTTGAAAACATGCAATTTTCCTATTTTATGTTCTTTTGTTGCCATGAAAGCGTATGATTTTGTTGTACAATATTCCTTGGATAAAAAGATTGATAAAAAAAAAAATTGGGGAACACCCCAATTAGAAATGCTGAAGTGAGTATACCTAAATGGCTTATTCATTGAAGGGTTTATCAAAATTTCTGTAAGAAGCTTGTTAATTAGTGTGTCAGAGCTTGTTTCTGTCCATACAAAAGAAAAGACAAGCTACATAGCATCGTTTCAGATTTAATTGTCTCTTATTTACATTTACCAAACAATGAGCTGCTAATACTCCTCATGTCTTGAGAGCAATGCAACTATACAAGTTTCATTGTAAAGCATAGCATGTATGCATCCTCTGCCAAAGCTGATGAGAATTAAAATGCATTCTTTTACTTTAGAGGCAAATGTGATTTTGTTGTGATCCTACTTTTTAACCTTTTTATGACCACACATTGGAGATAAATTCTCTTTTACGTCGATGTCAAATATTACATAAGTTGCATGCGGCACAATAACAAAGAGTAACAATGCTGAAGTGCCCAAAAGTTGTTTCAAGATCAACAGGCCTCTTGAATATATAGTAATGCCAATGAGCACTGGAGTGGTGTCAAGTATCTCATATCTTTCATCTTTGACAATCGTGATGTGGGTTCTATAAATTTGAACATTCTTCTTTCAATAAATTTTAATGAACTTTGTGCTACATATATAGGTAGAAATTTCATATTCAAAGCAAACATTACAATTCATCTCTCAACAAGACACCCGACAATATATTTAAAAGATGAAGTTGAGGATTGTAGAAAAGTTGAAATCCTACATAAGTATAGCAGGATGCCTAGTTGGTTCACACTTCATTATCTGCCAAAGGTTCCTATTTTAATAATCTGATCATAGAAGGACATGATAGGGCACAACATGTTCCAATTAATCACATTAAACTAAATCAAATTGGTTAAAACACCAATTCACGCGGATGACGATCCTTGGGTACAATAACTAGTTGGATTTTTATACTTAAGCCCATATTTTAAGTTCCAGTTTTATAAAGAAGAAAGGGAACAGTGGTTGATGATGAAATCTTCAGGCCCAAAGGACATAATCACTTGATCTGTTGTGAATGTCTGAACCCTAGAAAACTAAGGATGCTCAAGAATATTCTTTGCCCCAATCTATGCAACACATTTTAAATTTGCAATAGGATGATGAAATGTTCTAAGGTCACGTAGAAATTCTAGTCCCCTGGCTCTTATGCAACCACCTCTCGTATACTTTCATTACAATTCAATGCCGGCAATATTTTCTTTCTTTTTTTTTTGGTTTTAGTCACAATAAAGCATTTGATTTTATTCTCAACATATTTCCTTAATCATGGAGAGGTTAATCAAAATTTCTCTAAGAAACTTGTTAATTAGTGTGTCACAGCTTGTCCACATGTGTTGAGCTTAATATTACACAATTTGAATGCAGCACAATGACAAAGAATAAGAATGCTGGATTGCCAGAAAATTGCTTCAGGATAAAAATGGTCTTGTATAGGAGGAAATATCAATAAGCATTAGGGTATTGGCAATCATTTCCATTGTTGGATTTCACATGGAAAATATGACTTGTCAAAATTATGTTTATTTCACTTAGAAAGCAGAAAAATCTACTTGAATTTTACAAAGCAGTATAAGATGTAAATTACATAAGAACAAATTGGATAAAATATCCAACTAAACGCAATCAAATCAAAGCAATTAATAAAAAACCTATAGATTACATGAACCTTTTCATCCAGATAAAAATAGCAGAAAGAGAAATTTCATTGAACTCTTTTGAATCCGAGGCACAAAAAGATGTTAAGAAATGAATACGATTCCACATTCCTTCTTCACATTCACTTCGGTCTTAAAAAATTCTTGCATTCCGTTCTTTCCAAATAACCAAAAAATATAGCAATTATAGCACAATTCCAAAGTGTATCACCTTTATCAAGTCTTCCCAATCCTTTCATATTCAACAAACAAAGAATTTTAAGCGATCATATTAATTGATACCACAATGTCAATGCAGCAAGAAAATGTAATTTGATATCATATAAACGATATACTATGTAAAGTCACTTTAAATTAGTTAATGTGAGTAAGTTAAGGAGAAAAGGTCATTGTTGAGGTGTCCAAAGATGCAGTAGACAGACTTGTAAGTTCAAATTCTTGGTATGCCTCCAATTTAAACTTCAAAAAATATTGAAATCAAGAGGACACCATGAGACTGTCCACATGACTTTCCACTTTCTTGATTAATTTTCTGTTGGGTTTCAATTTTTCCTTGAAAAGGACTAACTCCATAAATTATGCTTTCATGTATGTAGGCTGTTAAGTGTTTTTTCTTAATATAAATTTTGAGGTCACCTTGTTGCCTCCTAATATAAAAATGGCACAATCATTGACTCCAGCTTTATAAACAAACTCTAACAAAGAATTAAATATTGAGGACTCGTCTTTATTTGCTCATCATGTTTAGTACACTGGGACAAGACTGGGTATCCTTACCCACTTGATGCCTACTTGTATATGCTTTTTGAATAACAGAGGATGAGTACATATAATATTTAATATATCCGCAATACCGCATTATTATTGATACGAAGCATCATCAACAAATTATAAATAAAAATATACAACTAGTAAATTTACTGGATCCTACTAAATTTTATAATCACCAATAACTTTCACATCCATTGATTATCTCACTAGTTATAGTTAACGCTAGTGAATCCTATCAAATTCTATAATTATCAATAACTTTCACATTTTGATAACTACCATGCGGGCTTATTAGTTAGTGGTATTACATGTTAGTGATTATATGTTATCATTGTTTACATAAAAATATTTTAGAGAGAGAGAGAAGCATAAAAAAAGTTATGACAATGAATGGTAGTGCCTTCCGGGTTGTTGTAAGAGCATCTAAAGCCCTTACCTTTTTTTGTATTCAAATTTAAAATTGGGTAAAACAGTCTAAAATACATCTCCAATGTTGAACTCATACTCATACCAAATAAAGAGAAGCCCTTTTTTAAACCCAAATTAAAGGAGACCCAAATCTATACTCAAATATTTAATTGTAAGATTTTATCATCCTTTAAAGATTCAATTATCATATCTTACTCTTTTTTAAATTTGTGTTTGTCCTCGTTCAAATTTGAATTTCACTTCTTTTAAATTTGAGTTTCTCAATTAGAGCGGTTTATATCAAATCAAGTTTTTTAATTCAAATTTGGGTAAGAATTTAGATTTTCGTTGAAGATGTGGTCTACCGGTACATAAGAAAAACCTTTTTAAATTTTTTGGGAATAAAATTAAAAGAAAAACTTGGTCCATTTTCAATGGAAAATCCATTTCACGTCTCAAAGCATATTTGACCTAATATTACAGGCAAATAAGTAGTAGAAAACGAGAAATGGTGATTATTTCTGGATAGACTTAAAACTAAGATGTTATTTAACATGTTAAAACTACATGTTTGACACAATATATTTTAGTGTAATGTAAACGTTAACGCCGTTAACTGATGGCTCTTGTTTTACATTGCTCCTCAATTATCACTTTTAACATTGCACTTTTAACTAAAGTTATTGATTTGACATTGCCCCAACCAACATTTATGTATTTATTATTATTTTTTTCCCTCAACCAACATGTTGCTCTTTTCATATTACACCTCTAAGAGTATGGTTATTGATTTTACACTGCTCGAATTATAGACATTAAAAATATGAGTTTTTAAAATGTTTAGACATTTGTCACACATACTATATTAGAGCTATGATTTACTGTGAAATCAATGTAAGTTGTTAATGAGAGATCTCAATTGAGCATGCGAAGTGATATAACAATCATAATCAAGGGGTCAAAGTGTAATATTTTCTAAACATTTATCTACCTCCAATTTTTGCGATTATTTTTTAACAAGGGTTGCTGAATATCAAAATCTTATTACACATAATCCTATTTTTTTAAGACAAGTTGAAGAAGTAGGCGTTATTGACAGAGAAGAAGCAATAAATTGGGGTTTATCAGGACCAATCCTACAAGCTTATGGAATAATAGTTCATATGTGTATGAGCCAAAATCATTGTGCTATTCATCATGAAATATTGAATTTTTATATAGTGATATTTTGTCATCCTAAATTAGCAGCAAATTAAGGTCCAAACAAGGCACTATTTGTTGGCACGCCTGAGGTAATGTTATAAGATCAGGCTTCAATTGTTTTTCAATCAAGCAAATAGACAAAATTCAGACAAGGTAGCCAATTAGGGGAACTGTTTTAGTCCAATTTTCAAGGCGTTTACCTTTAAAAAACACAGCATTAAAAAGGTGAGTGATGATGAAAGAAACATAAGAACTAGTCAGCCCTGTCTGTTTCGCATGACATTGTTGATTCTTCATTAATGGGGTCAATAAGATTCCTCCATGGTATGATGTTTATTCACAGTATTAGTCTCTACCCTCCAATTAGTACAACACCACAAACAAGGGGTCATTTTCTCTTATTTATCATGTCATTACCTGCAGGACTCCCCTTTAGATTAGAGTCTGGGAGGTTGGTGATAGATAATTTTATGTTTCTTCTAGAAAGCTTGATTCCGAAACTCGAACGTGCAACATTTGATTTCGGCAAAATTTTCATGCTAAATAGAATACAAACCTCAAATTAATTCTGGTGTGCTTTTATTCAAAATAGTATTCTCTATTGTCCAACTAATACAAACCACCAAGCAATGGGTTGTTGGTCCCCGTTCTTTGTCATGATAAAATGAATAAAAGAAGACTTTTGTGGAGTCTGAAAGAGATAGCTACAAGACAAAATAGATACAAACCTCAATAGAACTCTGGCATGTTGTTTATTCACAGTATTATTCCCGACCCTCCAACTAATACGGCACCACCACGCAATGAATCGATGTCCCCATTCTTTGCCATGATAAATTGAATGTAGGTTTGCAAGATTCCTCCTGTCTACAGCAGAATTTGGGAGAAGATCCAAACTCGTCACATATTGTGTCAGCAGATTTGTGCTAAAATGATACAAACCTAATGAGGTCTTCTTATTTTTAATATTAATAATAAATTTAATTTTTTATTTTTTGAAATATAAAAATATTAATTACATTTTTATATTCAAATATTTGTTATCATTATTTGAACTTTATGGTAAGTGATGGTGTATGTTTATTGTGGATGAGCAGATTATATGATTATTTAAATAAGAATACATATGAGCTGCAAGGCTCGTGTGAATAAAAAGGAAAGTCTGGTAGTGGGTAGATGGTTCAAACAGTGGATGTATTGTGGTTCACCGGTCCGGGAGTTTGGCTAATTAACTCTCTAATGAAGTCTCTTGTTCATTGGGTCTGTATTAATGTCGACTGCGATTTACAGAGTATTTCTGATAACATTAGAGTTCCCTCCTTACATTGGAGGCATTGTACAGTATTTATAGCCTTGTTCCTATTACTAAGGGATCTACAAGGAGATTTTTGCCCTTCATTCATGGGATCTCCCTTGATTTTTGGAGAGAATCTTAGTTAGTTGAGAGTCCTATGCCTTGATTATAGTCTTCTGCTTTCTTGGGAGTGCTAGTTGTCTCCTCCTTGATTTTCCTCCTGATTTCTTTGAGGGGAGCTCAAGGTCTGGCCATAGGAGCTCTGGACAGCTGACTCGATCTCCTAGTCTGACCTCTATACCCGAGCTCATTCTTGGGATTTCTTCTGGATATCATCAGTTGCCCCCCAATCCTTGATCAAAATGGGTTTGACCAAGGGTTGAGCTAGAGATAAATTGAAGTAAAACTTCCCAAGATGACCTCGATTCGTGCGTGGAAGTTGTCTTTTGACAGTTTTCAAGAATCATTCATTTCCTCATTTCCTGTGCACGTTATAACCCACGTCTTTCGAGCTTTAAATACTCACATGGCAACAAAAACCGCCAAACTTCTTGTTCATCTTCTTCCATCGGCCTTTGATTTCCCATCTTACTGGCGAACTTAGGGTTTTGTTGAACCTCCTCCCCTCTGGATTTAATTTTGAAGGCTCCACGAGACTCGCCTCCTGATTTTGCTTTGAGGTTTTGATTGGTTTGTCATCTCTGACTAGGTACGTTTCAGCCCTCGTTTGTCCCTTCGTTTTGGATCCCTCGAATCTGAGGTGGTTGTTGTATTTTTGGACTTTTTGGTTCTACTATTTTAGGAATCGAGATTACTCTTTGTCTCGTCTTCTTCTCTTTCTCGACCCTTACTCTATGGCTAGGATTTTTCTTATTGGCAGTTGTTGTGTCACCCCCGTGACCCTCAGAGAGTGCTTTTCAGAGGTGCCTATTCTCTATAGATCATTTAATCTTCCTTTCCTTGCCCAGTTATGTCTACTTCTTCCGGAGCCACAGGCTCGTCTATTTCCCTTATGGGAGGCAGGTCTTCCGAAGCAGAGGACATTGATTTAGGAGACGTGGGAGAGGAGATTAATAGCTTTCCTGGTGTCAATTCTGTTGGCATCAAGGAAAATGTAAGTGGCTTATTAAATAGGATCCAGGCTTTGGAGGGTTCTGCTAGAGCTTCCAGGGCTTTCGAGCTTAAGGCTGCCGAACTATCCTTTGAAAATAGCGACCTTAAAGCCCAGGTCCAAGACTTGCAGGCCCAGTTGGAGAGGCAGACTTTCTGCTGTTAAGGCCTTGGAGACTGACAAGGAAAAAGTCGATAGTGAGGGCAAGAAGATCAACGAATAGCTCAAGAAGACAACGGGAGACCTCCAGCATACGACTGACAACTGGATCAAGGCTAGCAAGAAATCCCTTGATGCTTTGAGCTCTTTTAGGCATATGAAGAATGAGTATGATATCTTGGCAGAAGCGAACGATGTTCTTTGGAATAAGCTCGAGGTGTAGAGGGATGCAGCTAAGAAGAAGGACGATCTGATTGTTAAGCTAGCAGACGATGTCACCACCCAGTGAGCCACTAGATGGCTAGCCTTCCAGGACAAAGTTGAGTAGACTTATCCAGGTCTGAATTTTAACTTTGACATCCCAATTGAGGAAGTGGTTGAGGCAGCTAACTCCCAGGCCAACGCCAAGTCCCCCTCTATTCCTAAGACAACTCTTGAAGGTGCTAGGATTTCCACTCGCTTGCTTAGGCCTCTGCTCAGAATATGTCTTCTTCTTTAATCACGCCTATTGCTTCTATTCCTATTATTGCTGAGCCCCCTGCTATTCCTTTTGTTACTCTTGGGGTTGCCCCCTTTTCTACTGACCTTGTCTCTAGAGCTCTAACCCTATGTCTGCCAACAACTAGAGTGACAATCCCTGCTCTTCTGCCTGTTCTTGGACCTCCAGAAACTTCAACTACTGAACTTCCAAGCACTTTCTCTTTAGAAACTTCAATTGTTGATCTACCAGAGGCTTCTTCTGCTAAGCTACTTGCCACATCAACTGTTGAGCTATCGGGCTCCCCTCCTCCTGCTCCTATAGAGTCCTAGGATCTCTTTCTTTTGTACAGACTTATGTATTTTTTTTTTTTTGAATTTAATGCCTAAACTTCTGTTTTGAAATGTAATATTGATCTCAAAATATTGATGCCAATGTCCACTGTTTGAAGTAAATTTCCAATGTTGTTGAGTTATTGTGCACACTGCTTTGCTTTACTTTATATTCCCCTTGCCCCCTTGCTTCAAGGGGTCCTTCAGATCTCCTTGAAGCAAGCGAGTTTGGAATAGCTGACAAGCTGATTATATGCCCAGTTGAGGTCTTACGCAGGTAGGGCTTGGTCCTTCTTGATGTAGACTCGCAAAGAGCTCTAGAGCTAAAGAGATATTGGAATCATGAGGTTTTACCCTTGGAGAGCTCCTTTCTGTTGTCTAGTGCCCTTAAGGGATCATTGGATGGTGGACTCAACATTCCTTCCAATGACCAGGGGTTTGTTGGACCAGTCCCATTTTAGCTAGTACACCAAGAAGGGTTTTGAGGCAGATGTCCCAGAAGGTCTATGCAGTCGTACGAGCTGACCTTGACCCAAGGAAAAGTTGTGGTCTGTTTAGACTGTGTTGGTTATGTTCAGAGGTCTCCCTTTGGAACAGTTTTATTCTCTTCTACTGGGCATAAACTCTTGAAATTGCTTTCGGAGACGGAGAGAGATAAGCTGAAGGAGCAGAATGCACGCCTAAGAGAAGAGGTAGTTGAGCTAAAGAGGGAATTAAGAATTTCCCTTGTTCTTCTTTCCTTTTGTTTGCTTCACAGTAATGTTACAAAAAAAAATTTCCTTGCCTTACTTGATTGTTGGGTTTTAGATTTTATGGACCTTGTGGCAAGCTTATGAGCCAAGGAGCTCATTTCTCATTGAAGAGCTCATGAGCTGAAGAATTCTTCTGAATTCGATGAGCTAAAGAGCTTACTTTTTGTTTTATGAGTTGGGAAGCTCATAGTTTGTTTATGAGCTGTACAACTCATCGTTTTTTTATGAGCTGTAGAGCTCATCGTTTATTTATAAGCTGTGGAGCTCATCATTTTATTTATGAGCTGTGGAGCTCATCATTTTTTTATGAGCTAAAGAGCTCATTGTTTGTTTATGAGCAAAGGAGCTCATCATTTATTTTTGAGTTGAAGAGTTCATCGTTTGCTTATAAGCTGAGGAGCTCATCATTTATATATGAGCTGAAGAGCTCATCATTAGCTTTTTAGCTACTTCAAGGATTTACACAGGCATGAATCAAAAACTTGCTATTTTATTGAGAATAATCTTATTGCAGAGGAAACTTACTAAAAAAACCTTTTAAGATGTTATGCGTTCTAAGAATGAGGTAGGATTCTTCCTTCTTCCATTTATAACTCGTAGTTCCCGGGCCTCACTACTCTTGAGATGATGTAGGAGCCCTCCCAATTAGGCCCCAACTTCCCATGACTGGGGTCCTTTCTTGCGGGCAAGAGCTTCCTAAGCACTAGATCTCCTACTTTGAAACTCCTGTATCTGACCTTCCTGTCATAGTACCTTGTTGTCTTCCTCTGGTAACTCTTTATACACTGTAGAGCTCTGTCTCTCTTTTCATCCAAGAAATCAAGGTTCAGCAAAAGTGACTCATCATTGTGTTCGGACTCTGCGAATTCAGCTCGGGGAGACGGGAGTCTAACTTCAATAGGCGCCACTACTTCGGTTCTGAAAGTCAAAGCAAATGGTGTTTCCTGAGTGAAGGACCTGACAGTAGTTTTGTAGGCCCATAGCACCTCTACAAGGTGTTCCACCCACTTCCTTTTTAGGGTTTCCAGCTTAGTCTTCAGTACTGCCTTTATGGTTCGAATGGTGACTTCTACCTGCCCATTGGATTGAGGATGGGCTGGAGCTGAGAAATAATTCATTTTTCCTAGTTTAGCACAAAAACTTTTGAACTTAGGGTTATCAAACTGTCTTTCGTTGTCGGAGACTATTGCTCTAGGGATTCCAAACCTACAAACTATGGACTTCCACAGGAAGTTTTGTGTTATTTGCTCTGTAATCATTGCCAAGGGCTCCACCTCTGCCCATTTAGTGAAGTAATCAAGCCCAACAATGGTGACCTTGCACTGCCCCACACTTACTGGAAGAGGCCTTAGAATGTCTAAGCCCCATTGTTGGAATGGCCAAGAACTTACTACTGACGTCAATAGCTCTGGTGGGCAGTGGGAGATATTGACATACAACTGGAAAACCTTACATTTCTTAACCATGTCGCTGGCATCTTTGAGCATAGTGGGCCAGTAGTATCTTTGCCTCAAAGCTTTTCCTGCCAGAGCCCGAGCTCCAATATGGTTACCACATACTCCTTCATGAACTTCTTTAAGGATGTAGTTAGCGTCCTCGTCTCTCACGCATTTGAGGAGAGGTGTTGAAAAACCTCGTTTATACAAATCCCCCTGCAAGATAGGAATCTGGCTGACCTTGCTCTCAGCTTCGTGGCCTCCTTGGGGTCTGCTGGCAAGGTTCCATTCTGGAGATACTCTCTGATGGAGTCCATCCAACTTGATGAGGCTAGGACTGGGAGCACTTCTTCTTCCTCGGTGCTTATCGACGGCTCTGCTAGGTGTTCCACTTGTATCAATCTATCCAAATTTTCCTGCGAAGCAGTTGCTAACCTTGCCAGTGCGTCTGCTAGTGAATTCTCAGACCTTGGGACATGCCTGATCTTGACTTGTACAAATTTCTTGATCAAGTCATGCACCCTTTTAAGGTAAAGGACCATTTTCTCGCCTTTGGCCTCATAAAATCCCTCTATCTGCTTCACCGTGGGCTGGGAGTCACTGTAGATCTCAAGTTATTCTGCTTCCATCGATTGTGCAAGGTTGAGTCCTGCTATAACAGTCTCATACTCTGCTTCATTGTTTGAGTCCTTAAATCCAAACCTAAGAGCTTATTCAACATCTATTTTGTTGAGGGATGTCAGAATTAAGCCAGCATCGCTTCCCTAAGCGTTGGACGCTCCATCTACTGAAAGCCTCCACGTTGGGAGGCTAGGTACAAGCTGTGCGGCTCCCGTAGGTGCTTCTGAGGTGAATTATGCAATGAAATCTGCTAGAACCTGTCCCTTAATTGCTACTCTTGGTCTATACCTGATATCGAATTCACTGAGCTCAATGACCCATTTAACCAACCTCCTCGAAGACTCTGGTTTATGCAGAACTTGCTTCATCAGTTTATCTGTTGGAACCTCGAAAGTATGAGCTTGGAAGTATGGTCTAAGTCTTCTAGCAGTTGTGACTACAGTTAAGACAAGTTTTTTCATTTTTGGATATCTCTCATCTGCCCCCCTCAGAGCCTTGCTACATTAGTAGACTAGTTGCTGAGCTCTGTCTCACTCCTTTACTAGTGCTGCGCTGGTCGAGAAATCTAAGACAGCTAGGTAGAGAGTAAGTACTTCCCCTTCCAATGGGCTTACCAGAACAGGGGGAGAGGTTAGACAGTCCTTTAAGGCTCTGAACGCTTCCTCACACTGGGTGTCCCATTGAAATGTCTTCTTTAAAACTTGAAAGAAGGGTTAACATTTATTGCTTGATCTGGATACAAAACAACTTAGGGCTACTATTCTTCCTGTTAGATGCTGAATTTCCCTTGTATTGGATGGTGGCTTCATATCCATTACTACTTTTAATTTCTCCAGATTAGCTTCAATCCCCCTACTGTTGACTATAAAGCCAGGAATTTTTCCACAGATACTCCAAAGGCACATTTGGCAAGGTTGAGCTTCATTTTATATTCTTTAAGGACATAGAATGACTCTGTTAGGTGTTCGATGTGGAGCTCTGCCTTTAATGACTTTACCAACATATCGTCGATGTAGACCTACATTGTTGCCCCAATTTGCTTTTAAAACATTCGATTCACCAGGCGTTGGTAAATGGCTCCAGCATTCTTCAGTCCGAAAGGCATAACCTGATAGCAGTACGTTCCTTGTTCTGTCACAAAGGAGGTCTTCTCCTGGTCACCCAGATCCATTATGATCTGATTGTATCCAGAGAAGGCGTTCATAAAGCTGAGTAGCTCGTGTCCGACAGTGGCATCTACAATCAAGTCTATCCGAGGTAAGGGGAAGTTGTCTTTAGGGCAGGCACAATTGAGGTCAGTACAATCGATACAAAGGTGTCACTTGTCATTGGTCTTCTTAACGAGGACCACATTGGCTAACCAGACGAGGTAATCTACTTCTCTGATGGCTTTGCTATGAAAAAGCTTGCTAACCTCCTCATTGATAGCCTTTTGTCATTCTGGGGTGAAACTTATCCTCTTCTGTTTGATGGGTTTGTTGGCGGGGTTTACACTGAGATTGTGTGTGATGACTGAGGGGGTCAGTCCCTTTCCCCTAAGAACCCCAACACGTGAGCATTTATTGGCTCAAGTTTTTCTTTTCCTATGTCCATCTTGTCAAATACGAATGCAAAAATGATGTTAGTCGAGCTGTTGTTGTCAATCAGAACTCAATAAATAGTTCGGTTGGCGACAACGGCCTTTACCACCAAAGGATCATCGTGGGGATGCTGGCAACCTTCCAAATCTGAGTTTGAGAAAGTGATAGGTCTGTCCAAATGTGGAGTCTTGGATACAGTATGCACTTCCAATGTTTCATCAGCTCTGATTTTGCACAAGTGAGTTTTCCTAGCTAAGTTGGATTCCCCTCCTCCTACAAATCCTTCAGATATTACTCTAATTTTCCCTAGGGATTGTTGGTGCTGTACAAGGGCTTGCTTCTGAGGTGGGGTGGTGGTGCTCAGTTCTAGTTATCATGGGCAACAAAATATTGCAGTTGTCCTTTTTGGATCAAGAATTCAATATCCTTCTTTAGCTGGATGTAGTCATTAGTGTGGTGTCTGTGGTCTCTATGGTATTCGCAGTACTTCATGGGATCTCTCTTTGCTGAATCTATTTTCATTCGAGGGGGCCATCTTAAGAACTTCTCATTCTGCATCTCATACAGGATCTGGGACACTGTGGCAGTGAGAGGAGTGAGCTATCAAGGTGCATACCTCAGCTTCAATTATGGTTGTGTAGGTCCTAAGTGATCCTTGACATTTTCTCTTCTTTTTCGGGGACGTTCCCTGTCTCTTCTTGGAGACTTGTCTCTCTCTCTCTCTCTCTTTTTCCTGGGACTTTGATCCTTTTTCTTCTCATCCTTCCCTCTTCCTTTCTGTGAGGATGAACTTCCTACTTTTGAGAGGAGAGATTCTTCGTCATTTATATACTGCTCTGCCTTAGCCAACACCTTGTCCATGCTTGCTTCAGGATTCTTGGATATGGAGAATATCAAATCCTTTGACTGTACTCCTAAACCAGCTATGAAAGCAGTAATGACAAACTTTTCGTCTGGGACATCTATCTTCAGTGACTCTGAGTTAAACCTTTGGACATAAGACCTTAGGTTCTCCTAGGGCCCCTACTTCACATTCAACTGGTGGTAGCTCGACTTCCTGTAGGTCCGAGCTCCTATAAAATAAGACACAAAGGATATAGATAGCTCCTTGAAGGAGGAAATTGAGGTTGGGGGGAGCTTGTTAAACCATGCTAAGGCTGACCCCTTTAGTGTAATGGCGAAGACGCGACAATGAATAGGATCCTGATATACATATAACTCCATATGATTTTTATAAGTATTGAGGTGGTCCATGGGGTCTTTGTTTCTATCAAAAGCTTCTACCTGTGGCATCCTGAATTTCAGCGGGAGGGGGAAGTGCAACACCCTGGGAGTGAATGGGGACTTGATTTGTTGCACCAAGATATCTATGGTTACAAGAGTTTTACTCCTTACGACCTCCTTCATGTGACTGAGCTCTTGTTGGATATCTTTAAAGCGCTGCTCCCACTATTGGTCTTTTCGTTCCTGTTGGACGGGGCAAAAATTGTTCTTCTCATTCTCATTGCTTTGACTTTGCACTTCTTCATTGTTACCGTTCCTAGAAGGCGGTTAAGGAGCCTGACTATTTTCTCCTCCTTCGTTAGCTTCTCTAAAGGGGTTGAGGTGTTGTTGCTCTCTGTGTGGGGGATCATTCTAGCCTCCCTGGGCTAGTTGGGTCTGCTGCGGTGGCTACAAAAGCTTCAAGTGTTCTTCATTCTGTCGTAGTAAACGTTGGTTGACTAGATGAAGGGCCTCCAATTTGTTATTCATAGGGGGATCCACCCTAGGTGGATTGGCCTATGCGGTGGGGAGGAAATATTAAGGATCTTCGTTTAGTCTGCCGCTAATGGCCTCCTGTTGGTTCTGCACCTATGGGGGATTCACTTGGCTTCTACTTATGTTGCGAGTTGAGACCATCAGTCACTGAAAGATCAGTGTACTTGTAATGAGAATAATCGTTCTCATAGACAGCACCCAATTGATGGTGTATGTTTACTGTGGATGAGCAGATTATATGATTATTCAAATAAGAATACATCTGAGCTGCAAGGCTCGTGCGAATAAAAAGGAGAGTCTGGTAATGGGTAGATGGTTCAAACAATGGATGTATTGTGGTTCACCGGCCCAGAAGTTCGGCTAATCCACTCTCTAATGGAGTCTCTTGCTCCTTGGGTCTGTATTAATGTCGACTGCGATTTATAGAGTATTTCTGATAACACTAGGGTTCCCTCCTTACATTGGAGGCATTGTACAATATTTATAGCCTTGTTCCTATTACTAAGGGATCTACAAGGAGATTTTTGCCCTTCATTCATGGGATCTCCCTTGATTTTTGGAGAGAATCTTGGTTAGTTCAGAGTCCTGTGCCTTGATTATAGTCTTCTACTTTATTGGGAGCGCCAGTTGTCTCCTTCTTGATTTTCCCTCTTGATTTCTTTGAGGGGAGCTCGAGGTCTGGCCATAGGAGCTCTAGACAGCTGACTCGATCTCCTAGTTTGACCTCCATACCCGAGCTCATTCTTGGGATTTCTTATGGGTATCATCAGTAATAAAGAGAAAGAATGATTTTTGTACTTGATTTTGTAGTAGTTTTACTATTAGTTTTTTTCTTTTTCTTTTTTCCAAAATTTGAATTTTAGGGCTCAATTAGTAGGACTAATCTATTCAAGTTGAAATATTTTGTTTTGATGTAAATCTAAGTTTTTTATGGGTCTATTTTTTATGGATCCAAGTNATGATTATTCAAATAAGAATACATCTGAGCTGCAAGGCTCGTGTGAATAAAAAGGAGAGTCTGGTAATGGGTAGATGGTTCAAACAATGGATGTATTGTGGTTCACCGGCCTAGAAGTTCGGCTAATCCACTCTCTAATGGAGTCTCTTGCTCCTTGGGTCTGTATTAATGTCGACTGAGATTTACAGAGTATTTCTGATAACACTAGGGTTCCCTCCTTACATTGGAGGCATTGTACAGTATTTATAGCCATGTTCCTATTACTAAGGGATCTACAAGGAGATTTTTGCCCTTCATTCATGGGATCTCCCTTGATTTTTTGAGAGAATCTTGGTTAGTTCAGAGTCTTGTGCCTTGATTATAGTCTTCTACTTTATTGGGAGCGCCAGTTGTCTCCTTCTTGATTTTCCCTCTTGATTTCTTTGAGGGGAGCTCGAGGTCTGGCCATAGGAGCTCTAGACAGCTGACTCGATCTCCCAGTTTGACCTCCATACCCGAGCTCATTCTTGGGATTTCTTATGGGTATCATCAGTAATAAAGAGAAAGAATGATTTTTGTACTTGATTTTTTAGTAGTTTTACTATTAGTTTTTTTCTTTTTCTTTTTTCCAAAATTTGAATTTTAGGGCTCAATTAGTAGGTCTAATCTATTCAAGTTGAAATATTTTGTTTTGACGTAAATCTAAGTTTTTTATGGGTCTATTTTTTTATGGATCCAAGTTTTTTTTTTATTTAGGCTATTAGTACATATCTATAAGGGTTAATTGCAATGGAAGTTCCCAAAATATGGGGTTTGTCTCATTTTGGTCCATAATATTTTAATTACATCATTTTAGTCCATGAAGTATTGAATATATTTTTATATAGTCTCTTAAGTAGAGAACATGCAGATTGCTAACGATTTTTTTATCATAAATTTATCACATGATACCTAAATATGAAAAAATAATAATAATTTAGATAACTTTTGACCAATTTTTTTCCCAAATTTTAGTCAACGAGTTACCCAAATTACACATTATTTATCATGAATTACCCAAATTTTGGTCAAAAACTACTCATATTACACATTTTTTTGTCAAGAGCGACCTAAATTTTAGTTAAGAGCTATTCAAATTATTTTTTGTCCATATTTAGGTATTACATGACAAGTTTATGAAAAAATTATTAACAATATAGAAGTTGTTTGCTTGAGAGACCATATAAAAACATATTAAATTCTTCAGAGATCAAAATGATGTAATTAAAATATTATGAACCAAAATGAGATAAATATCATATTTTAGAGACCTCTAATGTAATTAACCCTATCTATAAATTATAAGACAATCCTTAAAGTGGAGTATGAAACTTAAATTTAATTGGCCTAAGCTCTTATTACCTACCCTTCAATTACCGCACCACGACCAAAAAATTGGTCACTTTTCCTCTTTCTTGTCATGCTAAATTAAAGGGTAATGTTATGGTTATAAAATTTATTTATCAAATTTTCATCTCAAATAATGTGGTATAATTTTTTATCATTAGATAAATAGATATTTTTAATATTTAATGACAAAAATTATGTCACATTATTTAAAATAAAAATTTTGATAAAAAAATTTAGTAAATATATCATTTTCCCAAATTAAATACGGGTTGTACCTTTTGCACAAGAGTCTTGCCGGCGGAGTATAGGAGAGGTGCTTGAACAAACAAAAAAAAAAGTGTAGGAGAGGTGGGTGGTATATAGACTTATATTCTAATTTCTAAGAGCATCTTCAACACATGATCTAAAATATACAAAATCTTTAAATTTTAGATATTTAGCCCAAAAAATTTATTCCAATAGATTATTTTTAAAACATCTAAAATAATATTTTGCTACAGTAATACTCCATTTAGAGTATCACTGTAGTTACATGTAAACAAAATTTATAATATTTTCTCTTTCTTCCTCTCTTTTCCTCCATTCTCTATCTTTCTCCCTTTCATTATTCCCAAAAGAAATAATACAAAAAGAATGATAAATAATATTTTAAAAAATAGTTAAAAATATAGAAAATTTGTTGGAGTGTGAGTAGTTAAAAAAAATATTATTTTTTTAGTAGTTAAAATAGTTTTTGTTGTTAGAAATGCTCTAAAAAATCTATTTTCCAAACTTAAATGTGACGTATTGCTTTGGCTGTCTTGTCATGATAAATTCAATATAAACCTCAAATAAACTGTGTGTTTACTTTTTGATGATGCACAAATTGGTTTTGTGCAAGATCAACAGTCGAGTATATGAATGAGTGTATTTAATAAACAATAAATAAGACAATCAATGACAAAACAGTAAATATGAGCAAACACACAAATATATAGTGGTTCTGTCTGGGTGACCTACTCCATTCTCGGGAAACAGCAGTGGTGGTCAGAGGTCTTTATTGATGCCTTTAGTCTTCCCCACTTCATTTCCCCATCTATTTTCCTTTGAGGCTTCTCCTAGAAGCTATTCTTCGAAGGCTTCTCCACGAAGGCATCCTTCAAAGGCTTCTCCAATAAGCCAACTTCCTTTATTTAATGGCTTCTCCAAGAAGCCATCCTTTAAAGGCTTCTCCAAGAAGCCATTTTCCTTTATTTAAAGGTTTCTCCTAAAAGCTACTATCCCCCAACCTATTTCTCTCCCTTAGTCTTCTCTTTCTCAAATCCCAAAAAAATCCATGGAGACTAAGACCTCGAAGAAGTTGGGTACTATTGGCGAGACGACGGAGAGCTCGAGAGAGTTGGCCCAGGGGCAGAGCAGCGCCAGCGGCGTGCCAGGCGGTGATGGAGGTGATTTCAGTGACATCCCATGCTCAGTTCAAGCCTTCTTTCACGATGTAAATGACATGGGTGACTCTAGGAAGCATGTGGGCAAGTCCAGTGCCCCCGGCATGTCTTAGTTGAGGCTCCCTAGTTAGGCTAGTCCCCGAGAGGTGGGGCTTGGTGATGCCCCCCGTTGTACTCTAACTGATGTCTCCTCAAACCCCAGAGATGGTCCCAGCACTACGGTGGAGGCTGAGGCTCCGGCACGGTCCCCTACTAGGGCGGAGGGTCCGCCTAGCTGTCCTGTTTCGGGCAATGCCTCAGTATCAATGTTGCGGGATGTGAAGCTGGCCAAGGAGAAACTTGGGGGTTTGTGGCCCACACGGAGGTTGGGAAGGTTGCCTCTCGAGGCCCTGAGGGTATTGTTGACGCTACTATTGAGGGCTTTGTTTTGGTATGTCCCGCACTCCTCTTTTGGCTTTGTACCTGGCTTTCTTCCTTTATACTTTGACTTTATACCTGAATTTCTTCCTTTATATTTTCACCTTTGAATGCTTGTAGGTGACTGGTTCTTTGCTTTGCTTGTTTACAAATATGCTAAAGATCAGGGAGGCAATCGATGGCCAGGCAGCGGAGAGGCGGGCACGCAAGGCTGCTGAAGAGCAGATAGGGCTCGAGCGGCAAGAACGAGAGGATGTCGCAGAGCAATTAAGGCTGGCACGTGAGAGAGCTGCCATTTTTGAGACCGAGCTTCAAGCGTCCAACGAGAACGCCGCCCAGCTGGAGGCTGACCTTCGAGCAGCCTTTGAGAGAGCTTCTAGGGTAGAGGCTTACTCCATATAGATGGAGAAAAAGAGGGATGCTGCTGATAGGGCCAAGGCAGGCACCTTTATTGATGGCTATGATGAGCTCAGGAGGAAGGTCTCAGCAGCATTCCCTGCTTATGACTTTCCTAGCTTTTTACCTTATGAGACTCCCGAGACTGATGTGGAGGACACTAGCGATGATGGGAATGGAGGTAGTGAGTGCCATTAGGAGCATGGTGCTTTTTTATTTATGATTTTGTTGATAGGACAAGATCTATCTTTTTTGTAAAAGCTTCATGAACTTCTATGANAGGAGGAAGGTCTCAGCAGCATTCCCTGCTTATGACTTTCCTAGCTTTTTACCTTGTGAGGCTCCCGAGACTGATGAGGAGGACACTAGCGATGATGGGAATGGAGGTAGTGAATACCATTAGGAGCATGGTGCTTTTTTATTTATGTTTTTGTTGATAGGACAAGATCTATCTTTTTTGTAAAAGCTTCATGAACTTCTATGAAAATANCCATTAGGAGCATGGTGCTTTTTTATTTATGATTTTGTTGATAGGACAAGATCTATCTTTTTTGTAAAAGCTTCATGAACTTCTATGAAAATACAACTTTTTGGAAAAATATTGCAAAATTGTATTTCATAATTCAAAGTAAATATTCAAAAGAAATTGACCAAAATAAAAAGTAAATAATCCAAATAGTGACCATCGACTTATAAGTCACTGCCTTGCCCCCAGTTACTGGTAATATTTCTTTACATGCTCTACGATCCATGGATGGGCTAGGACTTTTCCTTCAAAATTCTGGATTCTGTAGGTGTCTGGTCTTACAACTTTCGTGACCATGTAAGGTCCTTCCCAGTTAGGTCCTAGTTTTCCTTCTCGAGAGTCTTTGGTAGATAGGATGACCTTTTTGAGGACTAGGTCCCATGGTAAGAAGAAGCGAGGCTTCACCCTCGAGTTGTAGTACTTGGTCATACGACGCTTGTACTCTACATTCCTGAGTATGACTATCTCCCTCTCCTCCTCTACCAAGTCGAGGGTGATGCAGAGACCTTCTTCATTGTTGGTAGGGTCATGGTGCTGGACCCTATGAGAGTGTACTCCAATTTTGACGGGTATAACTGCCTCTATCCCATAGGCTAGGGAAAAAGGGGTCTTACCCATAGGGCCTTGTAGCGTCGTCCTATAGGCCCGCAGGACTCCTGGGAGTTTCTACCCATTGTCCTTTTGCACTCTCTAGTCTGGCTTTCAAATTGTGGAGGAAGGTTCTAACAATAACCTCTGCTTGTCTGTTTGCTTGTGGATGGGCTGTTTCTTGAGTACGGAGAACATAAAACTACAGGAGTGAAGACCAACAATAAAGGTGGCTAGAGCTACCCTTTCATCTGGCTCCTCAATCTTGAGAGACTCCTCCTTGAAATGAGCGAGGTAGTCTCTAAGGCTTTCATCTCTATCCTGCTTGATGGTGAGCAGGTGAATCACAAGCTTCTGATATTGGCATCCCCCAATAAAGTGGGAGACAAAGGATTTACTCATTTTCGCGAAGGAGTGGATAGAGGAGGGTTTGATCTTCGCAAACCATTGTCGAGCAGATCCCTTGAGGGTGGTAGGAAAGACTCTACATATAATCTCATCAGACATATTGTGGAGCTACATAAGAGACTTGTAAATGTCAAGGTGATTGAGGGGGGTCTCTGGTACCATCAAATATCTCAATGACAGGCATCTTGAACTTCGAGCGTAAGGGGTAATTGACTATATCTGCAACGAACAGGGTATCGATGCACCTTACCAAGTAATCCACCGTCTTGGGCACCTGTGCCTTAATGGCGTTGAGGGCTTCACCAAGTTGGTTTTGCACCCTGATCTTCTTGTCCCACTGATTGGGGACATCCTCCGTTGGGTGGTTTGTACTGGTTTCCATGATCGCCATACTAATTTTCTCCTTCATCCTCCTACGCAGGTACATGAGGAATGGGGACTCGTGAACTTCCTGCGCGCTGAGGAGGGACTGTCAGGCGAGGGGCACCCGGCGTGGTCCTGGGGCATTCTGGCGAGGGACCCCATGGTGGTGGGCTACTTGGTGCCCAGAGAGGTTAGGTTGTTGCTCTTCTCCCGCTAGAGGGAGTGGGGCTCCTCCCACAGGGTGAGGTTCGACGCCTCCCTAGATGAGCGTCAGCTGAATGATCTGTTGATTTTGGTTTACCTGTAGCTGCATGGTCTATAAGAGCTTTTGCCCGACGATGTGAGTCGTCGTAGTAGATGGTTCTGAGGGTGCGAGGGGAGGTGAAGCCTCCTCTCGGTGGGTCGAGTTGTTGTCTCCTGGTTGTTGACTCATTGATCTAGTCGTGATTGCCATGGATTAGAAGATAGTAGAAAACTTAGTCATTTCCCACAGATGGCGCCAATAGTCGAGTATATGAAGGGGTGTATTTAATGAACAAAAAATAAGGCAATCAATGGCAAAACAGTAAATATGAGCAAACACACAGATATATAGTTGTTCGATCCAGGTGACCTGCTCCACTCTCGAGAAATGGTAGTGGTGGCCGAAGGTCTTTATTGATGAATAAAATAACCAAGAGAATTACAATGGTTATGAGAGAGAAATTTGGTGTGTAGGGAGGTGTAGAGAGACAAAGCTCAAGGTGTAGTGTATTGGGAGAGATGTTGTAGGGATGTGCAGAGGTCTCAAGGTGTCTCTCCTTGTGGAGAAAGCTTACATTATATAGGTTTGGTGAGGCGGTGACGTGAGGGAGAGGGTACTACTCTTTTGGTAGGTATAATTAAGGTAGAATTTAATTTCCATGAGTGCATATCCCGATATTCTCTCTCCCACGTGTTTTTATCTTCCCGGACCCCTTGGATCTTGGACTGGATCGAATCGACAAAGTGGGCTTGGGCTGCCTTTTAGCTGATTTGAGCTCAGTTGATTTATTGGGCCTGACCCAGTTGGTTTTGGGCTCATCACTTTTAATTCAAAGTTTTATTCCCTCACCTTCAATTCATACAAACACCACCAAGTAATTGGTCATTTTATNCACTTTTAATTCAAAGTTTTATTCCCTCACCTTCAATTCATACAAACACCACCAAGTAATTGGTCATTTTATTTTTGTTACAGCGTGCTTAAATTTGCGTTGACTATTTTTTCAAATTTTGAGATTGATTATCGTAACATGAGTTAGTCTAAGATCATGTACTCTGAAGAACAAGGATGATTGACCCCTTAGGGTTGTAAAAAATATCGAATCTAAGACTTGCAAGAAGGTAGACTTGACCATTGTATTACTCCTAAATGTATGTTTGTTTTGGGCATTAAAGGGGTAGATTGAATTAATTTAATCCAGTAATAACATAATATTACGTTCGAAGGAGGTTATAGGGACCTAGTATTAGTTTTAATTAATCTTAACCCGGTTCACTATTGCTATTTATGACCTAATGTTAGGTACCAATGAATATCATGTAGTAGGTGTTATTATTTTAAACAAGTTAAGTATTAAAAATACAATGACTTTATTATGCTTGCAAACTTAGAGTCACACCTTCGTATAAAAGTTACACATTATATAACTTCTTACCCTCAATATTTATTTGGTCATTTTTAATTTTATTAATCCAAACATAAATTTAATATTATATTGTATATTTATATACTATTCAAATCTTGATCAAAACTTGTTTTATAAAAAAAAAAATTAAATAGTACTCTTGTTAACACCATTTTACGAATTAGATGAGAACTANAAAAAAAAAATTAAATAGTACTCTTGTTAACACCATTTTACGAATTAGATGAGAACTAATTATCCAATCACATCTTTTATTTATACCTGAACCAAGTATACCTGGGTTCAGGTAATTGTTCATTGTTTCTCTTCTTTGTCGAACAAATTGAATAGTGGTCCTACCATGTGAGCAAGACTCCTCTCTATAATGGAGTCTTGGAGAGGTGAATGTAGATGATCTTATTTCTAACTTGTCATGATGCTAAATTGAATATACACATACCAACTAAGAGGGTTCAATTGGCCATTGTCCCCCGGCCCTTCTTTGTCATGATAAATAGAATACAAACCTAGAGTATACTTTGATCCAATTAAGGCATTATGAATGATTAGAAATGCACTCCCAGATGCCGACATACCAGTTTGGAGGGTGATTTTTGCGTAGATGGAAGAACAAATTGTTTGAGAGCTCGCTGTATATCATTGGTTTCGTGGGAAAGAATTTAACGTTATTGCTTTCGGGTTTAGAGGTCGGATATGGAACATTAACAATTATTTATCACTTTGCGAGGGTAAATTTGAGAATTCGCCGTCTCAAAAATAGAATAGAAGTATCTATTATTTATTTTCTCAAGTTCTCTTATAGTGAAAATTTTATACATGTACTGAGTACGAATATATTTGTTTATTGAATTTAGTTTTTTTTTCTAAGACCTATCACTTAAATTCTAATACAAATTTAAATAGCAAGACCACATTTGTACCCCCAAATCTGTATCTGTAATTGCCACATGGATCAGTTTGATAGTAGTACATCGAGAATAACAACAAAATTCTCCATAAAACATCATCGTTTGAGACGATTCCCCGACTCCAACCTACGAAACATCCCTAGAGCATATACTATGTCATAAATAATTTTGAATTCAGAGGTCAATCCTAGTCAAAGTTTATTAACTCCTCAAACATACGCTTCTATGCTGGTTGTGGTTGGTTCAGAAGGACTGGGAGGGAAGAGGGAAGGGTTGGCTGGAATCGTTCAATCTGATCTTTTATCTTTTATTAAAATATATATATATTTTGGAAAAAGAAATTGAGGGCNGTTGGCTGGAATCGTTCAATCTGATCTTTTATCTTTTATTAAAATATATATATATTTTGGAAAAAGAAATTGAGGGCATGACTAATACACATCAGCAATCACATCATCAAGTCTTTATTTTAAGTCTGTCTAGCATTAGAGTAATGATAATCTCATAAATTAAACTATTTTAGTTTAAATTTTAAGGTATTGGGATCCTAAATTATGGCACACCCACCTTCTTATTTGTCAATCATTCTGTAGTTTAATTGTAACAGACCTCAAGGACTGCATGAAGTTTGGAAATTTAACAACTATCTGGTCTTATAGAAGTGGAACATGTGTTAGATGTGCGTTTGGTTGATTCAATAACGTTAATCTGGGAATCTTTCGATTTCCCATTCATTTTAAATGGGTTAATGTCTAAAAGCATATCATAAATATAAATTAAAAAGTGTAGTTGTTGAAGATTGGATAAAATTAAGGTTTTGTATTAATCGCTAACTCAAAAACAAGTAATAATTAATCAAGATTTGGATTGCGTAAATTCAGGAATTCAATTAAATTTGTTTACAGAATCTTCTGGTTTCCCATAATCTAAATGCTTGAAGCCTTGAACACCAAACAATTCACCATAATCACAGATTAAAAACTATGGCTGTTGGAGAGGATAAGATTAAGGCTGCACTGTTTAGAAATTTGATTACATTTCTTTACAGAATCTTTTGGTTTCCTGTGCATCCAAATCGGTAAAAGCCTAACACATACATATAGCTACAGGCTGAAAGTAGGGTGGTTGGAGACTGGATAAGATGAAAGATGTAAAAAGGGCGGTTCAGTGCACTGCATGGACTGTCACCACTGTAAAGTTCGGGGAGGGTCAGACATGTACATAGGATATAAATGGGTTGAATGGAGTCGTATTTTTAAATCGTTTGAGATGTAAGGGATGTAAATGGGTCGAGTCCTGTCACACAAACGCTAGTACTGCAGACATTGCACACACACAATTACACACAAACATATGCCCTGCGCACACATAATTACACACATGGCCTACACACATATATTGTTAATGAAGTATAATTTATTGTATTTTTTTAATATTATATGATTATTTATTAGTTATTATTCTTTTTTTTATCGGATCTTATTGTTCACTTATTATATTATACAATTTGTTATTGTTTACTTATTGTGTTATTTATATATAATTTATTTTGATCAAATATTTGTTAAATGTAAACTACAATATAATAATAGTGATTATGATTTATGTTATAACATATTTTATAAATATTTTCAAATTAAAGAGTGGAAGGGTAAAATTGAAAATTAATTTATTTTCAGACGTCAGTTCTATGTAGTTATCAAACAGTTTAGTTCAATTCAATACTTAAATTTCAGCAAATACCAAACAGTCCACAAATTTAGACTTCAGTTTTCAGTTTTATCAAACATCACCATAGGCGCGAGATAGAAAGAAATAGTACGTTCGGCCTATCTTATACCTTGTTTATTTGACATTTTTCACCTAGTACTATTTTTCGGATCGTAATACTGACCCGGTTTGAACAGTGTCCTAAATGTCTTGTATATTATATTAATGAATACCACCTATATGTTTAAGTGTACGATATCACAGGTTTATTTTAATTTTTTTTTTAAAATAAATTATTTTGATTTTTTTTCTTGTATTATTATGTTTAAGCGTACCGTGTTATTGATTTTTTTTATAAATTTTTTTTTAATTTTTTTTCTTGTATTATGTTTAAACGTACGGTGTTACTAATTTTTTTTTAATGTTTTTTAAAAAAATTATTTTAAATTTTTTCCTTTTATTATGTTTAAGCGTACGGTGTTATCGGTTTTTTTTAAAAAAAAAAATTTGAATTTTTTTCTTGTATTATGTTTAAATGTACAGTGTTACGAATTTTTTTTAAAAAAAAATTATTTTAATGAAGCAGGGTAAACCAATAAAAGTTCCTTGCATGGTAAGCTTAAGGCCGAATAAGTTTAAGTCCTGTACTTAAATCTTTAAAAGTCCCTTATATTGAATTGGCCTCTAACTTTCTGAATTGCAAAGAATGAAACTCCACAATTTGTTTTTTGAGCAGCAATGAGTGGATAATAACACATTTGACAATAGGTTGGATCGACCCATTGTGTGTAGACTTGCGGCGGCCTGTTAGCCCATTGGGTAGGTTTGTGTACCTTTTTTGCAGGCCTCAACCAGAAAGGAAGGCCTGTGGCCCTCTAAAATGGCCCGGCAATGACCAGTGAGAAATAAAAAATCAAATATTTATGTGTCTGCAATTTTTGACTTATTTACAAAAATACCATTTTTGAAATCAATAATTTTATAGAAATCAATAATAATTATGTCTCCAATTTTTTATCTATCTTGACCAAAAAACTCTTAAATTCTCAAATTCTGTTTCACTCAATATAGCCATTTTTTCTCAATAATAGATACACCAATTTATGATTTTTTATTTTTAAGAAGTATATCTTATTTAGGGCTAGCCGTGGAGTGGCCTTCTCCTGGGTGGGCTGGCCTGATCTAATTGTTTGACTGGTGTACTGGGTCAGCTCGGTCCGATTCCAACCCTTAAGTCTTCGTTTTGGTCCCCAACCTCCGGTGGAAACCACAGTCCACACCAACTTTTCAGTAACCTCATCACCCCGAAATGTCTTGGTCTCCTATGCCATCTACACATATTACTCGGCCACCTCGTTTTTCAGCCTTTATATCTATATGTATGCCCTGTTAGCTCATTTTGGCAAGGAGTATACACTACGCACCAATCTTCCCCACTTCATTTCCCCATCTATTTTCCTTCGAGGCTTCTCCTAGAAGCTATTCTTCAAAGGCTTCTCCAAGAAGCCATCTTCCTTTATTTAAAGGCTTCTCCCCGAAGCTACTATCTCCCAACCCATTTCTCTCCCTTAGTCTTCTCTTTCTCAAATCACAACAAATTCATGGAGACTAGGTGTTTGAAGAAGGTGGGTACCATTGGCGAGACGACGAAGAGCTCGAGAGAGTTGGGCCAAGACTGGGCGGTGCCAGCGGCTGTGCCAAACAGCATTGGAGGCGATTTCAGCGGCATCCCAAGCTTAGTTCGAGCCTCCTTTCGCGATGTAAATGACATGGGCGACTCCAGGAAGCATGTGGGCAAGTCTAGTGCCCCCGGAATTTCTCAGCTAAAGCTCCCTAGTCAAGCTAGTCCCCGAGAGGCAGGGCTTGGTGATGCCCTTCGTTATACTCTGATTGATGTCTCCTCACCCACTAGAGATAGTCCTAGCGCTACAATGGAGGTTGAGGCTCCGGCGCGGTCCCCTACTAGGGCGGAGGGTCTGCCTAACTGTCCTGCTTCGATTAGTGCCTCAATATCTATGTTACGGTACGCGAAGGTAGCCAAGGAGAGACTTTGTGGGTTTGTGACTTGCACAAAAGCTGGGGAGGTTGCATCTCGAGGCCCCGAGGGTATTGTTGACGCTACTGTGGAGGGCTTTGCATTGGTATGTCCCGCACTCCTCTTTGACTTTGTACTTAGCTTTCTTCCTTTATACTTTGGCTTTGTATTTGGCTTTCTTCCTTTATATTTTCACCTTTGAATGCCTATAGGTGGCTGTTGATTTGCCCTACTTGTTTACAAATACACTGAAGATCAAAGAGACAATCGATGGCCAGACAACAGAGAGGCGGGCACAAGAGGCTACTGAAGAGCAGTTAGGGCTCGAGCGGCAAGCACGAGAGGATGTCGTGAAGCAATTAAGGCTAGCACACGAGAGAGCTGCCATTTTTTAAGACCGAGCTTCAGGCGTTCCACGAGAGGGCCACCCAACTGGAGGCTAACCTTCGAGCAGCCCTTGAGAGAGCTTCTAGGATAGAGACTTACTCCATAGAAATGGAAAAAAATAGGGATGTCACTGAGAGGGCCAAGGCAAGCGCCTTTATTGATGGCTATGATGAGTTCAGAAGAAATGTCTCAATAGCATTCCCTGATTATGACTTTTCTGATTTTTTACCTTATGAAGCTCCTGAGACTGATCGAGGAGGACACTAGCAATGATGGGAGCAAAGGCAATAAGTGTCATTAGGAGCGTGTATGCTTTTGTATTTATGTTTTTGTTGATAGGACAGATTCTATCTTTTCACATGCACCAATCAATGTACTCCTATGCCATCTACACATATTACTCGGCCACCTCGTTTTTCAGCCTTTATTTCTATATGTCTGCCCTGTTAGCCCATTTTGTCAAGGAGTATACACCAGGCACCAATCAATGTACTCGCTCAATATTTTTGACATCTAATAAGAATCAATATGAATATGAGAATAAATATTAAAACCAAAAAAAAATTCCAATATAAATAAGAACATCATATATTAACTAGGGGATAAAGAAGGCGAGGCTCGAAGCTAGATATTCACTCGTAAGGACGTCCCGTCCCAGTTGAGACTTAGACTTGCCCTAAAACACGGAAAAAAAGTATTGAGGTTGTAATTGTTAACACACTATTCCTCAATTAAAATGTATTGAGGCTGCAAGATGAATCCATAAAACCACTTGCATATGCTTTATACAACTATGAACAATCAGATTAGGTTAAGTTCTTTATACACAAGAGGTTCCACGTAATCTGCCCATATTAGATTGTACAGACCTTGGGCATGAACTCATACATGCTCAACATATACACGAGAAGAAAAATAGGCTATAGACAAACACGTACTTTAAGCTGTATGGCAAATCCCAACTATTAAAGAATGCTGTACATAGCTTCGGCAGAGATAATAATAGCAAAATGTGATCAAAATTTATTCCTACCTCGGCTGGAGAATTCATGGACAGGAGCAAAACTGGTCTATTTCTGGGGCTTTCCAGCTTGTCTAAGCAACAAGTCTTTCATCTCTCGGTAACCCTGAAGCTCTTCTAACGCATCAGCTGTTGTCTTTGATGCAAGAAGCCCAGAAGATGAGATGCTTACAGAAGCCGCTTGCTTAATCCCTGGTTCCTCAGGAATCCGATTAGGCTCCTGGGTCCGATTATTCAAGGTTTCAGGCTTGAAGCTTGGTAACAAGTTTGTCGAATCAGATAAGTCACGGCGTAGAGGTGGGGCTTTCTTCAGCATGTGAAAGAGAGCACCACCTGCAGCATCTTGGGATTTCTTGACCGGAAGAAATCCTCCAGCCTCATGCGGTTCGCACGAATGTCCTGTTAGATCAAATGAACCAGGTCTGGAAGACATACACAGCACGTCAGCTACATTACACAGAAGGTGAAAAGTTCTGATAGATAGTAGATTATTCATTTTAAGGATATATCAATAAACAATCGATATGGCAAGTCAAGCGGCTCCACAGAAAGTACAATCGTATTGATGCTCCCAGTCAAGGCACTAGAGTGACTTATCTTTCATTTTGATCATTATTAATTGCAGCTTCACAAAGTCTCTCCTTGAGTCCATTCTTCGGTCAAAAGGGCCATTTTCTTTTTTTTTTTGGTGTGTTAGATGAACGAGCCTATGCTTAAGCACATATTCTTATGGTTGAGCCAGAGGCAACAGTCAACATACTATTTTTTTCCCAGAAAGTTCAGTCCACATTTTATGTTAACACCTAACTAAAAAGACTGTCTTTTCCCAAGAACCTCCTCTTCTATTTTAACCAGTAAAGAGCTTCTCCCAACAATTACAGGAAAGAAAATTTACAGAGCCTTAAAAACTAGCTCCCTGGGCCTGGAAAAGTTAGAAGTACAAGAGCCAATCTGCCTTTAAGGATCACATACAAGAAACCTCATATTCTGTGTAGAAATATTGTTCAAGAAAATGAACATAAAAACTTGTGTTATTTTGACTGGCCTTAGATGTATATCACCTGAAAAAATAGACTAATGAAAATTAAAAACATGTATCTCTATCAAAAGAGAATGCTGCTACGTAAACTACATGAACACCCGACACGTTTTAATTATAGTTGCTAGAGTGTTATTTTCCTATTGTTCTACTTTCATAATATTTTAAGTGTTGGCAACATATACCCTACATAGTTGTCAAATCACGATTCGTATTATGAATTTAAATCCTAAATTTGAAAATCGTAAATCGTATCAAATCGAGAATCAGAAGATTCAATACAAAATTTGAACATATATTTAAAATAAGCACCATATTGAATATTGAACATTATTGCATTCTAAAAATAATCAATTGACATAATCACGTCGTCTAAATGGAAAGACACTATCCTTTTGCTTCATTTTCATTTTTTACTAAATCATTTTCAAATTCAACAATTTAAAAAAAAAATTCATTAAAGAACTATGATTATTCAAGAACTAAAACAGGGACACCCAGTACAAATTAGGTTACAAACACAAATGGAAAAAAAATAAACAAGAAAATTAATTGGAAGAAAATATACAGCCCAACATTTTGAAACAAAAAATTAAAACCTAGCAAAATACATAAAAATCAAAGTGTATTTTGAAATATGGTGATAGGAGATAGAAAAATTCAATGTAAAAAAGAAGACAAAAGGCATTATAAGGGTTGCTTACTATTAATAAGAAGAAGAAAAGCAAGAAGCATACATTCAACAGATGACGCTAGAGTTTTAGTCATGAGCTTCAGCTTCAGACAATGCAAGATGAGCTTTAGATGACATGAGAGAGAGAGATAGAGAAATAACTAGTAAAGAGGCTGAGTTTTGAGTTTTTATTATGTCATGGGTTCTTTTGCAAACAAAACGAAGTCATTTTAATGTTTAGTAGACAAAACAAAGTCATTTTAACGTTTAGCAGACAAAACGACTTTGTTTTGCCAAATTTGATTTTTAAAAAAAGTGACTGAATTGTGCGACACGAATCGAATCGTACAATTCAGGTGCGATTCAACTCTAAATGTTATTCTCATATGAGATACAAATCGTGTTGTGCCTATATTGAACCAAATCGTACAATTTGAATAGCGAATTGTACGACTTTGATAACTATGGACCTAAAAAGCACGGATACTGGGCGAGAAGTCGACGTGGTGGTATCGAACACATGTCCGACACGGATACGAGTAGGACACGTGTCCGACACTTCTAAAGGTGTCTTGAACGATAAACATAGATTTTTAGTTGGCAGACACGGCTCGGATACATAGGGATTTGGGGGATACGGGGATAAGGGGCTAAAAATAAGGGAAAAAAAAAGAAGAAAATTTCGATGATTTGCAAGATTTGCTTCGACAGAGAGTAGACAAGAAGAGGCGAATAGACATACCAGATCTATTTCGACGATCTGCCTTCAACGATCTACTCCGACGAGCTTCAACGATCTGCCTTCAAGGATCTACATCAGCGATTTGCCTTCAAGGATTTGCTTCAACGATATGCTTCAATGATCGGATCTACAACCTTCTTCCTCTCTCCTCCTGCGTCCTGAGATGGTGTCGGCTATCCAAGGATTCTTTTTCTTTTTCTTCTCTTTCTCTCGTCTTGATTGAACAGAGACAATACCAACAAAAAAAAAAAAAAAGACAAGTTTTTTTTAATATTTTGCCTTTTTTTTTGTTGATATAATTCATTTATTAGTTATCACCAACAATGCACTTTGTTCTAAGGCCACATTCAAATTTGGTGTTAGTCCATTATTCAATTATAAGAAAATGCTACATAACCCAAATAAAACTCAAAAATTAAAACTCAAATGCAAATCATCCCTTAAATGAGTGTGAAATGAGTAAATCCTACTGAAAAAATTAATAGGACCCATTCATTTAAGAGATGATATGCATTTGGGTTGTAATTTTTTTGCTTTCATTTGGGTTTTATAACATTGTTCTCAATTATAACATATTAGTCAACTATCCAATTTAATATTACCCTATTGTCCAATTATAAAATATTAACCAACTACTCAAAAATTTTTAGATCTTATTATTAATGTTATTATATAAAAAATATATAATATTATTTTAATTAGCCGTATTCTTACCGTACCCGTGTCATATATTTTGGAACTTTGTCGTATCCCCGTGTCTGTATTGTATCAAATACGACACCCGTGTCTGTATCCATGCTTCCTAGCTATATACCCTACACACAATACTATTTCATACACTCTTTCTTCCTCTCTTCTTCTTTTTCTTTCCTTAACCCTAACATATAATTATTCAAGTTTTAACTTAGTATCAGAACAAGATACTTGGGTGAGTGAGCCCCATCCTAGGCGAGCACCTCACTTGTTTATTGGTTGGGTGGACTCAAAACACATAAAGTTGTAGTTGTTTGCATGTTCGCAATTGCAGTTTTCCCATCGCCAATGTCTTCATTAGTTGCTCATCAGTTGTTGTGATTATTATTAATTATTGTGGGGGGCCTAAATCGGTGTTCATGTCTTCAATGTTTGATCATTTGACGTGGATCTTAGTGTTTTCAGTCCGGTTAAGTGGCTTGCAGCTAGTTTGGTACTAGTTTAGTAGTTTTCATTCTAGTTCAATTTGAATCTTAGTGTTTTTAGTCTGTTTTAGTGCTGGTTCAATGATTTCCAATTTAGTTCGATGCTGGTTTAGAGGTTTTCAATTCAATTTTGAGCTAATTTAGTGGTTTCCATCCCGATTTAGTATTTTTGACCAATTTAGTGGTTTTCAACCTATTTTGGAGTTGGTTTTGTGGTTTTTATCGTGTTTCAACTCTGGTTCAGTGTTTTCGTCCTGGTTTTGTGCCGATACACTGATTTTTGGCACACTTTAGAGCTATTTCAATAGTTTTCATCCTAATTTAGTTTTAACTCAATGTTTTCAATCTGGTTCAGCACTAATTTTGGAGTCTTCATCCCAATTCAATATTGATTTTATAGTTTTTAGCACCAGTTCAGCCCTTTTGCGGCTAGTTGAACTCTAATTATGTTTAGTTTACTTTGTTTCGATTGTTGCAGTTTAATTTGTTATTACTTATGGTTCGTTGTAGTATTGTTGGTTATATTTGTTTGTTCCAATATTATTGTTGGTGGTGGCGGTGTTGTGCAAATCCTTTCCCGTCATCATGTTCTTTTCCTTGAAATTTGCTTGTTTTAGTGTAAAACTTCACATGGAGCAACCATTGGATCAAGGGTGTATCGTGATAGTGTGTCAATTAAAATGTCTTTGAATGGTTTGAAGCTTTCACATAGGGCTTGATTTTATCATCCTTACTATCTACGTGAAAATATTCCAGTCCACTCAATGATTTTCTCATCAAACCAATGGTGCGCTCCACCTTTAGTATCATTTATGCCAAGCTGGACATTTTTTATCTCTATACTCCAGCTTGAGGGGGAGTGTTAGAATATTATTTTCCTATTGTTCTACTTTCCTATTATGTGATTTTTCTATTATGTTCTATTTTCTTGATATTATAATTGTTTTTAATTTCGATCTAATATAAATAGGTGATATGGTGTTGACAACATAAATTCCACACACAATATTGTTTCATACTTTTTTGCTTCCTCTCTTCTTCATCTCTTTCTTTTCCTTAAACCTAACATACAATTATTCAAGTTTCAATTATAGCTCTGAAAGGTACAATAAAATTTTAAAATTTCAGGTATAAAGCTACATCAATTTTGGGATTGATTTCTGTATATATTTATATAGAAATGAAAAGTATCTTAACCAGAAAACATCTACAAATCAGAGACTTCATAAGTATGCAAGACGTTACCACCATTCCCAGAAACCCATGTTTCACCATTTTTGCTCCTTACAGACAAGAAAGACTTGAATAAAGAACAAATTTATTGTTTCAAAATTCATAAACTAGTCAGAAACAACTACCTCATTTCTGTTTCATAAACGCTCAACAATAAAGGGCAGTCCAAACAGGCATTTGAATATCTGACAGATAGCTCCTCAATGATTGTTTTTTGGAAAAGCACCAAGAGGCCCATAAAAAAATTTTCAAATCCAAAAAGAAAAGTTCTTTATTTATCCTAAAATCCTACAAAGAATAAAATTCCAACCTAAAACACCACCAGCTGTCTGCTCTATCCTAACACACTAACAAAAATTCAATTAATGGATAAAGATAACATTAGATGTAGCTAACTATAGAAGAAGCCTTCTGTGGCTTCAGTTTCTTTCTCTAATAAAACCAACGTAGCCAGCAGTCTTTCCCAAAGTTCCTTGGAGCCAGCAGCTAAAGAATCAACACCCATGCCAACTGTACATGCGAGTAGCAGTAGCACACTGCAGCGCCAGTCATGTGTTCAAACCCGAGTGACCTATTTCCAGTTATGCCTAGTGTGGTTGAAACGGTATTTGCACAATCAACAATCCTTGTATTTTTAGCTGCTTTTCTGGTTACATGCTTAAGTCTTTCTACAACTGGGAAGTGCTTGTTTGTTCTAGTAGATGCAATAGGAAAACTCAATAGATTATCCAAAGGAAGGTTTGTGAAGATTGAAGGTGTGAAAATTCCTATCAAATGTGACCCTCGAGGATTGTGATAACACTGCTTGAAGAATCATTCTTATACTGCTTATGCTGACCTTTTCTTGGCAAGAATATCTTTTTCTGAAAAACAATGATATACAAAGCAGCTCAAACAAACCTCGAAATGCACATGGAGCAGTTCTCCAACGAAAATTCTGCAGCCAAAAAACTTGTAAAAAGACAAAAAACTTTCCCAACCCGAGAGTGTAGGTAAGAACTTCTAATAAAGGTCCTATCACATCCGAAGAGGTTAACAAAACTAATGGCCATGGCAAACATTACACAATAAGTCAAGGGCATGCACTTGGATTCAAATGGAAAGGGAATTGGTTGCTTATTTTAGTGCAACGATCTGGTTGGTATCAGGTGATTTCCAAACTAAGAGAATCATAGCATCTTGGTTTGGGTGACAGCTTCCAAATTAGGTACTTTTGTAATGATTTTCTCCCATATCACAATAAGATAAATTTGACTATAAGTCTTCCTTGTGGGATTAATTTTCAAATTGGGTTTTGTTTGTAGGGATGTTGGCAGATTTGTCAGATTCCCAGAAGGAAGAATTGTGATAAGTACTATATCAGTGTCTTCAGCAATGCTACACATTGCTGTTTGTCATGGAGGAGGAGAATAAAGGAAAGAAAAGAAGAAACAACAAAGAACAAGAAGAACAAAACCAGAGGGGATATTGAGAGAGAGAAGGACCTGAAGTGGGCTGTTGCAGTTGCATTGACAAGGAGTTGCACTCCCTCTATTTTGAGAGACTTTTAAGTTACTATGGGCCTCTGGCTATCTAAACTTAAAACAAGGATTTATTGATGGTTGGATTTTTTGATGCTTTTCAGAGTAAGACAAAATGGTTGGATTTTTTAGTATGAACTATTATTCGTTTTGGGCTTCTTCAATAATGTACAGACAGCATTTAGCATTCTTTGGATTTATAAAATAGGTTTTTTTTGGTACTTCTCTCAATTTTCTTCTTGTTCAACCTACAAAGTACCACTTGGGTGATAAGCACTTGTCATTGCTCCAGGTTTGAAGACAATACGACATCACCAAAAAAATAATTGGTTGTTAAAGCTTAAAACCAAAAAAGTGTTAAGATTCTTTAAAAAAAAATACCAATGATTTGTCTCATCTCTGGGAAGGAAAAGATAAAATATGGTTGTCATGACTGCCAAATGCTAAAACATGTATCTATAATTTAGACATACTTGAACATTTTATTCATACTTCCATTGGGAAAATGCAACTTTTAATTGCCCGTACTTAAAAAAGGTAGATGTCAAAACTTACCGAGAATATTGCTTGCCTCAGTATCCAAAAAGAGAAAGGTGTATGGTTCACATCTCAATCGAAAATGAGTTTAACCAGGTGAATGTTGTGTATATACCACGAATCACACATCTTCTGTTTGGCTATCATTATGCAATTCCCTTCGCAATTTAGCAATAGCATCAAACATCCAAAACACCAATCCAAAAGCTTCTAACTGCTTTAGAGCAACTCTAAGGATACCAACTAAAATAGCTAATCAAAATAACTTTTTTTATTACACTATCTATTTTAAAGAGCAACTCCTACTAATTCACTCCAACAACGCTCTCTATTTTAACTAACTATTTCAACTAACTATTAATAATTAAAATCTAAAATACTATGTAGCATGTCATGTCATCATCATATTGATGACATCACATGATGATGAGTTACGTCACATCATCAAAATTTAAATTTTTCAACAGTCATCGATAATGGTCAAATTTACAATGGTCATGTCATCAAAATTAAAAAATTTGAATTTTTTAATGGTCATATTTTTTAACGGTCATATTTGTAACGATCATATTTTTTAACGGTCATATTTGTAACGGCCATATTTTGCAACGGTCATATTTGTAATAGTTATATTTTTGGATATGTATAAGAAGGATCTTCCCCCTCTCATTGTCATACACCTCAAATTTATTTATTGACATTGCACTCTTTTTTGTTTTTATGATATAGCTCGTCATCCTACAATCAAGATGATTCTTAACGATTCTGACTCCGATGATGAATTAGAGATGGTAACAATTTGTGCTATTCAAATGAACAAACTCAATAGCAAGAAAAGCTCTAGATTACGTCGTGGTTCCATTGAAGGTCATTCAGTTATTTTTTGCAATCGAGTTTAATGGCATGAGAGACTTTATAGTGATTATTTTGTTAAATCGCCTATCTATCCCCCAAATTTATTTCAATGGAGGTTTTCAATGAATCGAGCCCTTTTTCTTCGTATTCAATCTATGGTAGAAGCTTATGATCCATATTTTGTCCAAAAAATAGACACCGCTAGGATTACTAACTTGTCTTCCCTTCAAAAGATGACAGCCGCTATAAGGATGCTTGCTTAGGAAGTTGCAACAGATGCTGGGGATGATTATGTGAGGATTGACGAAAGCACCGCAATAGAAGGTTTAAAAAGATTTGTGATAACGGTAGTAATAACTTTTTCCAATGAATACCTCAAGTCACCAATCAACGATGGCATTGCTAGATTCTTCACAATGAGTACCAATCTTGGGTTTCCTGAAATGTTAGATAGTATTGACTGTATGCATTGAAAATGAAAAAATTATCCAACAACATGGAAAGGTATGTATTTTGGTCACATCCATAAACCCAGTGTTATTTAAGGCATAAAGCGAGCCAAAGTGACCAAGTCACCTAATGCCTAGGCGAGAAGTGAGAGACGAAGCGACACGCTTTACCGAAGCGAAGCGAACAATTAAAAAAAATAAATATTTTAGTTTAATTAATTCTAAAGTATATCAACCAAATGTGTTTTTGTTAAAGTATATCAATCAACCATAGCTGTTTTTGTAACTCTATTTTTATGTACATTCATAGGCTTATACACATGTACTGAATCACATTTCAGGAAAAAACAAAACAACAAAACAGCAAAACCAGAATTAGGGCACAATCGGAAGGACAATCAGGAAGCACTGTCAGAATCAGAATCAGAATCAGGAAAATAAAAAAAAAGGAGTAGAATCCGTGCAGTGAGGAAGAAGATCCAGAACCAGAAAAGAGAAGAAAAAAAGAGAAATAGAAGAGAGAAAAAAAAAAGAGACTAACCTGTGCAGCGATCAGCGAGATCAGTGAAGAAAGAAACTCTGCCCAGCCTCTAGTGTGTCTGTCGATCGAGTCTAGCGATCGTGTAGGAGTCCAACGATCATGTAGGAACAACAAACAACAAAACATTCCGATTAAAATTAGGGTTTGGGGTTGTATTTATGGGATAAGGGGATAATTCGGTGTATCACATCTAATAATTTTTTTTTTCAATTGTCCAATCCAACGGTCCAAATTAAAAATCAAACGACTTCGCCTCTAATGACAGAAACGTTCGCTTTTTCGCCTTGCACTCGAACGCTTTTCTCGTTTTTTTCTCGCTTTACTCACGTTCGCTTCGCTTGGGGTCCTCCAGGCGAGATAGCCTCGCCTCGCTTCTCGCCTAGGCTAGCGCCTAGGTGCGCTTTTCAAAACACTGTATAAACCAACAATTATTTTGGAGTGATAGCCTCATACAATCTTTGAATTTGGCATGCTTTTTTTTGGGTTACTAGGATCCCATAATGATATTAACGTATTGAAACACACTTCAATTTTTGCTCTCCTTTTAGTATAGTTCAAAGTTACGATATCGGCCATCAATTCAGAGAGCTCTAAAACACATTGATCGCGGCGTAACGGCGCGGTATCGAGCGATACGATTTAGAAAAAAATGTTGAATATGACGAGAAATTCAGGATATATTGCGACGTCGTGGAACCATATCGGTCAATTTGATTACAATATTTTGGTAACTCAAAATTGACTCAGATATAACTCAAGACGACTCGGCCGAATTGTGCAAGACTCGAAATTTATACGTATCGTGTAATAGTATCGTCTCCAACGTTGCCAAGACGGATATGACTCGGCCAACTTGTACCGGTATCTGCCGAAACTTTGAACCATGTCTTTTAGAAAGTCGGGCTCCTCCAGTTAATCTCTCGGTCAACGCAAGCGATTACACAATGGTATATTATCTTGTTGATGACATATATATCCAAAGTGGGTAATGTTAAATTGAGTGAAATAACATAACACAATATTAGAGAGAAAGAGAGGTTTAAACTTAACCTAACTCTCATACATAACTTGTATTTATAGTTAACCTACAATAATAATAATTACACATATACGCTCTTACTATTAACAATTTACACATACTACCATATTATTCTTAACACTTCCCTTCAAGTTGGACTATATATATCATATAATCCAAACTTAGAACAAATAGTTGTAAGACGTATACAACTCAATGTTTTGGTAAACATATTTGCAAGTTGATCTTCAGATTTCACAAATGGAGTTGTAATCTCCCTAGCTACAATCTTGTCCCGAATAAAATGACAGTCAACCTCGATATACTTAGTTCTCTCATGAAACACAGGATTGACAGAGATATGAATAGTTGTCTGGTTGTCACAGAACAACTATAAAGGAAGTTGAACTCGAAACCCAATTTCCTGGAAGAAGTGTAGTAGCCAAGTCAACTCACTCGTCGTATGTGTCATTGTCCTATACTCAGCCTCAGCACTGGATTTTGCTACCACGGGTTGTTTCTTACTTTTCTATGAGACAACATTACCTCCTAGGAAAGTACAATAACCAGTGGTTGATCTCCGATCAGAAGGAGAGTCAGCCCAATTACCATCTAAGAAACCTTCCACTCTAAGATGTCTATTAGCTCGATATAACAGTCTAAGTCCAGGAGCTCGTTTGAGATATCACAAAATACGAGTAACTGCCTCCCAATGTGGTACTCTAGGACATCCCATGAACTGACTTACTATACTGACTACATAGGAAATATCCAGTCAAGTAATAGTGAGATAATTAAAATTCCCAACCAATTTGTGATAACGACCCAGATTCTCAAATAATACACCATCATCCATCAATAATTTCTGATTCAGATCCATANAAGTAATAGTGAGATAATTAAGCTTCCCAACCAATTTGTGATAACGACCCAGATTCTCAAATAATACACCATCATCCATCAATAATTTCTGATTCAGATCCATAGGAACATCAATCAGTCTACCACCCAACAAACCTGCTTCCTCAAGCATGTCAAGTACATATTTCCTCTGAGATAAACAAATATCTTGTTTAGATCTGACAACCTCAATACCAAGGAGTACTTGAGTTTTCCTATATCCTTAGTGTAAAATTGATACTACTAGAAGGTTTTTAACTTGGTAATATCCTCAGAATCGTTACCAGTANTCTGAGTTTTTTCAAATCCTTAGTATGAAATCGATCCTGTAAAAATATTTGTAACTTAGCAATCCTCTCAGAATCATTTCCAGTAATCACAATATCATCTACATAGACCACCAATAGGACATACCCAGTATCAATCTGCATATGAAACACAGAATGATTTGTCTGACATCGAAGAAGACCAAACTCTAAAACTGCATCTGAAAACTTACCAAACCATTCCCTCGGTGATTGCTTTAAACCATACAAAGANGTATCTATCTGCATATGAAACACAGAATGATTTGTCTGACATCGAAGAAGACCAAACTCTAAAACTACATCTGAAAACTTACCAAACCATTCCCTCGGTGATTGCTTTAAACCATACAAAGATTTTTTTAACCGACATACACTCTTACCATACTCCCCCTGAGCAGTAAACCCAGGTGGCTACTCCATATAGACCTCTTCAACCAAANACCAAACTCTAAAACTACATCTGAAAACTTACCAAACCATTCCCTCGGTGATTGCTTTAAACTATACAAAGATTTTTTTAACCGACATACACTCTTACCATACTCCCCCTGAGCAGTAAACCCAGGTGGCTACTCCATGTAGACCTCTTCAACCAATTCACCATGTAAGAAGGCATTCTTGACATCTAACTGAAACAAGGGCCAATCAAGATTAGCAGCCAAAGAAATCAAGATACGAACAGATGAAATTTTGGCAACAGGAGAAAAAGTCTCCTCATAATCAACACCATAAGTCTGAGTAAAGCCTTTTACAACAAGCCAGACTTTGAGACGCTCCACAGAACCATCTGGATGAAATTTAACAGTATACACCAAACGACAACCAACGGTTCGTTTACCAGAGGGTAAAAGAACGAGATCCCAAATCCCATTATGATGTAAAGCATCCATCTCCTCCTCCATAGTTTTCCTCCAACTTGGATCAGATAATGCATCATGTAAATACTTAAGAATAAATATAGCAGATAATTGGGAAGTAAAACAAGATAAGACAGGAGACAAGGCATCATATGAAGCAAAATGAGAAATGGGATGATTATTAATACACGAACGAGTACCTTTGCGAAGAACAATAGATAAAGAATCTAAATTACCTGATGTTCCAGGATCAGAACGCGACAAGGAAGGCGGTACGGGCACTTCAGTCGATGGGCGAGGACGGCGAGAGTAGACACGGAGAGGTAAAGTAGATGGTAACACAGTGGACAGCGAAATATCTGATGGTGGTACAAGAGAGGAGCCAAAGTCTAGATCCAAAGGCTGAGAAGGTGCTGAAAAATATGGAACAGATTCTTCAAATGTGACATCTGCACTAGTAAAGTATCAATGCAGAGAAGAACTATAGCAACGACACCCTTTCTGCATGCGAGAGTAACCAAGAATACACATTTGGTAGCTCAAGGGTCAAGTTTGTCAAATCCAAGACCCAAATTGTGAACATAACAGACACAACTAAAAACCTTAAGAGTCAGGAAAAATAAGGGCTTACCAGGAAACAAAACAGAATATGGACTTTGTCCATTTAACACAGAGGAGGGCATACGATTAATAAGATGACAAGCAGTAAGAATAGCACCACTCCAATAATATCGGGGAACATTCATCTAGAATAACAAGGCACGGGTGACTTCCAACAAATGACAGTTCTTGCATTCAGCAACACCATTTTGTGGAGAGGTGTAAATACAAGAAGTCTGATGAATAATGTCAGTTTTACTAAGATAAGCTGAAAAATGATCAGATTCATATTTTCGAGCATTATCGAAACGTAAAGTATGTATACGACAACCAAACTGAGTTTTTATTTCTTTACGAAAAGTCTCAAATATAGAGAATAATTAAAACCGAGCTTTCATAAAAAATAACCAAGTCACACGAGAATAGTCATCCACAAATGTCACAAAATAAAGATATTTATTAGATAAAATATTCTTTATTGGACCCCATACATCAGAATGGACTAATTCAAGTGGACTAGACACATGATTATTGACTCTACACTGAAATGACACACGGTGATACTAAGTTGACAAGCTTCACAAGACAAAGACGACACATAACTAAGATTGGGAACTTGGCACTTCAAATTCTAGAGAGAAGGATGTCCAAGACTATAATGTCATTGAAAAGGAGACAACGAGGTCTATAGAGCTTGGGTAGATGAATCAAAGTCAAGGTAATATAGGCCACCAGCTTCATACCCCGTATCAATCTTCTTCTTCGTCTTGAGATCCTGAAAGACACAATAAGAGGGATAAAAAATTACAGAACAGTTGAGAGAACGGGTAATCTTGCTAATGAAAAGTAAACTAAAAAGAAACTGAGTAACAAATAACAAAGAAGATAGGGATATATCAGGACTCAAGTGAGTAGTCCCCAGACCNAGTTGAGAGAACGGGTAATCTTGCTAATGAAAAATAAACTAAAAAGAAACTGAGGAACAAATAACACAGAAGATAGGGATATATCAGGACTCAAGTGAGTAGTCCCCAGACCTGAAACTTTAAAACAAGTACCATTAGCAAGAGTAACACTACGTGTAAAAGTAGCAGACTGATAAGTAGAGAAAACGTCAAACGCACCAGTCATGTGGTCAGAGACACCAGAGTCTATGATCCAAGGACTGCGAGTAGAGGACGATAAACAGGTGAAAGCAATACCTGATTGGGCAAAAGTAGCAGTGGAGGGAGATGAAACAGCCTGTTGCTGGGACAGGAACTGAGCATACTCCTCTCGACCCAATGTAATAGTAACCGACCCAGTGTCTGGTGGAGCTGACCGAGATATGGAAGCAACAACAAAGGTGTCATCCTGATAAAAAGCCTGATTAGCAGTACTAGAAGGTTTTCCATGTAAATCCCAACAGAAATCAACATTGTGTCCTCCACGGCCACAGTCAGTACAGGAACGGGATCCACTACGACCTCTCGTATGACCTCCACGACCACCACGTCCACCTTGATGACCATCACTATGGCTATTAGGAACTACAAGAGCTGAGCGATTAGTGGAGACACCAGGATCAATAACTAAAAGAGTAGACAGTGTAGCACGCTGTAAACGGGAGAAAACCTCCAGTAGTGATGGAAGACTAGAACTACCCAAAATCTGAGATTGAATAGCCTCATATTCAAGTTTCAATCCTACCAAAAATCGAACAACATTCAGGTCCTCATGTTGCTTTTGTCAAACTGCCGCATCAGTAGTAAACGGATGGTAAATCTTCATCTCCTCACAGACTCCCTGAACATGAGAGTAATAATCCGCAAGGCTCAGAGTACCCTGCTCCAACCAGAAGTACTCCTTGCACACCTCATACGCACGGGTAAAATTACCGGTACTAGAATACATAGTGGCCAAGTGATCCCATATCTCTTTGGTAGTATCAAGATAGAGCAGAGAAGAGCTAATACTAGGCTCTATGCTATTCAACAATAAAGAAATAATTTAAGCATCCTCTTATTCCCACTGATGATACCCAGGAATGTCTTCCTTGAGTTTAGAACCCACCAGATATTTCTTAAATCCTTTGCCTTAAAGAAAGACTTGAACAGATCGGGACCATAAAGTGTAATTAGTCTCATTAAGTTTGACAGAAGTCATAGGACCATTGATAAGAGTCAGAGGAGGCAAAGATGAAGTAAGGGACCTGGTATCTTGTTTGAGTTCCATAATAATGCAGCAAATAGCAAATAAGAAGTGTGACAATGCTAAACTAGGAGAAAAAAAAGTTGGAAGACTAAACCGAACTAAAAAGAAGGGCTGGACCGCTGAACCGGTCAAGCTAACTTTTTTGGAAGATTGAACCGAACTGAATTGAGCTCTTGGACTGCTGAACCGGCCAAGAAATGGCCACTGGACCGCTGAATCGGCCAAGGAATGGCCACTGGACTGCTGAACCGGCCAAGAAATGACCACTGGACTGCTGAACCGGCCAAGGAATGGCCACAGGACTACTGAACCGAGATTGAACTAATGTAAATCTTATCGAACCGAGTTGAACCAGGACTGAACCAAGTTGAACCTTAACTGAATTGGGTTGAATCGGTTCTAGACCAGGCTGTTCTGGATTTTTTTTTACTAGATCTGGGCTTGGATCTAGACTCAGCCACCCAAACCCGACCCAGGAGATTGTCTTCTTCCCAAACAAACCCTAATGCTCCTCACTATTCACACAGCAGGACCACCACGCAGCCACACAACACCACCACAGAGCCACACAACACCACCACGCAACCACACGACACAAATGGCACACCCAAACGTATTCGACTACCACCACAGCCACTAGTCGATCAACCCAGTCAACTGCGACTGCCACCACCACTACTAGACAACCACTCCACAGTGCTTGAACGAGACACCACCAACGTCAACCTCCTCGTTACACTCAACCATCGACGACGACAACAGTGGGCATAACGACAACAACAAAGAACCCTTGATTTAATTGTTTAGCTTTGATACCATGTTAAATTGAGTGAAATAACATAACACAATATTAGAGAGAAAAAGAGAGGTTAAAACTTAACCTAACTCTCATACATAACTTGTATTTATAGTTAACCTACAATAAAAATAATTACACATACACCCTCTTACTATTAATAATTTACACATACTACCCTATTATTCTTAACAGGTAACATTTGTCAAAACAATACCATCTCCAAGAGGCAATAAACAAATACATTTTGTAAAATCTCAGGAGTCAACAAGAAAGAATTTGAGCGAGCATTTAGAGTGCTCCAAGCACGATTTGTTATAGTGCGTGGACCAGCACATTTCTGGACACTTGAAGTGCTTAAGGATATTATGAAAACATGCACAATATTACATAACATGATTGTCGATGATGAATGAGACACTCATGAGTTGGACTTTAGTTATGATACAATGAATGAAAGTCCCACTGCCACAATCATACCTGAGCGGAGTTCAAAACTGCTCCAATTTATTAATACTCAACATTGCATTAGAGACAAAAAGAATCATTCCCAGCTCCAAGCTGGTCAAGTTGAGCACCAGTGGAATATGCATGAAAACTTCTAGGCACTACTTAAGTAAATATTATTACACTACTTGTAACATCATTACTACTACTTCAAAGTTGTTTGTCTATTAATAAAAAAGAACTACATCTTTCCCAGGATTTCCATTTGGCAATGATGAAAATATTTAGTGCCACACGTATCTATCGACATTATTTGTTCTTCCTCTCTTAGTTGCTCTATTTGCACTCTCTCTTTCTCTTACACTAGACGTTTTTGCTCTTGAAGATAACATTTTTCAAACATTTCAACTTTCTTCTCATTAATTACCTTTTTTTCTTTCTTCATTTATGTTAACAGATTAACGAGTGCAGAACTTATTGTATCACCTCCAAGTTCTTTACTCTTTGATTTTCGTAGCCGCACTTTCTCAGCTTTCCTTCCAAGTGAACTGTCTAAAGATCCATAGGCCACTGTCATCTCCTAAATTTACCGAGTCCGTTGTAGAAGGCGCAAAGCTACTAAGAGTTGCATTATATTTTGTTTTTTGCTTCTTTGACTGAGAATCCTCCATCCATTTTGGTTGATACCTTAACTCATTCCAACAATCTTCAAACTAAAAAGGAGATTTATAGAGNTGTTGTAGAAGGCGCAAAGCTACTAAGAGTTGCATTATATTTTGTTTTTTGCTTCTTTGACTGAGAAATCCTCCATCCATTTTGGTTGATACCTTAACTCATTCCAACAATCTTCAAACTAAAAAGGAGATTTATAGAGTTCCTTGTACAAGTTTTTGGCATCACAAATCTAAAAAATCTTGCAACAAAACTCATTATTATGTTATTAAAAGTACACTATTTTGTAAGAAAATATTCACCCAGACCTTATTTTCTTCGTTAAACCACTTTGATTCAGTATTTCTATTTGTGCAAAGCACCCACAAAATTAGTTGGTGGCTAGCTGAATTTCTGACCAACTATTTATCAAAGAATTTTGACTATGGCTATGACATGCCTTAGGTTTGCACTTGATGAAGTACTCCCAAACCCTTTGCCAATATGTCTTTAATTTTGCTCATTTCCTTGCATAGCATCCAAACTAATATTAAGCTATGCCAAGATTATCATAACGTCTTCCTCTATAGTAAAGTTGCCACCTCGTTTTTTGGTGGTGGATTGTACTTGAGGAGATATTAGTGAAGATTGACCAATAACCTCATCATCTAAGTTTGTTTTATCATTCATGAAATTGGCGAAGTAAGCACTATGTTGTAATGGTTCTATAAATAATGCCTATAATCTAGAAAGCACGGATACTCGCTAGGGGTTCGACGTGATAGTGTCGGACACGTGTCCGACACCGCTACAAGTATCTTGAATAGTGAGCAAGGATTTTTTGTTGTCGGATATGGCTCGGATACGTGAGAATACTTCGGAGATATAGGGGGACGAAGGGATACTAGAGGGGAAGAGGAGATGAAGTGTAAAGGGAAAGAGGGGAAGAAGTGGCAAAAAAGACATACCAAAATCCAAATCTGCTTCAACGATCTGTTTGGTTCAGATTTGCTCCAAGCTGCCGCCACCTTCTCCTCCTTTTTTTCTTCTTCCTCTTTCTTCAGCGTCAGATCGCAGATGCCCTTGTTGGTCTTCTTTGTCTTTTTCTTTTTCTTTTCTTTTCTTTTCTCTCTCTCGATTTCAATTGAACAGTCAACATAATAGAGACTTTCTTTTTTAATACTTTTCTATTTTTTTGGTATAATTTATTTAGGATAAATTACACTTTACCTCATTTATTTATTAATTGCCAAATAAATTAACCCACATCCCACTTCAGTATTAGCACACTGCCTAATTTAATTTAAACCATTGCATAACTGTAAAATATTAACCAACTACTCAATGATTTTTAAGTATAATTATTTATATAAAAAATATATAATATTATTTTAGTTAGACGTATCATTACCATACCTGTGTCCTATATTTTAGAACTTTGTCGTATCCCCGTATCTGTATTGTATCGAATACGATACCCGTGTCTGTATCCGTGCTTCTTAACCTATACTTAAACATAGCCACCATGCTAGAATTAACAAACTTTCTAGATTCGTGATGCCAAGATTCATTAACAAAATATATTTCACAAATTCCTTACTCAATTTTTTTACAAATCCCTAAATCAAAATTTTAAATTAGAACCACAATTCACAATTCACAATCTGGAATATCACATAAACTCTTCACTTGCCTACGTAGAACAGACCATAGCAAAAATAGTTTCTTGCAACTCTATGAAGCAACTACCCATTTGAATATACTTCATATACTCAAAGAAACTAACCACCAAACCCATAACAACAAATACATATGCATAAATAATGGATATCTATGGAGAATTATAATTGAAGATAATTGTAAGATTCTGAGACTGAAGATCAAAACAGAAAATCTGGAAGATCAATTCAATTACATGTTACCCAAATGTAGACACAAGCAATCAAAAAAACCTATTAGAAAATAAAAATTTTACCACAAGATGAATCAGACCCACAAACCCATTTGCATATTTCGAATCCAAACTGAAACCTTTTAAGAAAAACATAAAAATTCTTCGTAAATATTCACATGCGAAGTGAGAAGCAAAGTGGAAAGGTTGGTGAAGAAGTGATCCCTCCAAAGAGCCCTAGGCATGATTTGGCTATTAGCGTCTGGATCTAGAGAATGACAAACTAGACATGCAAACCAAAGAATTTTTCTGGTTTCAGTCAGTTTTTCAGTGAGATATCAGTGGGTTTTTTGGTGGGATTTCAGTGGGTTTTCAGTGGGTTTTTCTGTGGTATAAATAAACAAAGTTTCTTTGTGAGAGAGAGAACTCCATACCTGGGTGGACAATGAAGGTTTTGTGTGATGATAAAGATAAAATTAGGGGTGCTGTGGAGCTTCTGTGAGAGAGAAAGAGAGTCAGGAATTTGGAGGTGTTGTGAAATGATGAAATTGGCGCAAAAATGAGCTTTGTGAGGAAATACCAAGCTTTGTGGCTCTCCAGAAATAGCAAGTGAAGAGTGGGTTATGGGAAATTGCTAGTGAAATACATAGCCTGTTGGAGCCAAATTTTAGGGAGAGGCCATTTAAAATAGATAAGAATCCCTCTTTACCGAGCTCCTTGGAGTTGCTCTTAGAGTTACGCACAAATATCATACATTAGTGACCAGTATTTGTTTATTTTTTTCATTTTCTTCTCAAGGATTGGTGTGACAAACTTGTAATCATGCTTCTCAAACCAAGAATCACCAAAGGGTTTGAAGTATTTGGTTGGTGTGTTATTAGACCTACCTCCTTATGGTCAAGTATTTGTAGCCTATGTTCAGTCAGCAAGTATCTGAAACAAGACAAGTAAAAGAAAAAATCCATCCAAGGTTCAAGGGTGCTGCATATTTTCCAGTTCTGTCAAGCACAGCCGTAAGAGAGCCAATTAAAATTAGATGGTGAAGAGAACAAATCGAACCTTAACTTTAGCATCTTCTTGATAGTTCACAGGTAATCATGGAAAAACTTAATAATGGTACCATGGCGGTCTTGACACAAATCTTCTTCACACTAGTAACTGGAAACTCATCCAGCACCTTACTATCATTCTGAATATAAAAAAATTAAAAAGAGACTGCAAGTTTGCAACCATGATTTGTGTTACTAAACCGCAAAGAAAAAAATTCTTCCCAATTCTGTACTAGGTCCAAAGGAAGGTAAGTGCAGTGGACGATTCTTTATGCGCACTCCTTCCTTCCATTTAAGTTCAAATGTAAGACTTTAGAATGTCTGACATCACAATTATACAAGCCAATAAGCAAAGATATCATCTAGTAGCAAGCTCTTCTACTTCAGCCATATGAACATACATGTGTGTGCTTATACACACTAGCACACCCATATGGCCTATATTTTCATACTTATAAAGCTTTTGCATGTGCATATACACACACTTACAGTATACATTCCTGTGTCCAATACATGCTCATTATCAGATATAACGTGTGATAAGCTGTCAGCATACAAAGCTATGTGCCTATAAACATCTATCTATCCCCTATGCTGATTCTGGTAAGTTTATTTCATTTTATTGGCCATAATCATCAAACTCTTCCATTCTAATCATCATTCATCTATTGCTCAACTTTTCACAATCAACAGCTAAAGGTCCTCCAAGACCCATCAATTGCAACATGCTGGGGAGACTCAACACAAATCAGGGCCTAAGGCAAAAATTTTAGATGATGCTCCAGTAGTTTTTGTATGATAACACCATTAATACAATATAATTATTCAATTATCAAAAATATATTCATTTAAAATTAGTTTTCTTACCCTTTGAGGTGAACATATTAAATTTTTGTATTCAGACTTGGTCAATATTTTTTGTGGATAAATAAAATAGCTAATCCATACAAATTCTAATAGCTACTATGATGATACATCTAATAGTTTTTATCTTTGTTAAGCATTGAAAATAAAATATCCATAAATGAAAAACCTCAAGCCTAAAAAAAAAATTGGGACCTTAATTGAACATTGGTATAAAAACATTGTTTGGGGTCTTAAAAACTGTTAAGAGTATTAGGGTATAATGTGTAAATATAAGAGGATATATTCGTTTTTCTTATTATTGTAAGTTACCTATAAATACAAGTTGTGTATAAGAGATAGGTTAAGTCTTTTGACCCCTCTCCATCTTTCTCTAATATTGTGTTAATTCTCTTAACTTAACATGGTATCAGAACAATACGATCCTAAATACAAATCTTAATCCCTAATCTAGTTTAGTGTGTGTTTGTGTTGTGAAAATTAGCTTGCCTTGGTAATATCACTATTGTGGTGGTGCTGTTGTCGGATTTCAGTGTGGTGGTGGTGCTGGTATCGTAAGAGTGGCATTACGTGGTGGTGGTGGTGACATATTGTGGTAGTGGTGGTGTTACGTTGTCGGAAATCCCCTCTGTGGTGGAGGTTTCCAGTGTGAGGTGTTGTCGACATTGGTTGCCTCCGTGTTCTTGCGTTCTTTATTATCGACATCTGAGGTCTTTGTGCTCTTTGTGGCGATTGCAGTGGTTGCGGTGCAGTGGCTGTGGTGTGACAGTGGGGCGCCGTCGAGATCAAGGGTTTCTGTGAAACCCTAATCAGGCAAATAAGAAGACAAGATCCAACAGTTAGGGTCGGTTGCGGGTTTGGATAATGGATCTAAGCCCATGGGTTTAAATTAGAGTTCAAGTCCAGCCCACTTCAGACATGGTCCAGCCCAAGATCCAGTCCAGAATTGGTCTAGCCCAGGATCCAGTCCAACCCAAGATCCATACCAAACCAGGTCCGGCCTAAGATCCAGACTAGACCGATTTGTTCCCGGTTTGATCCAATCTAATCCGGTTCAAGTAGTTTTGCACCGGCTCAGACCAACTCCTTCTGTTATTGCTCCGGTTCAACAGTCTATCCCGTTTCTCCAATCTGGTTTAGTCAATTTGGCACCGAGTCAGACCAATTTTATCAGTTTTCACGTTGGCTCTGTGGTTCAATGTGCTTAGCCTATCCGATATAGCTCGGTTAAGCCACTCAACCTATCCAGTTCAACTAGGTTGAGCCACCCAGCATGTTCTTCCAATCAGGTTCAACGGTCCAGTGAGGTCCTCCAGTCCGGTTCAGCAATCCAGTGGTCTTCTCCTGACTGCTCAACAATCCAGCTGCTCCATCTTGCTCCATTCAACTGTCCAGCAGTACGGCTCCTGCTCTTGTTACTATTTGTTATATTATCATGGAACCTAAGCAAGATGCTATTGCTCCATCTTTGCCACCTATCTCTACTTCTCCAATTCTTCTTAATGGTCCGATGATTTCCGTTAAACTCAATGGGGCCAATTATACTTTATGATCCCGATCTATTCAAGTCTTTCTTCGAAGCAAAGGATTTAAAAAATATTTGGTGAATCCTAAACTCAAGAAAGATACTCCTGGGTATAATCAATAGGAAGCAGTGGACGCTCAAATTATTTCTTTACTATTGAACAGCACTAAGCCTGGTATTAGTTCTACTCTACTCTATCTTGACACAACCAAGGACATATGGGATCACTTGACCATTATGTATTCTAGTACAAGTAATTTTGTCCGTACTTATGAGGTGTGCAAGCAGTACTTCTGAATGGAGCAAGGTACACTGAGCCTTGAGAATTATTACTCCCACATTCAGGGAGTTTGTGAGGAGTTAAAGCTCCACCATCCGTTCACTACTAATGTAGCAATTTGGCAGAAACAACACGAGGATTTAAATACTATTAAATTTTTGGTAGAATTGAAACCTGAATATGAGGCTATTCATTCTTAGATTTTGGGAGTTCTAGTCTTCCATCTCTACTTAAGGTTTTCTCTCGTTTACGGCGTGCTAATCTATCTACTTATTTAGGCATCGATCATGGTGTCTCCACTGATCGCTTAACTCTTGTGGTTCCTAGTAGCCACAGTGATAGTAATCGAGGTAACCACGGTAATCGTGGTGATCATGGAGGTCAAGGAGGTCGTAATGGAGGCCGTAATGGCCGTTGTGGCTCTCATTCCTGTGCTCCCCGTGGTTATAAAGGGCACATTGTTGAAATTTGTTGGAATTTACATGAAAAGCCTTCCGGTGCTGGTAATCAAGTTTCCTATCAGGATGACACCTCAGTTGTTGCTTTTGTAACTCGATCCGCTCTACCTGACTCTGGATCAGTTACTATTACACAAGAGGAGTATGCTTAGTTCCTATCCCAACAACAGGCTGGTCCATCTTTCTCCACAACTACTTTTGCCCAATCAAGTACCGCCTCCATTTGTTTATTGTCTTCCACCCGCAGTCCCTGGATCATAGAATCTAGCGCATCTGACTACATGACTGGTGCGTCTGGTGTCTTTTTTACGTATCACTCTACTACTTATACACATAGTGTTACTCTTGCTAATGATATTTGCTCTAAAGTTTCAGGTCTGGGGACTACTCATTTGAGTCATAATATGTCTCTATCTTCTGTGTTATTTGTTCCTCAATTTTCTTTTAGTTTACTTTCCATTAGCAAGATTACTTGTTCCTTGAATTGTTCCAGAACCTTTTATTCCTCTCATTGTGTGTTTTAGGATCTCAAGTCGAAGAGGAAGATTGGTACAGGGTATGAAGCTGGTGGGCTATATTACTTTGACTTTGATTCACCAACTCGGGCTCTACAGACCTCATCGTCCCCTTTCAATGGCATTATCGCCTTGGACATCCCTCTCTCCAGAATCTGAAGCGCCAAGTCCCAAATTTTAGTTTTGTGCCGTCTATGTCATGTCATGTGAAGCTTGTCAGCTTAGTAAGCATCACTGTGTATCATTTCAGTGTAGAGTCAATAATCGTGTGTCCAGTCTATTTGAGTTAGTTCATCCTGATGTAAGGAGTCTAATAAAAAATATTTTATCTAATAAATATTCTTATGTTGTATCATTTGTGAATGATTATTCTCATGTAACCTAATGGTTTCTTATAAAAGTCCATTCTAAATTGTTCTCTATAATTGAGATCTTTCGTAAGAAAATAAAAATTCAGTATGGTTGTCGTATTCGTATTTTACGTTCTGATAATACTCAAAAATATGAATCTGATCCCTTTTCAACTTATCTGAGTAAAAAAGACATTATTCATCAGACTTCATGTGCTTACACCTCTCCACAATATGGTGTCATTGAGCGTAAGAATCGTCATTTGTTGGAAGTCACCCATGCACTGTTATTCTAGATGACTGTTCCCTGTTATTTTTGGAGTAATATTGTTCTTATTGCTTGTCACCTTATTAATCGTATGCCTTCTTCTGTGTTAAATGGGCAAAGTCCCTATTCTATCCATTTTCCTGGTAAGCCCTTATTTTTCTTACATCCTAAGGTTTTTGGGTGTGTTAGTTATATTCACAACTTGGGCCTTGAGTTCGATAAACTTGACCCTCGGGCTATTAAATGTGTATTTATTGGATACTCCCACACACAGAAGGAGTATCGTTGCTATAGTTCTTCCCTTCGTCGATACTTTACTAATGTTGATGTCACGTTTGAGGAATCTGTTCCATATTTTTCGACATCTGCTCAGCCTTTGGATCTGGACTTTAAGTCATCTCTTGTACCACTATCTCTTCCCTCATTGTCAGATATTCTGCTACCTACTGTATTACCATCTACTTTACCTCTTCGTGTATACTCGTCGTCCTTGCCCATCGACTGAGGTGCCCGTACTGTCTTCCTTGCCACATTCTGATCCTGGTACATCAGGTAATTCAAACTTTTTTCCTATTGCTCTTCGAAAAGATACTCGTTCATGTGTTACTAATCATCTCATTGCTCATTTTGTTTCATATGATGCTCTGTCTCCGGTCTTCTCTTATTTTACCTCTCAATTATCTACTATATCTATTCCTAAGTACTAACAGGATACGTTATCTGATCTAGGTTGGAGGAGGAGATGAATATCTTACATCATAATGGCACTTGGAATTTCGTTCTTTTACCTCCTAATAAACAAACTGTTGGTTGTCGTTGGGTGTATACTGTTAAATTTCATCCGAATGATTATGTGGAGTGTCTCAAAGCTCGGCTTGTTGCAAAGGGTTTTATTCAGACTTATGATGTTGATTATGAAGAGACATCTTAGAGTGGAAGGTTTCTCACATACTGATTAGGCTGAATCTCCTTCTGATCGGAGATCAACCACTAGTTATTGTACTTTCTTAGGAGGTAACGTTGTCTCATGGAAAAGTAAGAAACAACTTATGGTAGCAAGATCCAGTGTTGAGGCTGAGTATAGAGCAATGGCGCATACGACGAGTGAGTTGACTTGGCTACTACACTTCCTCCAAAAAATTGGATTTCCAGTTCAACCTCTTTTACAGTTGTTCTGTAACAATCACGCAGCTATCCATATTGCTATCAATCCAGTGTTTCATGAGAGAACCAAACATATTGAGGTTGACTGTCACTTTATTCGACACAAGATAGTAACTGGGGAGATTACGACTCCAATTGTGAAATCTGAATATCAACTTGCAGATATGTTTACCAAAACATTGAGTTATACACGTCTTACAGCAATCTGTTGCGATCTTGGATTATATGATATATATATTCCAGCTTGAGGGAGAGTGTTAAGAATATTAGGGTATTATGTGTAAATTGTTAAGAGTATTAGGATATAATGTGTAAATTAAAGCGGATGTATTTGTCTTTCTTATTATTGTAAGTTAACTATAAATACAAGTTATTTATGAGAGGTAGGTTAAGTCTTTTGACCCCTATCCGTCTTTCTCTAATATTGTGTTAATTCTCTTAACTTAACAAAAACAAAACTGAGCTTAATTGAACCTTGGTTTATAATTTTTTCATAGGATCATGAAAATAAAAGTGGACTCAATTGAACAAGGATTTAAAAATTTTATTTGAGGCCAAAGAACTAAATGAGGCTTAATTGGACCTGAGTCTAACAATTTTAACTAGGGCGTTAAAATTAGAATCAGACTTAATTAAACAGTGCTGTAAAAAAAAAAATTTAACTTAGTCGCCTTCATCTAAAAACCTTATTTTGAGACCTAAAAAATTTGGGATTCTAAAAATTTAGTTCAAGGTCACGATATCGGCCATCAAATTGGAAAGCTCTAAGACACATCGGTTGCGGCATCACAGCACGGTATCGGATGATACAACTTACAAGAAAATGTTGAACATGACAAGAAATTCCGGTAATATCACAGTATCATGGAACCGTATAGGCCAATTCAATGATGATATTTTGGTGACTTAGGATTAACTCGAATACAACTCGGATGACTTGACTGAGTTGTGTGAGACTCGGGGTTTATACATATCGTATAACGGTATTGTCTCCAAAGGTGCCGAGACGGATACGACTCGGCCAACTCGTATCGGTATCGGCGGATACTTTGAACCATGGGCCCTATGTGGCAACTTCAATGGCCTAGCCATTGAGTCAGCCAAGAACATGAGACGACGTACTCAAAGCATCCAAATAATGTACTCATGCCCATGGCTACTCAAAGCCAAGAGCGCTTGGTGATATTTTCCTAAAGAACACCTAAGGGCCCCTTTAGGTCCAAATACTTGCAACTATTTAAATACGAGAACAAAACATCAGAATCCATGTTCACCACCCCAATAGAGTTTAGCTGGAACAACATCACCTTTGTGAATTGTGGTTGCAATGAACTCTACAATCTTTTGATTGAAAACCACAAAGTAACCTCTTGCAATCTTGGGCTACTTACAGTTAAGTCTAAAGATCAAGCGGGTCTAAGTTAAGAACTCACCCCTTCATTGTTTTTCAAACACTAAATTGGCTCAAGACAGCAACAAAGAACACATGGAGAATAAACTGGATGGTGTTTGCAATTTATGCTTCCTATCATAAAAAACCCCAAATCGTGCAACAAATCAATTATATATGTTGAAGTTTAAGAACTTAAGTTACTCCCTTTCTAATAGCTTAAGCTTTTAGAGGAGTTGGTGGTTTAACATATTATCACAACAAGAAATCTTGTGTTCGAATCCCGTTGCCACCCTGATAATTAAAATATTTTCAGGTGCTGGATCTAAAATCTAGCCTGGGGGCGTGTTGAAGTATAAAAACTTATGTTACACCTTATTTAATAACTTAAACTTTTAGAGCAGATGGTGGTTCAACAATATAAGTTACCTCTATCTAGCTATGGTATCTTCATAAAACATGGCTGCTAACATACTAGAAATCGTCAATATGGTAACCTATCCGGAACCAAAAGCATATGTGATCAAACAGCACTGTATACAATCGGGAAACAGGAAATTCTATTTCAAGATTTCAAATTTTTGTAATTCATGAGTAATGCACCTTACTAACAATATATCTCACATCATTAGGCAGAGAGAAAGTACGAGGTTGTGTCCACTGCTTCCTGCAAGCAGGTTGACCATGCATCAACCTTGAATTGCTAGCCCCATTCATTTCAAAATGTGACAAAATAGCTGACAACCGTTGCTTTATAAAAGTCCTCCAATTCTTTGAAATCAACTCTTAACGTCAAATTTCTAGCTATAAAATTCAGCAAGATTATTTTGAGTGATTATTCCTTGCTCTTCAAAGCCACTGACACGTTACATATTCATATTGCACACATTTCATGAATTACAACCTTACAGCAAGAAAAATTGCATACAAGTACAGGCTTATCTATGCACATAGATAAACCATGTAACATAAGGAGAACGATATGGCCTATGTAAGTTAGATAATGCAGTGTATACATCTCTGAAAATTACCTGCTACCTGGATCTGTCATGTCATCATCATCCACAATAAATGGGCCAGAAAATTCAGAATCATCATAATCATCCTGGAAAGACAACCGACTGGAGCCTCTAGAAACCGATTTCTGCGGTGAGCTGTTGGATGACATTTTCACCCCAGAAAGTTTTCCAGTGTCATCTTTCCCAAGGGAGAACAACTACACAAAAAATAGCAGTCCTAAGTGATCTAAGTATTAAAAATCTAAATGAAAAGAGATAAGAGTCTAAAATACCTTCTCAGCTGTTGAGCCAGTCAGAACTAGACCTGAACTTCCATCCATCTTCGAAATGCTGAGTTGTGTAGCTTTCAGTGGAGGAGAAGGGGGCAGATTTTGCTTGCTGGACAATGAAGGGATATTGGCAAGCTTAGACCCAGGTATGCTAACTGGAGCACTTTCAGACCATAAAAGAGCCTTTGACACATTACCCCTAGAACTGTAGGCAGGTGGTGATGGGGATGGAGAAGGAGAAAAGATATGTGAAGCCCAATATTCATCAAAACTTGTATTCTTCATATGAACTTGAGGTGTTTCAGGCAGATGACGAGGTAAACTTGTAGGTGGGAGACGTGGGAACTTGGTTTTGAAATTGAAGCACACGATTCTGAATGTGTAGGTGACGGTGACAGGAAGGCTGAAGGTGGTGAGGCTCTATATAGGTCATAACTCCAACTATGCCGCCTTCCAAATGGAGAGGATGAAGGTGAGCATTGAACTATTGGAAGGGACGGGATCCTCTTTAACGGATCTGCCATTGGACTCCCAACATAATCAGGTATGAATTGAGGTGAGATAGGGGTTGAAGGTCCTGAGCTCACATCTGAGAGTGACGAACGATACAACACCGAAAGACAAAGCCTACCACAAGAAGTATCCACAGGTGTGAACACAAATTTTTGCATTTCTGCCTCTTCTCTACGAGTGAATGGCTCAACAAATGAAGAAACCCGATAAACAAGGTTAAATGTCCGAATTTGGGCGGATGAATTGAGCTCACGAAAGAGTTTATAAGCAGGCAGAAGCCTAACCATTACATACAAAGACCTGAAAAGCAATATCAACTTCTTATACAATATGTTGGAACTAGTACAGCTTGATCGTTTACTCCCCGATCCACAATCCCTCCCACTCTTCCTACTTTCATATTGCACAACCCATCTCTCAATAATCGTTTCGCTCTTCACTTCACCCCGAAATTCCTCTTGCTCTGAATTCCAACAGTAAGGAAACCTGTCTTTCGATGACAAATTCCTAATAGGTCTCTTTTGGGGGGAACAGTTCACAGGGTCCCAATCACTAGTTGTTTGCATTAAGATCACATCAACCAACATTGGTTCAAGGTTACTCTGACGCCAAAAATCAATGTTTTCTAGTGCAGCTGGGCAATACTTTAGGGCTAAATTGAACCACTTATCCCTGGGCCTGACGCTGGATGAGGACGATGAGGATGAAGATGGGGATGATAGCACTTGTTCACCACTATAATTACGCGACGATACGTATGGACACCGTGATTCAAGTATTATGTGGAGACTCTTTGTAAAGAATTCAGTTATTATTTGTTCCATTTTTGCACGCTCTGAGTGAGGACTACCATGATATGATGCCATAATTTTTGATATTTTATAAAAATAAAGCTAGTAAATAATAATCAGAAACCTAGAAATCTATTCTGAAACTCATAACTGATAGATTGACAAACAGAGAATTCAAATGGGCTTTGAAGAGCCAAAAACTAAGCTAAATTAAGCACTCAAAATAGAAAAACGGAATGGAACGGAACAGCAGACAAAGTGCACATAGTGAAATTGTAAATATTAATCAGAACCCTAGAACTCTATTCTGAAACATATAACTGATAGATTGACAAACAGAGAATTTAAAAGGGCTTTGAAGAGCCAAAAACTAAGCTAATTAAGCACTCAACATAGAAAAACCGAATGGAACTGAACAACAGACTAAGTGCAAAGATGGAAATTTATAGAATTTGAGCTCGTTCATATAGAGTACTCAACATGGTATTTAAGAAATAACAATCAAACAGGAAAAATATAAACGAGAAATAAAAAAAACTCACTGTTCTTGGGTGCTTGCCTTGCTAGAAAATGATAACGCTTAAAGGGCATTTTCTACAATTACCATAGATGAATATTCAATGTTTTTACATGTATTTCTTGTGTTTTTTTTTGTTTTAGATATCTAGAACCCTAGAGAGAAAGTGGATTGATGAAGAAAAAAGACGATGACGAGAAGAACAAGTAGATTACCCAAACTTTTCAGACTCTGCTGAGAGAGATAGAGAGAGAGAGAGAGTTGCCGTATGCAAAACTGAGGGGCTACCGAGGAGGTTGGACTCTGCCTATTAGTTACTGTCCATTTTTTTTTTTTTTTGGTCTGAGTTACTGTCCATTGAGAGAGACCTTTGTGGGGGTTGAATTGAATCAGAGGCGCCTTCGCTAGTGGTGACCATGGTTTGTTTCTGTACAAATCCGATTTGAGTAGTACTTTCATCCGATCTGAACTCTATTGTCATTTGGAAACTTGAATTCGATTTTTGAAAGGATTTAATTTTTAACGGAGAATTACACCCAAATTACTTAATATTTATCCGATAATCACTCAAATTTTTTGATATTTAACATATTACGAAGAGATCAATGTTTGTACACGCATAACACTTAGACCTATGTGGGATATCACTTTTGTAATTAATGTCCGTTAGTATATTGAGTTAATTATAAATTACACCTTAAAAGATTACTCAAATCTCAATTTGTACTCTCAAATATCAAAAATCTCAATTCGCACTCTTAAATATAAAAATTTGTATTAATGTGCACCCTCAAAGATCAAAAATCTCAATTTGCACCCTCAAAGATAGAAATTTATATCAATGTGCACTCCTAAAGATAAAAAATCTCAATTTGCACCATCAAAGATAGAAATTTGTATCAACGTGCACATAAATTAAATTGATAAATTATAACTAGATCTCTTATGTTTGTCACTTACTCATTTGGACTTCTTCACATCTAAAATATTACTCTTACATCTCATAACGTTTGTGCACGTGTAACACGTAACCCCTTTTCTTTGATATCTGTTAATATAACCGTTAAAAAATATGATTTTATCCTAATAAAAAATTATAATTTCATATTACCCTTTATTTTATGGGTCCAATATATTTTAAAATTCAAAATCAAGCTTACCATTTGAATATCTAATAAAATAAAGAGGTGTACATTAAGTGATATATTGCATTGGATATAAAAAATATTATATAAATATATACATTCTATTGAACATTCAAATAGTAAGTTTGATTTTGAACTTTAGAGTATATCAGACCCACAAAATAAAGGGTAATATAAAATTATAATTTTTTATTAGGATAAAATTATATTTTTTAACGGTTATATTAGCATATATCAACGAAAAAGAGTTACGTGTTACACGTGCACAAATGCTATGAGATGTGGGAGTAATATTTTGAACGTGAAGGAGTCCAAATGATAAAGTAACAAGTATAAGGGGATCTAGGTATAATTTATCAATTTAGTTTTATATTCACATTGATACAAATTTCTATCTTTAAGGGTGCAAATTAATATTTTTTATCTTTGGGGGTGCACATTGATATAAATTTCTATTTTTGAGGGTGCAAATTGAGATTTTTTATCTTTAGGGGTGCACATTGATACAAATTTCTATTTTTAAGGGTACAAATTAAGATTTTTTATCTTTGAGGGTATAAATTGAGATTCAAACTATTTTTCGGGGTGCAACTTATAATTAATCTTAGTATATTCATTAATAAATTATACTTAGACCCCCTAACATTTATAGGCGTGTAATTCGTATTCCTCTAAAATTTAAAATATTACACTTACATAAAAAATACTTGAATCAAAAATAGAATATCAAATATTTTAAATTTTATAACCAAAATTTATGTTCTATTATGATATTTATTAAAATAAAATTAAAAAAAATCTAATTTTTTTAAAAAGTCATAATTAGTATGCAATTATACTATCTATTAGAATTTAATTTAGTCATTTAAACGATCAAATTAAACTATCAAATTATCTCAATTAAAGTTAAAAGATATTGTATCAATTATAGTTTGACCACTTATTTAATTTTTTAGTTTTATTTCAACAGATAGTATAATTGTATACTAATTATAATTTTTTTTAAAAATTAGTTTTTGATTTTTGATTTTATTTCAATAAATGATATAATAGAACATAAATTTTGGATGTACAATTTTATGTTCTATTATGAATGGTTTAGACTCCTTGTTTGATTTTTTAGTTTTATTCTAATAGATAGTATAATTGTATACTAATTACGACTTTTTTTAAAAACATTAATTTTTATTTTTAATTTTACTTCAATAAATGATACAATATAACATAAATTTTAGTTGTAAAATTTAAAATATTTAAAATTTAGTATTTTTAGTTTAAGTATAACATTTTAAACTTAAAGGGTTTAAGCATTATATGCTTACAAACTTTAGGGATCTGAGTGTAATTTAGTAACAGAAATACTAATAGATATTAACGGCGGGGATCTAAGTGTTACACGCGTACAAACCTTAAAAAGTTTGTTTAAAATATTTTAAATATTATGGGGTCTGAGTGATTAAGTGACAAACCTCAAGAGGTTTGGATGTAATTCTCCCAATTTTTAAAGTTTATATTCAAATTCACTAAAAATTAAAAAAAAATATTCTTAAATCAAAAGAATGATAATTTTTTTAAAAAATAATAATAAAAACATGTAAGGATATAATATATTTTATAAAATTGATCATAGAAAAATAAAAAAATCAAAAATTTTCTCAATTCATTGATATCTATATAAATAAATTGGTGAAATTACATGGAAATAAAGATACAATTTGGTAACTTCCATATTCCTTCAAAATCTTATTAAAATACAAATTCAAGACATTATAATAGGCTCTTGAACTTCTAAATCATTTTGGACTATTGTAGTTTTGATAATTATCTATGGCTATATGTATTCCTTTTCAATCTGTCTTCTTATAGCATTGCATTTAGGTTAATGTTAATTTTAGGAAAAACCCTAATAAGTTTTAATTTTTCTATAAAATAAGTTTTAAGTTCTATCATATTTAATTTACGACAATTAAGTTCTAGTGATGTTATTTGTTCCTAAGAAGACTTAACCTCAATTAACCTTTATATTGTTTCAATTTTATTCTTTCCATGTACACACAAATTATATTATTATTTGTTATTTTACATTTAATTTTATTTATTAAATATAACTTTTATGTCTTAAATTAAAATTCAAGTAAGTCAATTATCAAATATCCATCATATTGACACGTAAGAGTTTATATGCGAGTGAATCCTACATAGTATAAAAGTCATAATATACATAAATATTTTTTATTTTTATCTCTAAAATAAAATGTTGTAGTTTCAAATGCTTCAATTCTTCTTTTTTTTTTGGTATGTCTTAAAAACAATAATAATTTTTTTATTAATTCAAAATGTGAACGGATAAGTAAAAAAAGTGCAATTAAACAAACATTTCTCACTGATTATATTCATAGATTAGTTTTCACATTGTTAATTTATATAATTGTATGTCTTTATGATTGAGATTTGATAGTTCAGATGAATCAAAATTCATATGCTTAAAAAAGTTAAATATAATAAAAGAGAGAGTTGTATGATTTATTATTTCTTTAAGTCTTTATTGTTAATTACGTGCTTCGATGATTCACACTAATTCAATGAAAAAAATTATTTGCTTCGGGGCACTATAACAAACATTATTGGTAAAAATATAATTGACATGTTTATGGAAAGGATAAAATTAGAATAAAACATATTGTTAATGGAGTTTAAGACTTTTTGGGAATAAATTATTAAAATGTGGTGATATTTCTTTAATTTTATCTTGATTTGATAATTAATTATGTGATTCACATAATAGTCATGTTAATTAAGCATCCTTTGGAATGTGTAAAACTTTTTGTTGTTCCGAGAGGAAGAGAAACGAAGTGAATCTTTCATCACGAATACACACATGGAGGGCAAGATACCACCTAAGGGGTAAATAGGTTTTTAAACTTTAAGCTTAATCAATCATAAATTAAAATATATTACTACTATAATTATCTCTTATCACAAATATTAATTAATTAAAGGTGAGAACCTCCTTTCAACCACTATGACCTCATGAATCTATGAAAATTAGTGTATTGTTTTTAACAATTAATCACTGAAAACTAAATCTCCCATGGGGATCCCAACGTAATGACTCAAACCCTTGGATGCATAACTATGAATGACTATGATATTCAAACATTCATTCTATAAATCACATAGTATGCATGTGCGCATGTGTGTTTAAATTACAAGTGTGTATGAGAATACTTTAAAGAATACAAGCAATTTGTTGACGCGAAAATCCTTCTAAAAAAACTACGGGAAATCTTATCGATTCACTAAATTCTAATCTAGGACCCCAAAATCAACTTACAAGTACTTGAATCATATACCTCAATCAATAGGGATGTTCAAAATTTTGCCCACTCGAAATATTCCTACCCTAACCAACCCGATTATTCAAATTCTGCAATTTTTTGGCTGACTCATGGAATAAATTGTAGTATTCCGCAAAAAAAAAAAATGGGTAGGAATATGAAAATAATCATAAAAATTTCACATTCCTACCCAACTCGCATATTTAAAAAAAACATATATAAGGCATAAAACAAATCCTTTTAGGCAATAAATATAAATTAATGCACACCAATCAAACCCTAAAGTAAACTCGTTCTCTCTCAATCTATCGATCGAAGTGCAACTCACAGATGGAACCAGTGAAGAAAAGAGAAAGCACTACAAGAAAAAAGGTTTTTTGCATCAGCAATTTGCTGACTCAAAAGATCAATTTTAGTCAGCAAATTGGGGTGGCAAACAATAGGCGATGCAAAGGATTTTGCATCGGCAATTAACCGTCGCAAAAACTTTTGCATCGGCAAAACCCGATGCAAATGCACCGTAGAAAAAAAATCATAGATTTGACATTTTTTGTTTGCATCAGCAATTTTCTTTGGCAAAAAAACTCATGTGCGATGGTTTAAATCCATCGCAAAAAATATTATTAGCCACAGTTAAAGACCGTCGCAAAAAACCCCGTTCACAACGGTTAAAATTTGTTGCAAAAGATACTATTAGTTATAGTAGGGGACCGTAACAGCAAAACCCATTAACAATAGTTTTTAACCGTCACAAAAGATATTATTTGTCACAATAATATGCCGACGTAAAAAAAATGATATTACTTTTTTTGACATTATTTGCATCAGCAACTTACTTTCATAAATAATTTTTTTGTTTTAAAACCTAATTCTCTCTTTCACATGTTTTTCTACACCTGTTTACATATCTAATACATTATCCATAACATCATTTAATTAAAATAATAAGACACATCTCTCAAAACAAAAGCATCTAAATTTAAAAATAAAAATATATGCAGCATAAATAAATAGCATCCGAAATTTTAAAAACAAAATATTTCAAACTACGTAATGAAAGTGTCTATGCATAATATAAAAATTTAGTCTCCCAATGCACCATTTGCTCTTTAATCATGCACAATATGTACTCTTTACCCATGCGTCATCTACTCTTTGCCCTATCTACTCATTTGATAACACCTGCAAACAATACGATTTGTGTTATTATATTGTCAATAATATGTTTGGTTGCTAATTATATACATATTAATTAAGATAAAACATACATTATTAGATGGTCAAACAACATTTTTTCCCATTGTTTGCCCAATAGTAATTACACCAGGAAAATGTCTTATCAAATAAGTATTATGCACTATTGCTTCCTCAACATATACGTTCGAAAAATCAGGTTCCAATAGTAATCTCTCTACTTCTTTCGATGGGTCCACACTAACAAGGATCCCCTTCGCCACTACTTGCCTTGGTAAATGAGAACTAAGCAGATCTACTTTTATATGAACCTACAACCAAAAGTATTAACAACTTTTAGAAGTCAAAACAAATACAATTGAAAAAAATAAAATTACAATTATAAATCTATGTATCACACATTGTCATACACTATGTTTACCATACACATGCACTTACCTCAATATTGTTCAGACTTAGTACATGCTTTCTTTTTTCTGCCCTAACAACAATTGTCTAAAAAAAAAAAGAAGCAGGCAACACTACGTTAGTCAGTATAAATAGCAATGTCAAAACTACATTAGTTAGTATTCTAATTTTTAGTCAAATTCTCTCTTCCGGGATTGTATCAAGATCACCTATTTTTCTACATTTTTATCACCGAATAGTAGGTGTATGCCAATTTTCATGAAAAATTGATCAAGAACAAGCATATTGCCAATGCAAAAAAAATGTTGCAAATTGAAAAATTAAGATATTTTCTACAAATCTCTTCAAAAGACCGTGGACATGGTAAGGGTGTTGATAACTCGATATGGAGCAAAAGCTGAATGTTTTCAAGAAAGTTTTATATTTACCAAGGAGCTCTGAAGATTGTCAAATTAGCATTTCTAATGATTTATCTTAAGGCTTTTTCCATTATGTGTTTTTTTGTTTGAGGAAGGGTACTATCGTAGTTTATATCAACAGCTATATGGACTATGCATCAATAATTTATAGCATACATTGTTTCCCGCTTCATATATATCGTATTCTTTATAGTTTATTGGATTCTCTTTATAGTTGTACTCAAGTGTATACACCTTTTCATCAAACAAATAGATGCCTCATGCACAAAATGAATAAAGCACTTCAAAACTTGTTCTTTTTTTTTTTTTGCAAGTATATATATTTCAAAGATGATGTATCTGTCATTTTTTTATAAGCTGTTCAACACTACATTTTGGGTTGATAGAATGACAAGGGATTCTGAATGTTGAAGGCCTTGGAATTAAGAGAAAAAAAAAGCCCATTAGATTCTACCTCATCTCAAAAAAGTAAGGGAAATGGAGAAAACATAAATTTGTTCCACAAGTCATACTTTATGGAATTTTAAACCAAGCCAGATTGTTATTAATGGTGGAGTAGAGGTTCATGGTTTCTCAGCTTCCAAGTATTGAACAACCTATGATTCAAAGCCAAATTCAGTTGATGTATTTCTTCCACACATTTTATAAGCAATCAAATAGATGGTGACATGGTATGAAAGTTTTATTTAAGAATAGTTCAGTGAAGCATTTCGTACCTTCGCTTAATAACCATATCGATTGCTCTTACTTAGCATTTAGAGAAATTTGATGCGTCCTTGAGAAGATACTGCAAGGTCTTTTTATCTATGTTTCTTTTGAATATAGCATTAGCAACTCTATGTAGCATATAAACCATAGAGGTGGGATATTATGATAAAGGGAAATCCATTAAATTACAAGTTAAAAATGACCCAAAAAAGGAAAAATCGGTTAAGAAAAAAATCTTGAATCCTATGTGTGGAAGCAATTAAAACATCACCAACCATACCCAGGTATAGATTATAAGACAACCAAAAAAACAGTGAATAGAGAGTTAATCTATATCGTAGAAGACAAACCCAAAAAGCAGAATGTTGTTTTGCTATCCAATACAAAGAAACAAACAAGTAATTGGATCCCACATGGTCATTTAGTTATTTCTTATTGAATGATGATAACGTATTGTCACTATTACATTGAATATTTACTCCCATCATGGCCATTGCATCTAACACTAAGAATTCCCCATTGGCATACGATAATCGTTCACCAAAACACATCATAATTCAATGCATTTTCATTAAAAATTAAATAAGCTGGTTCATTTCCGCTAACTCACTTTATATCTTTGGTAAAAAAAAAAAGGACACTTTATGTCCAAACATAACTTTAAATGCTTTAACAAAAGATGATGAGTTTTACTTGATGAAATTCCGAAATTTTTGACTAACATATGTAGCTTTTGTATTTTGTAGAGCTCAAGTATTCAAACTCTTAAGAAGACTTCAAGTTTGAAGAACAAAAGTTCTGTGTAGAATGACAAAAAGAACCAAATCTAAATCTTTAGTCTTCAACCCTAAAGAGCCAAAATTGTATGCAGAAAAACTAAAATTGTAGGCTTATATCAAATGGATTTTAATTTCCAGGTCTATACAAACAGAATAAAAATTATAGTAGAAAAAGACAATTGATGGATAAAGAAACCTTCCTTAAAGAGAAAAATAATACAATTTCGAAAAATTAGTATAAAAGCAAAGGAACCATACTTGAATTCTATGTAAACCATTCCACTTTCTTATGACACGTTACTCATAGATCCCACATAGTGATGTGTCGTTTCAAGGTCAGTGTCATCTATATTGCCTAACTGCTCTAAACCATTGTTATTAGAACCGAACCGGTCATCGAACCGGCAAGGGGACCGAGTCAATGGTTCACTGGTTCAACCGTTAGATCAAATGGTCGGACCGGTTATATAATAAAAAAATAAAAAAATATAATAATTATAAAACATAATAATTTAGCTAAAAAATATAAAAAAATATCTAAAATACATATAATTTGCATAATAAAAGTACAACTGAGGAGTTTGTTCTCCCATTAATTAATGTTATTGGGTTTTGGACCTAGATCTACTGAATTATCCAAATCATCAACTTTTTAATCTTTAATCACAACTCTATCCTGACAAAAAAAAAAACAACTCTCTTTCTCTTTCTCTTTTCTCTCTCTCTCTCTCTCTTTTCTCTCTTTGTGCTTTTGTGTGAAGTTGATCATCAATGGCTAATATTCAAGGTCTATAGGCTGATATTGTGAAAGAAATATTGAAGAAAGCGTTTTCTCTTGTAGCTGAAGAGATTAGCCTTGTTTCAATGGAGATCTGGCTAAGCTTGAAGGAGAGAGAGATGAAGAACACTGATCACTAATCAAAGAGCCTTGTATGGTGAGACAAAGAGCACTGATCGAAGAGCAAAATAGCTCTTCTCATTCTCTGCCTTCTCCTTCTGTGATTTAGGAAAAAATCAAAATGGCCCAAACCCAAATAAAAAAAAAGTAGATTTATGGACTTCAAACCGGCGGTTTTAAAAAAGTCGTCCGATTTTGCGGTTTTCTCCAAAAATCGGCCGGTTTGGCAATTTTTATTCGGTTCCTTTCCTTATGTGGTTTAATTAGTCAACTGGACCGGCTAAGGTCCCAGTTCACGGTTGAATTGGTCTGACCGATCAGTCTGGTCTGGTTCTGATAACACTGCTCTAAACTGAACGCATTATTACAAGTGCCCAACATCTAATATTCAAACAATTATTAAAGAAAATGAGAATATAAATTTGCATTTTTATACCCCCAAATTTCTCACTCAATTGCTATTATCTCTTACAATAAAGTTATCAACACCAAAACATTGCTAGCCAAGTAGGAATAAAAATAATATACACCCAAAGGGATGTGTTTAAAGTCCCAAATTTTTGTTTAAACAATTAGGTAAGAAAATGATTGAAGATATTGCCTTTCACCTACCCTATTACATTATGACAGTCACTCTATTAAATAGTCTTAAACCCCCAGGTTGGCCAAAATTTGTTGCTTTGACGTTTGAGCTTGTAATTTCAGGCTTAGAAAACTAAAATAATTTGGTTTCTAACTTCAAATAAGTTAGGAGAGAGAAGTGTGTTGCCCAAGTGTTTACCACGGCCAATGACTTCGTAATATCAAAGTGCAAGCATATACAAGGCTATTATCAAAATCATCCCAACTTTCTATCACTAAAACATTGAATTAACCATTAGATCAAATTCATACAATAAATTTCATGTTATCAATGCCTTTGACACATAGCCTAATGAAAAAGAAAGTTGTATGACACACAAACACCAGATTAAAAAAAAAAAAGATACACACAAACATGTACAGTTATTTTTTCAAACAAATCAACAGTTCCATCAGTGGAGAACAATCTCAAACTATTAACTCATTATTCTACAAATATGTATCTAATCACTGGAAGCCCAAGGTTTAATTCCAGAATATGCTCTATAATTTCAAACACGGGTAAAAGTAAATGTTCATCAATATCGATTTCAATAAAACACATAAGAGCTCCAATGTATGAATCCTAAAAGATTATAAAGGCCAATTTATTAGAGAATGAGCGAGAGGGACAATAGAACCTTGGGGCGAATTTTCCGTAGTTGGAGCATCGGATGTGCTTGACATGGCCACGTCCGTGTTTTTTTTTTTTAGCCTCCATTCCTTCGCTTGAAAGTCTACACACGTACACACGAAAATACACAAATAGGAATCATATTTAGTGAATCAATTGATCGATGCGGAATGAGAAAAAGATTGAGGAATGGGATTCTCTCACTCACCATCTTGGATGATAGTTTCTGGTGTCTCTGCGACTTAGACGGATTTGCATTCAGAAGCTAGGGTTTACTTTCAACAGGAGTGGAGAGATAAAGTGTGAGATTTCTTATATAGGGGGAGCCGCATTTATGTAGAAAGATAGAGAGAAATTAACGGTTGGGAGGGAAGAAGAGAGAGAGGCAGAAACGGAAAGAGAGAGACGACTGGAAAAGGAGAAAGGGAGAGAGGCAGCAATGCTTGGGATTAGGGATGAAGTGGTGGTAATTAGGGTTTGTCAGCCATTAAATATAATGGACATGAATGACATAATTATATTTTGGGAGGACAAAGATTAAAAAAAATATTTTTTCATATATTCTCATATTTTAAAGTAGCATAGATTAGAACTAATAAAACATTATTTTGATTTAGGCATTTACAACAAGAAAAAAACTAAGGCAAAAAGAGAAATTCTTTTTTAAAATATTTTTACTTTTTGCCATGGCAATGATTTCCTATTGCAAATATATCATTTTAAACATCAGCATCAAGAACCATTGCAAAAAAAATATTTTTGCCATTGTAAATATTTTGTTGCAAAAAAAAGTGATGCAAAAACCCTAAATTCTTGTAGTGAAGATAGAGAGAGATGGATAGAGAGTGAGATTACCATCATTATCACCATCACAATCACTATCAATTCTCAGATTCAGTCTTATCTCATTGTCGATTTTCCATTGAGTGACATTTTTGCTGATGGCTTCAATGGTTTCGGAACAGTCAAGGCCTAGGTATGGATTAGCGACCTTAGGAAGTGGGTATGAGCCTTTTTGGGTCGTTGGGTATTTGTTTGGTTGAGATTTGTAGCCACAACTTTGATCAAGACTTCGTCAAGTCCAATTTCTAGGTTTGAGACCTCTTGAAGTTGCAGGACTCTTGACTACCTGAGCTTATATCAGTATGGATTTCATGATTGAAAACGGTAGTACTAGTGGTGATCAGAAAAAGGTTGATGATAAGGGTGACGTAGGAGAGAGAAGGGGTTGGAGAACTAAAACACTATTGTGTGACTACCCCATATAGGTAATCCACTTCCTCTTCTGCCACTTATTCTTCCATTTCTCCCCATGATTCAAATAGCTAGCACAGATTTTGCAATTATTTGTTATAAATCTTGAAATTTTTTTGATGAATCTTGAAGCTATTTTCGTGAGATCTTGAAACAATTTTTTTGTGAGATATTTTGTATTTTTGCCTAACCTTTTGAGCTAGTTTTTTGATGGAATTCGGCTCGAAACATTACCTTGGATCGGGTAAGGTCAATTAGGGAATTGGCCTTCCACAACTCATCGGCTCAAATGAACAACCCTATCAACCAATACTGGGTTAGACGCTCCTTTCTTCAATAAGCATATTTTCCAAACGCCTTTTTGACGTCTTGGATAACTTTTGATTCACCTTTGCGAGGATCCTCTAGGCCTCAGAGTAATCTTAGACATACCAATGATCCTTGGAATGTATACACTAATGGGTTTGATCTTCAATCAATCAAGATCTTCAACATCAAGTTATGAGGTTGAGTAGAATCTCTAGATAATAGCCTCAAGTTTAGGGATTTGTAATGCCCTAAAATCTACTCTGGAAAGTATTACTATCTACAAACCATTCAACCATGAGAACAACTAAAAATAACCATTAAAACAATAAACTAATCATCCATCCATTAAACACTAAATACTAAAGACAATAAAATATTGTAACTTCTCCAACTTACAATTCAAAACCAAATAGTATCGAGCAGAGAAATAATTAAAACTAGTTGAAACATTATTTCATAGAAATCTCTCAAACTCTAAACCCAAAAATAAAAAAACTATATTCCTCTAAGACATGGTCTACATCTTGACTCTCCACTGCCTCGTAGTCAACTTGCTCATCCACATTGACATTTTTTTCTATACCAAAATCTATAAGTGTGTAGTTGTAGGAGGTGAGCAAAATCCCATAGGAAAATCCCTCTCAAATCTAAACAAGGTTTTTAAAGAATAAAATAGGGAAGTCTCTTTTGAAAAATAGAGTATTAAAATTTTTGAAAGTAAACCATGAAATTATAATGATCACAAGGGTACAAAATACAATAAATCAATTACAGAAATAAACATGCAAGAAATTAAAACAATCAAATAATAATCCAATAGCACCATCTCATATTCTCATGTATGTTGGTTACTTCTCAAGAGTTTACACAATGATTCTACTTGTTCACCCACCATAAACACAACAATCTTAATCATTCCCCCGCATGGCACATCACAAACCACTTTAGGAAGGGCATATACCATCTCCCATGACATTGACAAAATCCTTCCCAGAAAAGGTATATGATCCCTCAGCCTTGAACTTATGTGAACAATAGTGGTTGTTCTCACAAACAACAATGTACTACAAGTGTTAGGCATTCATCTCACCCCCACTAGGATAGACTAACCTCTAACTCTTTATGACAGCTCTCGAAGGTAATTCAAGTTTGTCACACCTAAACCATACAGAGATGAGAAACCACAATTTTATCAAAACATATATTTAACCAATCACGATTTCCATCAAAATTCATGTAGCACAAGTTTTACAATTTTAATATAAAACAACAATGGGATTAAAATATGTGAGAGATCATATCAAGAAAACCTTTACAATTTTGATATCCAAATTTTTAGGTTTTACCAAACATCACAATTTCTTAGAACAAGAACAAATAGTTAATTGAGAACCTAATTTATCCAATAATAGGAACTTAGAAATCAAAAATCAATAGGTCTTTCACAATAGACATATATTTAGGGAAAACTAGAGTTTTGAAAATCTAGGAATGATATTCATTGAACCCAAGCCATGCATCTTGTTTAAATTCACATGTTAATCGACAAGTAATCAAGAACAAATGGATATTTAACATCTAGTAATCAAGAAGATTCAAAACATACATAAATAATACTCTAAGCCATAATGAAAGAACTAAAGAAGAACCTCCTACTTTTAATCTACTGTTTGTGTGCAGTTCTAACGTGTTTGATCAGTTCCCAACATGAAAATAGTCCCCAAAAGACGTCCCAATGTATTAATTGTGAAACCTGAGCATGCATAATATTTTAATTTTCTAAAAAATGTGGCTTAAAGTGTGATTTATGAATATTTGCATGGATTTTAAATTGTGAGAAATAAACTCAGGAAAGTTGAGCATGTTCTAATTGAGGAATATAATTGTAGAATTACGAGGTAGTGAGGAGAAAAGTCGAACTTTGAAAGAGTTGGGAATTATTAATAGGTTAAATAAAGAGATAAGCAAAACATGCGGGGGCTTTACTGTAATTGGGATAACCCTTACATGAAAATAACACCCGACATGTGCAGCTTCTCCAACTTTGAGCCTTGGGGGAAAATATATAAAAGAGGGGAATGCTTCATGTGGTGAGTGAAAGGAAATAGAAGAAAAAAAGAAAAACAAGAAAAAGGGAAGAGAAGAGAAAAAGCTTAAGGGTTTTGGAGAGAGAGATTCGCTAGAGGACATGTGTTCTAGAGTGAGAGAAGCCTTCTTCTTTGAGAGTTGTATGATCTTTGATTGTGCAAAGGAGTGGAGTGGAGCTATTTTGAAGAATTGAAGAGAATTCAAAGCTTTTGGTGGAATTTAAAGCAAAAACCGAAGGAACCGGGTCACAACAGAGGTAAGAAATCCTTATGAGTTTCTATGTTTTTCTATTTCTAAATATGTTCTTGAGGCTTGGCTAAAATGTTGGGTGCTATTAGATTTGACGTTGGGTGGAAGAAAATGAAGTTTGAACCAAGTTCTAAAATTTAGAACAGGGTTCAACCGGTTGAACAGAGTACTGGTTGCCATCAACCGGTTGAAGGGTGTGTTGAATCGGTTAATTAAAGTATTGGGAAGGTTTCAACCGGTTGAAGGGTAACAATCAACTCGTTCATTACAGTGAATTTTGGCAAATTTGTTGTAATGTTCTAGGCTTTTATACAATTGATCTAAGACCTTGCTAAGTTATTCACTGGACCTTAAATAGGTTCTTTATGAGTTTTATGGGTTGCATATACACCATTGGGGAAACTAAGGAAAAATGTTAAAATGTGTGTAGGTAAACATGCATACATGCATGATGGAATTAAATGGAAGTGTTTGACACTTATATGTGAATACTATGGTATATGATAGGAATTGTGGCATCAACTTCTACATTAAAGACATCGACTGAGAAATAAATTGTTGTGTTCCAGGACTTAAGATAAGTGGACTTTTTCCTTGTGATTGATAATGACCAAGGTATACTTATGTGATGTTATTGAATATATATGATGATATGACCTTGAAGACAAATGTAAGTAGCCAATAGTGGCATGTTTGCACCATTGTGGTAGGAGATGACCATAAATGGCAGAGTCGTTATAGCTGTTAGAGTGGATTGATATATTGGAGATGGCCATTAATGGCAGACTCGTTATAGCCGTTAGGACGGATTGATATATTGGAGATGGCCATAAATGATGAACTCGGACTCACTAAATGTGAGATGGCCATAATGACAAATAAGTAGCCCTAGTGGCAAACATATATATATATATATATATTTATTTATTTATATATTTGTGTGAAGTGATTTTTTTTATGTTATGTAACCATTTTAGTTGATGACATGTGATATATACTGATGAGTGGTAAAAGATTCATGTTATTATTCGTGTTAGGTTCTTGCCAACGAATCATATATTATGTGATGATGTGTGGAGTATGTTTTCGTTGTTATCAATTTATTAAAATTGTTCATTCCCTGAGCGTGTTGTCCACACCCCCGCCCCCATATTTTGTGACTTTTTTCAGGAATTAAGCGGAGCTTGAAGTCCACTGCTAAGTCCTAGAGGGTTGAGGAGTTTAGTGGAGTCTTGATGTTATATTTTGTAATGTTTTGAACTTGTAAACACGTACAATTGCTAGATGTCAAGCTTTTTAATGTTTGGTAGGGATTATGTGGGGTTTTATGTAATTGTGTGATGAAGATGTGTATGTATGGATTATATATGTATGAAAGAATGTTTGGCTGTTAATTAACTTATAGAAAGTTTTATACCATATGTAGGTTGACAGGGTGTATGATTGATGAGTGGGGTCCACCCTTTAGATATAAAAAATATGTAGAATTTTTTGGGGTGGGGTGTGACATTTATAGGGCCTTAAAATCAGATAAAACGCGCTAAATTGATTGGGGAGGTATGTTTGAACGACTGTCTTGCGTTCGAATGGAGGCAACAATACCCACACATGCGTTCGAATGGTTGCTATGCATTCGAACGATCGCTCGTATCGTTAGTGTCACCATTTGAATGGTTTGCATGCATTCAAAATGGGGATGTGTGTTCAAACGATTTTCAATCGTATCGTCAAAAGCACGGTTCGAATGGCACTGCACTATTCAAACGGTGATAACTCTTTGTACCTTACTTGTGGCTCGATTTTGACCTAGTTAGAAGCTGATTCAATAAATTTTAGTGAAATACACTTTTATAGCCATGAAAATCTAGTTACTACAGTAAAACTTTTAGTTCAATCGGACATTGGGATAGAATTATGTGGTCCAAACACTAAGGTGGTGTCAAATTTTATTTTACCCAAATTTTTCCAAAAATGCATTATAACTCTGGAATACTTCATAATTTCCAATACACCCCATATGTGATACCAAAGATTCTCGACCTTCTAGATCTACTTTTGATGTTATTTCACTCTAAATATACTTAAAACTTCACCAAATTCATTTCTTCTTTGATTGACCATCTCAAAACTTCAAGCTTCTACATATATTTTATCACATATATAATCAATACCAAATAATTACATTATTATATTATGATGAACAAGTGGAGGTTTACAGAATCTAGGGTTGTGGTGTGATCTTTAAGGAGTAAAAGGCAAGAATTCAACTCATAAAAGAGACCCCCTAGCTTGGGACATACACTTCCTATTTATAGGTTCTGAATAATGGTAATCTTGGTCAACAAGAAAACTCAAATTCACTAACGACCGCCCAATCGGTGGGAGGGCAGTCTTAGGGGTGGTCACTAGAATGAAAAAATTGTTTCAAACTGACCTAGGAAATTAGACCACTTGAGGAATCTCAGGACTGCTCGAGCGACCTGATCTCCTCCATGGAGTTTTAGCTTGGTATTTTAGGTATAAACATGGAGTTTTAGCATGGATATAATGGCAAAGAACAAGGGGACAGTGAGTTTCCTCAGGATTAGATGAATCTAGGGGCTTTGCAAAGTCAATTGAAGAAAATAGAAGAACTACTGGTAGGTGTTCTACTAGTAGGAAGATAGAAATACAAGGTTTTACCGGTAGGAAGTCAGTTCTACTGGTAAATAAGCTCACAGAAGTTTACAAGTTTTCATCAAAAAAGTTCTATCGGTAATTGTATCCCATTCTACTGGTAGCTGAAGTCCCAGTACTTTTATCAGACAGAATAGTCCTCTTGGATTAACTACCAGTAGAAGAAGTTAAAGAAGTTTCAAAAGTTGTTGACAGATAGAGAACTACCGGTAGGTGTACCGTACTATCGGTAGGCCGAGATAGATATTCTCGGGAAGCTTAATTAAAGATTAAATTTTGTCAAATCTTTTTGGGGATTCTCAACTGTTGACTTTGTGGCCTTTTTGGCACAAAGCCTTTAATGTGGTCAGAAAATTTTGGCAAAGGAAGTTATGACAAGGCTATCGCATGGATATAGGGAGCCCCATCAGTTTTACAAAATGAGTAGGAGAGGTGATGGGAATAGGTCGGCTACATGTGGGCTACACAAGAAAAATTGGCTGAGGTGTGGATGCGCAATTTAGGCGTAGATTTGCATTGATATGCAGCTTTGTCCATTTCCTCTCCCAATTCCCTATATAAAGGGAGGTCCTAGTAGAAGTTAAGTATCACAAAATTGAGAGCTCAAACATTTGAGATTTGTGAGTTCTCCTGAGTGATATCAGATATTAATTTGAATATCCTCAGATCTGTGAGTGATACTAGTGAGACATCCGAGTGATCCTATTTTGTTAGAGTGAGTACTAGTGAGATTTGGAACAATTGTTCTTGTTCTCTCTATTTACTCCAAATAGTGAAAACATCCAGTTGTTGTGATCGTGGACGTAGACAATTGCCAAACCACGTAAATTGTTTTGTCTTGTATGATTGTTCTTTTATTTTTTTCACTTGAGTGTGAGTGTCAATATCAGTTCAAATTCGATTCCTGGGGTAATTTCTGCAACATCAACCAATAGACAAGGTATATAATTTTGGGATTGATATCTTTCAAAGAGCTAAAGATTTTCCTTCTAACCATTATAAATAGAGACCCCTTGGGGAATCAAGGGAGAGACGTTTTTAGGAGTTTTTCTTTTACTTTCTTATCAAAGAGTTTTAGGGTTTTTGCTTTACATAATTTATTTAAAGTAAGTTCTTTTCATTTACTTATTCACACTACATTCAAGTTCTATTGTCTTTACTTTTAAAGCTTTGTTATTTACATTTAGTTTTTGGATACAAGCAATCAATTTCAATTCAAACTTTACTTTCCTGCATTCAATTATGTCTTCTTTAAATATTTTTGTTATTTTCATTATCATGAGTAATGATTCGCATTTTTTCGTGATCGGATTAATATTATACACCAAAGTATAAGTGGTCAAATTATAGTTTTCTCGATTTTAAGTCCAAGTATCGATCCCATGACGAGTGTTTGTAATTAGGAAATAAAATAAAAATTGTGAAGTTGTTATTTCGAATAGGACAACATGTGATAGTTTGTGATGTGAGATTAGATGAATAACTAGTTTAATTAAAAGGTTGGTTGTAGCTAAAAGGTTGGTTGCAAATAAATTGTTACAAGACAATAATATAAAAAGTATCATTCAGTTTAAGGATCTCATATGTGTTACATTGGTCAAGTATTGGAAATGCTATCTTACAACAATTAACTTCCATGTTACTGACAATTCAACCGGTAGGTCTGATGTATATAAACCATCACACAACAACTTCTTAGGTTAGCTGGTGGTATCCATGACAATTGATTAATCCAAGAAAACAAGAAGGACAAGCCATTCATGAGGAATATTTGAATTATTCAATTGACTCCATGATAGTAAGTGCGTACATAATAAATCATAACTCAGCAACTTCTTAGGTTAGTTGGTGGTATTAAGTTATAACATAGTAACTTCTTAGGTTCGCTGGTTATAGATGTGCCATTTGACTAATTCGAGTGAACCAAAAGGACAAGCCATTCATGAGGAATACTTGAATTATTCAATAGGTCATCTGTGATATATATATATATATATATATATATCAGTTAAACATCTTCAGCGTTTCGGTGGAGGACTAGCCATACCGATAGGAATACCATAGATATTTAACTGGCAATATTATCATGCATACCATTAAACGATCTTAGTAATCCAGAAGGACAAGCCGTTCATGAGGATCACTTAGGTCATTAATTTGATAGTTATATATAGTAGTTAAACAACCCTGATAATCCAAAAAGACAAGTCATTCATGAGGATCATTTAGGTTTTGTACCATGCATCAGTAGAACATCCTTAGCATTCTGGTGGAGGACAAGCCATACCGATAGGAACACCATAGATATATAACCGACAGGTTCATGATGCATTGATGACATAATTTCAGGCACAACACCAAAATTATGTACGTCACTGTATCATGCATGAAGCATATAACACATATATAGATAAATATATGAATAAAACATCAGCATTTTTAGTAGTTAACCAATATTGTACATATGTTTACCTCTCACTGAAGGATATAAGTAACTACTCACGGCCCATTGCTACATACAAGCAAGGAGTGCGGACAGTTTTCATTACAATTGAAATTAAAATACAGACTCTAAAACTTCTTTCACAAGGAACAACTGAAACACAACCACCTTTATTATCAGTCAAGACAAAAAGGTGGCGGCAGTTCAGCTATCCGAATAGAAAGTTATAACAGATATATAGAAATACAGAGTTTTGATTGAAGTGCATGACAGACCGGATTGGATTGTAATTTCTCTTTGTCTCTTTCTTTTCTCTTTCTTTTCCTCCTTTTCTCTTTTGGAATTCTCTTTGGACTCCTCTGTGGCCGACCTTGTTCAAATGAAGGAGGACACCCCTATTTATAAGTAAAAAGGAAGTAGGAGGTGGAGGGATAAAGCTCAGCTGCCTTTGGGGACCGTCTAGACGCCCCTCCACCGTCCGAACGCCCATGCCTTACAAGTGTTTTTGCATGCTGATTCACTTTGTGTGCTAGCTTTCTTTGGGTATATTACACTTTGGTCCTTTATGGTTTCAAGCTTTGACAATTTGTTCCTTGTATTTTGCAATAATTCCGCAATAAAACCTGAAAATTTAGACATAACACACGTAAAACCCTAATTCTCACACAAACCCTAATTGATAGTTTTTAGTTAGTTTATCTTATCAATTTGACTTATTTAAAAAATTCTAATTTATATCCTAATTAGGGTTAATTACACTCCCCAATTTAAACTTTACTAGTCTCTAGTAAACTATGAAAATATAATCTAAACAGAGGTAAAATTATTTTCGTAGATTTTTTCACGATTGCATTTAACATATGCAACAAGTCGTTAAACCCTTAGGTGATTCCTAGTGGACGAGTTTTGTCTTGTGAAGATTTTCAGTGAAGCTACCTACAAACTTCAGTAGTTAGGAGTTCATAATTCATATTTTTCACAAGTAAAATTAAATCAATATTCCTTCTGTCTTGCCAAAATACTTCCTTCTAATCACTATTGGAGTAACACATGTCAGTTGTGATATTATCTATATATTTTTATAAAAACTTGTGTGTATGTGTGTAATAATTTATTTATTTTCAAAAATCAGTTGAGAAATGTTACCCTCTTTCATGGTAGTTTTGATATCAATCATTCCCTGAAATACACTTAGCAAAAATAATATACATGCTATAGTGACTGTTCTAAAAAATTACATGTAATTGGAATATATTTAACAAAGAAAATAATCTCACATGTAAGTAATCAAAAGAGCGGTTAGTTGAATAAAGTGGAATTTGACATAATCCCATGAAAGAATATTGTGACACCCCAAAATTCGGGGGTCCGTTAATCACCCATCAATCTGTGAAATACCCGTAGATACCGAGTAACTCGATATCGCGCCGTAATGTCCCATTTACCGGGATCCATAATTTAGCAAAATTCAGGCAGAGTCTCCTTTATACGGAGAGCTCTACCCAAAACACAACCTGTGCAATATACATTCACATGACCTATTCGAGGCCCAATATAAAATAATGACCACACCGGGTCCATTTATCCATACTTTTGACGCCCCTAAAACCGGGGTTTCTATGTCAATATATGAAGTGTGACATTGAATTGTAAAAGTGTGACATTGGCGTGTAAAAGTGTAACATGACGTGTAAAAGTGTAACATGGCCTGAAAAAGGGTAACATTGCCATGTACCACTGTGATCTATAACACATCACACCTATGCATCAAACATAGTTAATATAAATTCAAATTCTAATCCTTTTACATACATTACATGCCAAAATTTAATTACAAGTCTACATTTACAAAAAAAACATGGATGGAAAGCCACAAGTCGGCTTTTCTTCCTCCTTAAGTGCCTGAGTGAGTGTCGTCCCTCGACGTATGACCCGTACCTAAAATGTTTCTCGTATAGGGTAAGACACGCTTAGTAGAAAGTTCCCTACAGAGGCTACTCCCCTCCTAAATGCATATGCAATGGTTCTATGCAACTTTCCACAACAAGTCCACCTTCCAACAATTACATGCAATGAAATGTTGGAAAATTTATGATGCCATGACATGTAATGAGATGAAACTCACCCATGCATACTATCCCGAGCCCACACCGACTCTCACACGCAATGCGATGCGTATGTGTAAAACAACATCCTTGATGAAGGCACATCCAAAAATCATTTTGAAATCAAACCATATTTCATAAAACCAATTCATTCTTGGATGTTTTCCATCAAATGAATAATTTATATATTAAAATCATGTGCCCTTATTGGGTATCGGATTCAGGAATCGCACCTCCGGCTCTGTACGCCGTTACACTTTTCTGAAATTTCACCGCCGGTAAGTGTATGAATCAAGTGGCCGGGCCTCTCACCCGAGGGAGTGTTTATCCCTTCTTGCTAACCCGACACAAGTTTTCTCATGCAACATGCGACTCCGTGGGATCTTCGATCCAACATCTCTGAGTCCACACATCAAGTACCAAGAATGGTAATTGATTACTCCATTCATACCCACTCACACCCATGTCTAAGCCCATGAATGTGATGCAACCTCATACTCAAAATGTAATAAATGCCATGTGAGCAATATAAATCACATATCATCAATCCCATGGAATTCATATCATATGAATAGAATTTCCATAAAGCCTCATTATGCTCAATATACCAAACAAGTATATGGCCATATATCATAACAAGCCTAACATGTTATTTATATCAACATAACAATATGGAATCATACAAGGCATTTAATCAAACACCTTCAAGGCAAAGATTTCATGTTATCACAAAATAATGCCTACGCACACTTCAACATCCTCAAGTTTCAAGAAATGGGTTCACATAGCCCACACATATCAATTTATACTAGAATTGGATTGAAGTCATTTCCTAGACTCATTTTCCATTTCCATGCCCATACACATACATATAGGTCAATATCTATACATACACATATAACCACATACTCCCAACCATTCCTATAGGCCTTCTAGGTTAAGAATAAACCCAAGTAGGAGAACCCCTTACCTCTTGGAGCGTAGAACGAAGGTAGAGCTTCAAGAAAAACTTCCCAAGCTCCAAACTCTTTGATTTCACAAAATTTCCCTTCTTGGATATTTGGTGAAATCACTCGTTCTTGGTACCCACACGTAGCCCTCGTCGCGTAGATCGACTTTATTTCTTGGCTCAAACGATTCCGACCGACGAAGCTCCGGGAAATCGCAAGAGAAAGCCTTGGATTACCCTTTCTCTTTTCTCTCTTCTCTTCTCACGTTGGGCGGCTGAGCATGTGGGTGAAATCTCTGATTTTTAGATATTTTACCCCCTATTTATACTTTTCAAGGCTTAGCCCGAGTTGCGCCACGTGTCCCCTTTTGTTCGGGTCCGTTTTGACCCCGAAACGATTAAATTTCATACCGGTTTAAGCTCAAAATATTTTATATGAACTTTATTTAATATATTTTCTAACTTTTAAAATTTTTATAAAATTTTTATTTTTTTGGGGTCACCGGACTCTGTTGCCTCGAAAAATTTGAAAAACTCGACTATCTCAGAATTTGACGAAAATTGACAAACAACTAAATTTTGTGATGCGAATCCAACGGCGAGATCCGTTGTCACATCCAAGCTCTATAAAAAATATGTATTTTAAAGACGCACTAAGATGACAAATTACCATTTTACCATTTTTCAGAAAAAGTTCAAATTTTTTTCGGGTTTCACAAATATTAACACTATATTAAACATATTATTAATATTTTCCTTTTTAGATTGATAGGATTAATACAAATGCATGATTTCTGGAATCAAAAAGAACTTTATTAGGGTTGTAATATGGTCATCAGTTTACGGTTTATCAAATGACGTCAGTGGGATTCAAATGCTATCTTAATATTGTGGCACACCTTATTTGAAGTATGACTTTGCATGTTTATTCTTTTATTTTTCTCATTTTTCACTTTCTTGGCTCTTTTCTTTCTTTATGTTTTACAAATTTCTTTTCTTTGGACTGAGATCATTTTTTTTGTCTTTCTTTGTTTTTTTTTCTACCTTTTCTTCTTCGTCTGCTTTTCCGTATCCTGTTGATTTTAAAAGATGGTACAAGAAAATTAGATAGGAAGGGTAGATTTAATATATTTATATTTGGCTCGGGTGCTTCTTGGGTTTCAAGAAAAGAATTTGTATTATGTTAGACTCAATCACGACTGACTAAGGATATAATTTTGTAAAAGAAATGGTTAAGGCTCAAGATTAATCAAGGATGACCTTAGATCATTTCCCAGAAATCCTATATCTGTATTCTTTCTAAATAAAAGTTTACGGATAATGCTAACAATATAATTCAATAATTGCTAATCAAAACAAAGGTAATGAGATTATTCAAAGAAAGTTTATTGCTGAATCGAAGATTTATATTTGAGTAGATGTAAAGTATCTCTCCAAGAAATATTGGTTCAAAATCTACACTAGGTTTTACATCTTCACTACACATGTAAAGAGTGTAATATTTCACAAGGTTTTCAATAATAAAGATATCTATTTGTGCTTCTAAGAATAAGTTTAAAAAACATATTAAGATAATATACAACTAAGATATGAAACGGATAAAGATTATTTTTGCAAGGCATTAAAATATTAACTTAATTTAACCGTGAATTATATGAACTATTCTTCCTAGCTTTAATAATATAAGTTCTAAAATTAACAAAAACAAACTTAAACACACTTAAATTCAAAACAAACAAGTCCAAAACATACATAAGTTAAGACAAATAAGTTTAAAGCAAACAAAAAAGTGCAAAACATAAATTAAATTTCAAGTGCATAATTAAAAAGCTAAGTGAAAGATAACAACGTTTTTTGTGTAGAATCTCCAATCTTTAGGAAGTAGATGGTCCTCCTCCAAAACATTCTCTCAGTAGCCTCAAGATTTTAGCTTAGTTTTGTTCATAATCCTCCATACGTTGACTGAGTTGATTGACTGTGGTCTCCAATCCTAGTAGAATTTGTCTGTCAGTTCTGTCATGCATAGGTATGTATGGTTGATTCTCTTATGGCTGCTGTTGTTCTTGTGGAATAAATTCTTCAGGGCCTTGGAATGGCTCCTCTTGTGGTGTAAGTGGTGTTTCAGGTTGGTCTTTCGGTTGTCCTTCATGAAGTTTTATCCAATGCTCCAAAATGGTCCATTGTCTTCCATATAGGATCAATGATCACGCCTTTGTTCCTGCATAGCTGAGAGATTAACATAGCATAGGGGAGTGAGAGTTTCTTTCTATCCACAGTAAGTACCATTTGATCTATGATTAAATTTGGCAGGTCAATTGTGTGTCCCATCCCAAATGCATATAAGAAATAAGCCTGCACAGTATAGATTTGATTTTTCTGGGCTTGGGGTAGCAAAATGTACACTTTTATCAAATTCAAAATGCTGTATTTGTTAGTCAGGTCTCCTTACTTTATGTATTTGTTTGGTCTACCCCAAGCAATATTGCGGGTTTTCTTCTCTCTACATGGGTTGAAAGAAATCGACTATAGTAGCCAGTGTAACTTGAAAAACTATGCCCCGTACGAATGCACGCAATTGCCTTTCTCCAATTATCTAAGCATTACTATAAAATTCACAAACTAAGCAGTCATAAGCCAGAATAGATAATCTAACATAATGTAACCATCCTCTTGCATTAAGAATTTGTCTGATTCCTATGTTCTCAAATTCCTCAAACACAAATGGTCTTTCAGACATAATAGTTTTAGTCAGAAAATTAGCATCGTACCAGACCTGTTGTTCAAAATTTTCAAACATCACCTCATTGAAGATATTCCTCGGTCCAAGTTGCTGTGGAGGTGCTTGAGGTTACTCTAGTTGATATTGTTGTGCCCGACTTGAAGATCCTCTTGTTGGCCGTCTCGAATCCATATTTTTCTTGATTTCTCTTTAGATACTCTGTTTCAACTGATTTTAATCGATAGATATCTTTAAAATGTGATGGGTAAGAGAATAATCGGAACAAATTTAACGAAAAAACGGTTGAATATTGCAGATTTGAGAGCTCTTCCTTTGGAATTTTTGGCTATTTCGAATTCTTTATTGCGAGGGAGAGCAAATGTACGGGTTTTTTGCATGGAGGAGTATATAAATATAGCATTGCTGTCCGGATGGTGCTATCTTGCTGGTTTTTGGGTTTTGCAACTGCAGATCACTTCTTCTGATTTCTTGCAATTCTGCTTTCTTCCTTTTGATTTCCTGCAGTTTACAAAATCAAATACATTTTTATCTATTATACAAAACTTTATTAACCATTCTTTTTTTCTCGTCAAAAAATTGTTGACTTTTTATTTTTTATTTGTTATTTATTATTTCCTAATTTTCCTAATTTTCCTAATTAATCTATAGTTATTTACATTTATTTACAAATATGTACACTTATTTACAATGATATAAAATTATGTATATTTATTATTATGTGCAATTCTTCCAAAAATCAAATATTCTTTTGATCATATTGATTCAGAGTCAGAACTATCTGAATCAATATTACTAGTGACACGGTTAACTTCATTTCTTACGTATCTTGTTAACATTGGAGTAGAATAGGATGACGTCTCAGGGTACTCCTTACTCTGCCCATTCCTAATCCACCAGAAACGATCTAACGCTTGACTTGAATTGGTTCCGCACACTAATTATATTGTCTTAAATGTTCAAAATGACCACATCTTACACAACCACCTAGACGTTTTGATCTTTGGCGTTTAACAAACATACTTGTACCATATAGGGGTCTTGGTTGACTTTCAAAAATTTCTAAATTTCTAACTCTTTTGGCTTTTTGCATGATCAATGCATGGATATCTTTGGAAGATGATGAAGTAGAATTAAATTTAACCAAAATAGTTTTTCGTCCATTATACATCATATATATATATATATATATATATATATATATATATATGAATATGACTTTCTATCTTGTTTTTTAACATCTGCTCGTCACAAAGACAAACAAATTTTTAAAACAAAATAAATATTTTAAATATAAATAATAAATTCACACTCATACCTCCCCAACTTAAATTAAACATTATCTGCGATGAAAACACAATGATAATCAACATTGATAATAAAATCTAGTAATCTGTTGTCATTTCACCGATTGGGATATCTGGCTGTTACTCAGAAGATTTGCTCTGTCAAGTAAATTACAACTGATTAGTAATATTATTGAGATTTAAACAACAATTTACTTTTCAGAGCACATAAGTAGGATCAAAAAGTTGTACTGAAGTTATATCTTGAGTAAAACCATCATAGTATGGTTTAAGTCTTTGACCGTTTGCTTGAAAGATAGTTTCGGTTAGCGGATTTTCAATTTCAATTGCTCTATAGTCGAAAACTTGTTTGACAATATAGAGACCTATCCATCTTGATATTAAGTTTTCAGGAAATAAATGAAGTTTTGCATTATATAACAGAACTTTTTGAGATGGTTCAAAAGATTTTCGCATGATATTTTTATCATGAAAAATTTTTGTTCTTGATTTTGCGATTTTTGCGTTTTCATATGCTTCATTTCTTAACTCTTCTAATTCATTAATTTAAAGTTTACAAGCTATTCCAGCTTTGTTTATATCAAAATTCATCATTTTGATTGCCCAATAAGCTCGATGTTCTAATTCTACAGGAAAATGACATGGTTTTCCATATACTAACTGATAAGGAGACATTACTAAAATAGTTTTATATACAGTACGGTAAGACTAAAGTGCATCAGTCAATCTTAAAGACCAATCTTTACGATCTGGATTTACTGTCTTTTGTAGGATATGTTTTATCTTCCTATTAGCTAATTCAGCTTATCCACTTGTCTGTGAATGGTATGAAGTGAATATTTTATGTTAAATTGAGTATTTTTTTGTGACGCCCCAAAAATCGGGGGTCCTTAATTCAACAAAATTCAGGCAGAGTCTCATTTGTACGGGAAGCTCTACCCAAAACACAATCTGTGCAATTATATTACATTAACTACACCGGGTTCATTTATGAATAAATATTGACCACACCGGGTCCATTTATAAATAAATATTAACCACACCGGGTTCATTTATCCATACTCATATAACCACATGTAATTTTTTTTTACATTAAAACAGTCCATATGAGTTCAATTACAATTCTTTTATATTTACATGCCAAAATGAAATTTTCACAAAAGTTATACAAAATGAGTCATAAAAGCTACAAGTTGGCTTTCTTCACCCTTGAGGCTCGAATTGGGAGCCGTCCGCCAATGTGAATCTGCACCTGAAATATTTTCCCATAAAGGGTCAGCCACGCTCAATAAGGTATCTCTTAAAGAGGCTACTTCCCAACCTAGATGCGTATGAAATGTTTACATGCAACAGTCAACCATCCACAACAATTCCAATCAAGAATATGCAACTCAATGTTGGATTTACTATGACATGCCTGAAATGAGATGAGACATACTCATGCAACTCAACTTGAGCCCTTATCGGCTCCCATAACACATGTTATGCCAATGTGTATGAATCCATCATTTATGTGACACATCAAATGACATTTATAAATCTAGAGTCTTTCTTGGGGTAGGTATTCATGGGCTTACACCAAGGGTAACCCAACTCACACGGAATTATGGACTTCCACCAAGGGTTACGCGTACACCCACGCATTTTATGGACCGAACCAAGGGAGTGCGTACCCCAACTATCGAGCTTTGCACCTGAGGGATCTTCTAGCCCTTCTTGCTAACCCCGACCCAATTTATCGTGCAAACCATGTGACTCAGCCAGGTCTTCGACCAAACTCTCCCAAGCCCACCCATCATCCACCAAGTGTGGTGTTGATGACAACCTTGCACACACACACCCTCATGATGCGATGTCTCCGTGCATATATAATGTGATGTACCATTGTAACAACAATATAATATCCAATATGCTATGAATGACATAAACTATTTCAACACATTCCATGGGCAATTATATCTAAGTATATAATTTTACAACCCATCAATGCCAATATATCACAAGTATGTATATTTATCAACATTTCCTACAACACAATTTCCAAGCGTGTTATCACATAATCATGTTATCAACACACTAAATTTATCAAGGCATAACATAAACACATAACATGCCTGCAATTCACATAATTCAAGAATCACATTAAGTTAATCTCACCTACCCAATTCAAGCTGAAATTTATTATATTTATTTTTCACACTTATCATAATGCTAACATATCATAAGGCATATATTAACATCACACCCATAACAAGTCCCTAGCATGTTACCACATTATCTAAGCAAACATACTAGAGTTCACATTTGCATTTATTTCAAACACCTTCAAGGTATCCAATCATGTCATCACATAATTTGCCCAATTAATCCCACAATTTAAGAATCACATTAGATAATTTTTATATAAAAAATTTATGATAGAAATTATTCTACCCATTCTAGATACCCATTTCCTAAATTTTTTTACAACAATAGGCAAGTGATACAACTTCAATCAATCTACCTATTTCCAATACCCATTTCACCAAATTCTCAACAATAGACAAGTGTTAATATTCTCTAACAACTACCCATTTCATATAATCATTCTAGGTTAAAAATAAACCTAATTAGGGAGATAACCCTACCTCTTGAAGCGCAAAACCAAGTTGGAAAGCTTCAAGAATTCAGCCCAAGCTCTAATCCAAGCTTTCCCAAAATTTTATTTTTCAAACCTTCGGTGAAAGCCATCATTTTTGGTATGGTTGCACAACCCTCGTCGAGGAGAACAACTTTAATACTTGGCTCGAGTCGATTCGACGCCCATAGAGATGTAGATTGTAGAGAGAAGGTGGATTTTCTCTCCTTTCCCTCTCTTCTTTTCTCACGTTAGAACCAGCTGAACAAGTGGGGAGAAATTAGATTTTCTCCCCCTGTATATACTCTTTATTGCTTGTTCCACAATGCGCCTCACGACCTTTTTTTCGGGTCCATTTTTGCCCCAAAATGATTAAATTTTGCTCTGATTCAAGTTCAAATATTTTTATTTCAAATTGCATTAAATTATTTTTCAAATTTTAAAATTTTATTAAAAATTTCGTTTTTTGGGTCACCCAAGACCCAACCGCATCGTAAAATGTATAATATTTGACTATCTCAGAATTTAACGAAATTTGACAGAGTAACTAGATTTCGTGAGATGAATCCATTGGTGAGATCCATTTTGACATCTGAGATCTAAAAGATTTCAGATTTGCAACCCATACTATAGTAACAAATTATTGTTTTGTCCCTTTTCGTAAAAGTTCAAATTTTTACCCAGGTTTTACATTTTTCATAAGATTTTCAATAACTTTATTGCAAAAGTGTAATCCACCGTCACTTATAATGGTCCGAGGAATTTAAAATCTAGATAAAATATTTTTTTTCAAAAACTTGATCATTATTTCAACATGGAATTGTCTCTATCCATTTAAAGATATAATTAACTGCAATGAAAATATACAGATATCCAAAAGATGGGGGAAATGGACCCATAAAATTGATGCCCCAACAATAAAAATTTTTAACAATTAAAATAGGGTTTAAAGACATCATATTTCTTTTTGAAATATCTCCCCATCTTTCGCATCTGTCATAATTTAAATAAAAGATATGAACATGAAAGGAGTTGGCCAATAAAATCCACAATGCATGATTTTAGCAGCAATTTTCTTTGAAGTAAAATGCTCTCCACAAGCTTCAGAGTGACAAAATTGAATTACCTGACTTATTTCATGATTAGGTATACAACGTCTTACTATTTGATTTTTGCATTATTTATATAAGGATCATCCTAGAAAAAATTGCGTACTTCACTTAGAAACTTATTTTTGTCAGACCAGGTATAATTAGAAGGAATAGTACCAGTGGCTAAATAATTAACTATATCTATATACCATGGTACTTATATTATTACAAACAGTTGTTCATCTGAAAAGATTTCTCTAATCGAAGTTGGTTCTTTCTTTATTTCATAATTTAGCCTTGACAAGTGATCTGCTACCACATTCTCTACTCTTTTCTTATCCTTAATGATAAGATCAAATTTTTGAAGTAATAATATCCATCGTAAGAGACGTGGTTTAATATCTTTCTTAGTAAGTAAGTATTTTAAAGTTGTATGATGTATAAATATAACAATTGACGATTCAACCAGATATGAAGGAAATTTATCTAAAGCAAATAAGACAATAAATAGTTCTTTCTCTGTGGTTGAATAGTTCATTTGTGCATCATTTAAAGTTTTGCTTGAATAGTAGATAACATATGATTTTTTTATCTTTTCTTTGCCCTAATACAGCTCTTATTGCATAATCACTTGCATCACACATTACTTCAAAAGGTAAAGACCAGTTAGGAGGTTGCATGATAGGTGCAGAAATAAGCATGTTTTTGAATTTATCAATCGCTAGTTGACATGCATCATTCCATTCAAATAATTTATCCTGACATAAAAGATTACATATAGGCTTAGATATTGAACTAAAATTTTTGATGAATCTTCTGTAAAATCTTGCATGACCTAAAAACGAGCGAATATCTTTTACTATTTTCAGTGAAGGCATGTTTGCTATCAGATCAATTTTTGATTTATCAACTTCAATTCTTTTTTTGGACACTATATGACCTAAAACAATACCTTGTGTAACCATGAAATGACATTTTTTCCAAATTTTCTAAACACATATGAAATGAATCCCCATATACTGAAAAATTGTCCATAAAAACTTCTAGACATCGTTCTACCATATCACTGAATATACTTAGCATACAATGTTAAAAGGTAGCTGGGGCATTACATAGTCCAAAATGCATCCTTTTATATGCACAAGTACCACAAGGACATGTAAATGTAGTTTTTTCTTGATAATCTATTGCAATTTTAATTTGATTATAACCCGAATATTCATCTAAAAAGCAATAGTATGTGTGACCAGCTATTCCATGAAGAGTGTTTGTAGTTTTCTCGGTTTTAAGTCCAAGTATTGATCCCCCGCGAAGAGTGTTTGTAATTAGAAAATAAAATAAAAATAGTGAAGTTGTTATTTCGAATAGGACAACATGTGATAGCTTGTGATGTGAACTTAGATGGATAACTAGTTTAATTAAAAGGTTGGTTGTAGCTAAAAGGTTGGTTGCAGATAAATTGTTACAAGAAAATAATATAAAAAGTATCCTTCAGTTTTAAGATTCCATATGCGTTACATTGGTCAAGTACTATAAATGCTACCTTACAACAATTAACTTCCATGTTATTGGCAAGTCAACTGGTAGGTCTGATGTATATAAACCATCACACAACAACTTCTTAGGTTAGCTGGTGGTATCCATGACAATTGATTAATCCAAGCAAACAAGAAGGACAAACCATTCATGAGGAATACTTGAATTATTCAATTGACTCCATGATAGTAAGTGCATACATAATAAACCATACCTCAGCAGCTTGTTAGGTTATCTGGTGGTGTTAAGTTATAACACATCAACTTCTTAAGTTAGTTGGTTATAAATGTGCCATTTGACTAATTCGAGTGAACCAGAAGGACAAGCTATGCATGAGGAATACTTGAATTATTCAATAGGTCATCTATGATATATATACTAGTTAAACATCCTTAGCGTTCCGGTGAAGGACTAGCCATACAGATAGGAATACCGTAGATATTTAACTGGCAATATTATCATGCATACCATTAAACAATCTTAGTAATCCAGAAGGACAAGCCGTTCATGAGGATCACTTAGGTCATTAATTTGATAGTTATATATAGTAGTTAAACAACCCTGATAATTCAGAAGAACAAGCCATTCATGAGGATTATTTAGGTTTTGTACCATGCATCAGTAGAACATCCTCAGCGTTCCAGTGGAGGACAAGCCATATCGATAGGAACATCGTAGATATATAACCGGCAGGTTCATGATGCACTGATGACATAATTTCAGGCACAACACCGAAATTACGTACATCATTGTATCACGCATGAAGTGTATAATACATATATAGATAAATATATGAATAAAACATTAGTATTTCTAGTAGTTAACCAATATTGTATATATGTTTACCTCTCACTGGAGGATATAAGTAACTACTCACACCCCATTGCTACTGACAAATAAGGAGTGCTGACAGTTTTCATTACAACTGAAATTAAAATACAGACTCTAAAACTTCTTTCACAAGGAACAACTGAAACACAACCACCTTTATTATCAGTCAAGACAAAAAGGTGGCGGTAGTTCAACTATCAAAATAGAAAAATATAACAAAAATGTAGAAATACAGAGTTTCGATTGAAATGTATGACGGACCGGATTGGATTGCAATTTCTCTTTCTCTCTTTCTTTTCACTTTATTTTTCTCTTTTGGAATTCTCTCTGGACTCCTCTGTGGCCAACCTTGTTCAAATGAAGGAGGAGACCCCTATTTACAAGCAAAAAGGAAGCAGGAGGTGGAGGGATAAAGCTCAGCCGCTTTTGGGGACTGTCCGGACGCCCCTCCCCGGGCACCTATGCCTTGCTGGTGTTTTTGCATGCTGATTCACTTTGTGTGCTGGTTTTCTTTGGGTATATTGCACTTTGGTCCTTTATGGTTTCAAGCTTCGACAATTTGTTCCTTGTATTTTGCAATAATTCTGCATCAAAACTTGAAAATCTAAACATAACACACGTAAAACCCTAATTGATAGTTTTTAGTTAGTTTATCTTATCAATTTGACTTATTTAACAATTCTAATTTATATCCTAATTAGGGTTAGTCAAGTAAGTAGTTTTCTTTTGGATAATCTGAGGAAGGAGTTCCAAACCTATGAAGTAGGGTGTATGCCTTAAACTAGGGTTTTAACATTTATGTGATTGATTGAATAGGTTATACTTTTGAAAACGTAATTGGTTTGCATATGTTCCAATTATTTGTCTGCAATTAGGCTTGGTACATATAGTTGTGGTGTTTCTTGCAACCTTTAGAGTACCAATTTTTCCATCATAAACTCTTTTAATTGCTAGATTAGTTCTTTCCAAGTTTTTAGTTGACAATCATCGGTCTGTAGTAGTTTGAATATGAAAGCAGATGAGTTATATATTTAAGGTATAAACTCTTATTCAGAGGTGGGACAAATTCTGAAGATTATCTAGTTTTTCAATTTATTGAATTTCAATTTCATTAGTAGTTAACTCTCAAAATCCTTGAACTCAAAGAACTTTTTTATTTTATTTTTCATAACTTTGGATTCCGATTTTTCCCATAAAGAGATGGCCTTGAACTTTTGTTCAAATTACTACACGATTCTTTTCTCTTACGCTAGAGAGCTTTTGTAAAAATACAAACCCTTTGGAGGATAAGCAACAAACATATGATCTAACAATCTCCCTCTTTGACAATTTCGTGAAAAAATACACAAGTAAGAAATTAAGATTACCATCCACAAACCATTGAATAAAATGAATTATAAATTCGATCTCAACACTCGTGTAGACGTCCTAAATCTCTATCTAAGTAAAGATCTACTTCTTTAGATGTAACTTGAAGATCATAGTCTTACATATCATCACTCAGACTAAAACCTTATGAAAAACATCATATGTTAGAGAATTACGTAACATAATCACAGGTATGGTAAGTACCAAGATAAGCATAGAGCATATTCATGTTAATATTAGTCAAGTGTAAATATAACACATGTAAGAAATACTTTGTCCATTATGCTTGAGAACCTGTTGATATAGCAATGTTAATCACATTAAGTTCTCCCCCTTAATTGGTGTTCACAGTTAATATAACAAGCGTAAAATAAACAAAGGAAAATAGGTGACTTCATGCAAAACTTGTAAATGTACTCTACCCGCATATTAGAACAAACTCCCCTTTACTCTATTCACATGCAACTTGCCTAAGCTATTCAAGAGTAAATCTTCCGGATTCCTCTCATATGTACCTAAAATATTCTCCTCCTTTTTGTTATAAATGTTAATCTAATGACAACTCATGGCAATTACGATACAAAATAAAGTTATCCCAATATATTATTTCCTTATTTACTACAAATTTCAATCCAATGATGATACATAAAAAGCATGGCATAGAATCATGGTATAACAAGAAGGTATAAATATGAACCAACTAGCTAAATCATTCATGTAAAGTAAGCAAATGACAAACAAGGCATATTACTCAATAGTTTAAATTGTAAAGCATCAAATAACTAGGACTAAGAGTATGTCACAACAATCGAAAAATAATCAGAACAATAAAAGTCAACAAAAAAATAAAGTACTTTAAGTATAGACTATGAATGAATAAAACACTCAAACTCCCATATGGTCCCATACTAAAGTCTAAGCAACTCCAGAGGTTGCAACATCTCCACCATTTTCTCTCTACAACTATGTCTCTGCTTGTCATCCTTGTTGATAAACCCAATAGTCTGAAGCATGTGTCTGAGACGTTATACCTCTGTTTGTATGTCCCTCTAATTTCTTACAATACTAGACATCCCTTCGTCAAGAGAATTTATCTTGAGATCTATGAGGTTGTGCTATACTACTCTGTATATGACCTAGAGCCATGCTAACAATAGTTCATTGATCAAGTGTGGCAGCAGAAGGAGGCCTAGTGAGTGGTGTACATGAGGTGCTAGCTCTTGCCTGTCTCGATGGATGTGCATGACTCAATGGTCCAGGTTCAATAGTGAGAGCATGTGGCTCGACCTTTATCTCATCACCCTCTACCTCTACCTCCATGGGGTCAAAAGTAATGCACATGTGTCTTAGTCTGTCTCAAGGACTCTTTCCCTAGAGGTCTCTTTGGTCTTAACATTTGGTTAGTCTCTAAAGCACCAATATCCTTATCTAGACAAATCCAGGTGATAAGAGAACCAAATGACATATTATCACAGGTTCTCCCCTCATCAAAGGCTCTGTGAATGACTCTAAATATCACCCGTGGAAGATTTATCTCCAAACTTGTACCAATAACATATAAGAGGTAAGCTTGTGGTATAGGAAAAGTACAAATATGAGTCTTTAGGTCGATGTTGTAATTAATTATCAAATTAATAAATCAATACTCCTTAGCCAAATTCTTGCGATACCAAAGTTGTCGGTTCCACCCACCTAGATAAGGAGCTCCATATAGCTTAGAAGCAATATCAGGAAGCTTGGGGAATGTCACTATCTTGTTTAAAGTACTATGCATCATGTGCTACCTGGGGTAGGTGTAGGGTGGTGGCAATTAGGTTAGTGGAGAAATCCAACTACACAACTCAAACGTAGGTCTGAAAATGCTCACTATCCTCAGTAGGGAATGAGAAAGATTATTTGATCATAACCTTATGCATTGGATTTACATCCTCTATGAATTTACCTTTCATTGCTTTTTAAAGTCGATCTTCCTCACAACTACAGATCACAAACTTGAGAATATGAACTTATTTTAGATTATGAAAGTATTGTTTGATTGTTTCTAAATACCTATTTTCTTCACACTGTCAATCTTCTTTGCTTTCCCATTTCTCTTAATCTATGAATAAACGCCACACTAACTTTCTTTCTTTGGAGAATGCAGTTTTGGTTCATGGTTTTAGGAGTCTATATGTGAACGGAGAAATACAATTTTTGTGTCAAAATATAAAAAAAGGAGACACCATAGAAAGAGGGAAAGAGAGATGAAAGAAGTATATTGGAGATATAAGGAGAAAGAGAGGCATTTGGTAGTGAAGATTTTAATAAGCATGAAAATGATAAAGTTAAGAGTTTAGAGGGAGAGAAAGAAGGGAAATGGGGGAAATAAATTTGGAATTTGGAAAATAGATGGGATCCTAATAAAAAATTATTTATTTAAAAAATGGTGAAGAGACCAATTGGGTGATAACACGAAAGATTCAATTATAAAATAAAAAAATCAAGAAAATAAGGATGGAGTTTTGGAGATTTTATAGAAAGCTACATTTAAATAGGATATACAAATAACTCAACCAATACATCCATGGTTAGATGCTTTATTCCTTTAATTTATCTTTCGGATATGCCTACGAAAGTCTTGAGACTTAACTTCACTTGAATGCGATCACCGCAATGTTCCATCTAGGTCTTAAGCAATCTTAAAGGACATCTCCCAAGATTCTTAGCATACACACAACCAATTTGGGTTTGGTGGTTCCCCATTATATCTTCTTCTTCAATGTGTGAAGCTAAATTTGAAGGATCAAGTAGGATTGACCTTTTGGATCTTATGAATCTAGGGTTTGTTATTGGCTCTCTAAAGCTATAAGAGGCATATTTGATCTCTATAGAGTCTTAACTTAGGTTAGAAAGACTTGTCCTATTTATAGACCCAAAATTAGAGTAGTCTTAGAGCTCAAGAAAATTGAAATTCGTGAGGAATTGCTCGAGCCATTAGTGAGCGGTCAGAAGGAGAGCATTACTAGAATGAAGAAATGAATCAAACTAGTTGAGTTGAGTAAGGACCGCTTGAGCTATCTACAAGAATAGGCAAGCAAGTTGTCTCCGCTGCCAAAATCTTCATCCTATAAAGGCTAATCCTCAATCTATATGCATATGAAATGTTCACAATACAACCAATCAACAATTCAAACATTCCAATCAAGAATATACATCCATTGATAGGAATTTTATGTAATGCCATGAAATGAGATGAGACTAACTCATGCACTTTAACCCGAGTCCTCACCGACTCCCACAACACAATGCAATGCAAATGTGTAAAATATTTGTCATTGATGAAATACATCCAATGATCATTTTTGAAATACAAGTCATTGTGTTTATAAAACCAATTCATTATTGGATGTTTCTCATCGAATGAATAATTTATAAAACCAAGTACACTTTTCTGGAATTTCACCTCAGGGGAGTGTACGAGCCAAGCATTTTATAAACAAAATCATGTGTCTTTGTTGGATAGCGGAGTTTTGGAATTGCACCGCAGGTTTTACAAACCAATACATATTTTCAGGATTTCACCTCAAGGGAGTGTATGAACCAAATAGTCAGGTCTTGCACCCTCGAGGGAGAGTCTTGCCCTTCTTGCTATACCCGATACAAGTTTTTCATGTATGCAACCGTGCGATTTAATAGGATATTCAACCCCACTTTTCCGAGCCCACCAATCAAAGACCAAGTATGGTGATTGATCCAACCATACACTCACACACCCATACTCATGACCATGGATGCATTTTCCCTGTGCAATTGCAATGTGATACACCATTGCTCAATCAATGTTATACTTAATGTAATGGATGTCAATGAGCCAAATTTAAACCACACATCTCAACATGTGTCACGGCAATTTATATCACATGTATAAAATCACCAAAATTCATTATCATATCAATACATCAACTAGCATAAACCCAACACATATCTCAAGCATGGCATTACACAATCTCATGCCAATCACTCCCAATCACAAGGCATAATATATTAAAAATATAGCATGCCCAGAAAATCAATTTTCCATGGAATTACCAACCAAGCAATTTCCATATCTCAATTTCAAGTTAGAATATATATATTCTCTTTTAACCTATACATTGATCCAACCTTCCCTAGTCCACTTATCAACCACCAAGAATGGTGTTTGATCAACCATGTACACATACCCACACCCATGCCTCATGCCCATGAATGTGATGCCAATTTCATGCCCAAAATGCAATGAATGTCAAATGAGCAATTAAACCACATACTTCAACATATGCCATGGTAATTTATATCTATTGCATATACTTACCACAATTTATAATCATGCTAATTTATTAACAACTTATATCAACTCATTCCTTCAATCACCATTTCCTCAAGTATGTCATACATAAATTATACCGCAACAAACTTAATTCTCACATAGGCACTTAGCAAAACACCTTCAAGGCACCAATCATGTTATCACATAATTTACTCATATTCATCATATAGCTCAAGAAATCATATTTAGTGATTTCTACACAACCATTTCAAAATGGAAATTATTCTACCCATTTCTTAATATCCATCTATCATAATCTTCCAAGAAATCATAAAGTAGCAACTTCTAAATGCCAATTCAACCTAGACTTTACTTTACCCAATTTCCATATCCATTTTCTGTACTCTAAGTACCTATAGTTTTTCATGAAATTTGTCAAACAAGTAAATTCTACAACCCATTTCTTACAAGGTTTGTTTAGCACATTTAGGTACTCATTTTCCACACTTAATATACACTAATGGTACATTAAACAAGAGAATCTATCTCAAGTCATGCTATCCATTCTCAATACCCATTTCACTAAACCATCAATTTCAAACTAGAATTTTATTAAATCATTTCTACCCCTACTCCATAACCATAGGCAAGTAAATTACATAATTTCATGTACCTACCCTTTTTCCATTAAATTAACTATAATAGAAATGCTTTATAATTCCATGTACCTACCCTTTTTCCATTAAACAAACTATAATATAAATGCTTTAAAATACACAAAATAGCCCACATAAACCCAATTTCTAAGAGTTTACACCAATAGCTTCCATATATCAAATTTAAGCTAGAAGTTGGTTTTTCTTCCTTCTCTTTTATTCTCCCTCACTCTCGGTTGTTAACAAGCAAGAACACACACACACTGATTTATGAATTAAACACACTCACTTTACTACATATTAAAGCACACATAATTTTCATTACCAAGAAATTACACAAGTACTTCTGCATATCAAATTTAAGCTAGAAGTTGAACACACACACTAATTTATGAGTTAAACACACTCACTTTACTACATATTAAAGCACACATAATTTCCATCTCCAAGAAATTACACAAGTACTTCCACATATCAAATTCAAACTAGAAGTTGAACACACACACACACACTGATTTATGAGTTAAACAGAGTCATTTTACTACATATTAAAGCACTCATAATTTCCATCACCAAGAAATTATACAAGTACTTCCAGATATCAAATTCAAACTAGAGGTTGAATCAAACCAATTCGACACCTATTTCCTCATTTCCATAACCATAGACTCACTACCATAACAAGATGCAAGACATAGTAGTTCTATACCCCTAATCATCCCTTATGAACATCAAAGGTTGAAAATAAACCCAAGTAGGAAGAAACCCTACCTCTTGGAGCGTATATGAAAGTGTAGAGCCTTCAAGAACACAATACCACCTTCAAATCTTGATTTCTTCAAAATCCACTCCTTGGATCTTCGGTGAAGTCCCTCATTTTTGGTGTGGTTGCGTCGCCCTTGTCACGTAGATGAAGTTTAATTCTTGGTCCGACAAATTTCGGCCGACGGAACTCCGAAAATCGTAGGGAGAAAGTTTGGATTTCTCACTTTTCTCCTCTCTTCCTCTCACACGTTAAACACACTGGTTTCAGCAGAGTTTTCTGCTGGAAAATCAGATTTTTAAGGATATTTATAACTCCGATGTGTGGTGTACGTCACGCCACACGCCCCCTTGTCCGGATCTGTTTTCGCCTCGAAACGATTAATTTTATCCTGATTTAAGTTCAAATTAATTTTATTTGAACTTTAATTCAATTATAAGAAAATTTTAAAAAATTTATTTGTGGGGACCTTTGTGAGGTCACCCGCCACCCAGTCACCTCGAAATACGTGTAAAATCTAACTATCTCGGAATTCGTCAAAATTTGTCTAGGTAACTTATTTTTGCGATATGAATCCAATGGTGAGGTCCGTTGCGTCATCTGAACTCTAGAAAAATATGAATTTTAATTCCGCATTATAGTGACAAATTACCATTTTGCCCTTTTTTGAAAAAGTTCAAATTTTCACAAGCCATGTTTGATTAATCTTAAGCATTAACCATTTTTTTTACAAAATTATATCCTTAGTCAACCATGATTGAGCCTAAAAGAGTATAAAGTCTTTTCATGAAACCCGAAAAATACCCAAGCCAAATGAAAATATATCAAACCTACCTTTGCTACATAATTTTCTTGCATCCTCTTTTTAATCAATATGATATAGAAAAGGTGAAAAGTTTTATTTAAAAAAAATCTTAGCTATTTAAAACAAAAGAAAAAGAAAAAGCAATGAAAAGATGAAAAATAGAAAGAAAAGAGCCAAGAAAGTGAAAAATGAGAAAAATAAAAAGAAAGAGTAGACAAAATCTCTATAGAATGAGGTGTGCCACAATACTAAAAATAGGGTAGCTTTTGAATCCTATAGACATGATTTCTTAAACCCTAAAACCAATGGCCACATTACAACCCAAAGAAAGTTCTTTTTGATTCCAGAAATCATGCATCTGTATTAATTCTATCTTATAAAAAGAAAATGTTGATGATATGTCTGGTATAGTGTTGATATCCAGTCATGAGATTATGCCAAATTCAAATTTTATTCAAATATTTGTTCTTCAAATACTTACATGTGATATTATTTTCTTTGTTAACAATATTCCAATCACATGTAACTCGTGAGAATAGTCAATATAACAAATATGTATTATTTGTTGAGTGTATTCTAGGAAAGGATTGACATCAAAACTATCATGAAAGATGGTAATATGTCTTGAGTGATTTTTGAAACAAAAGAAATCATCACACACACATAAGTTTGTATAAACATATTTAGATAATGTTACAACTAACGTATGTTACTCTTATAGTGATCAGAAAAGGAACTATTCTAGCAAAATAGAAGGAATATTAATTTAATTATTTTTGTGAAAAGTATGAATTATAAACTCCTAACTACTGAAGTTTGTAGGTAGCTTCATTAGAAACCTTCACGAGACAAAACTCGTCCACTAGAGATCACCTAAGGGTTTAATAGCTTATTGCATATGCTAAATGCAATTGTGAAAAAATCTACAAAAATGATTTTACTTCTGTTTATGTTTTATTTTGTGAAATAGTTTTTATAATCTATATTAACTAGGGACTAGTAAAGTTTAAGTTGGGGGGTGTGATTAACCCTAATTAGTGTGTAAATAAAGTAATTAAGTAATCAATTTTGTAAGATAAAACAACTAAACATTATGAATTATAGTTTGTGCGCAAATTAAAGTTTTAAATACTTTATGTTTAAATTTCAGGGTCAAATGCAAGAATACCAGAAAATACGGGCAATTTTGCAAGACTTGAAACTGTGAAGGACTAAGGTGTAATAAAGAAACATGGACAAATCAGAAGGCGACACTTGACAAGCCCAAAGCATGACACCTAGCACCACTGCAAGGCTTAACATTTTGGAAGGTAAAGGTGGGGGTTAGGACCTTTAACCTTTTGGAAGGTGGAGGAGGAGGGGGTTAGGACCCCCTCCCCTCTTGGTCGAAACTTTCCTTCCCCTATAAATAGGGGTCTTCACTTCTTACTTCAAGTCATACCATTCCAAGACCAACTCCTCCCTACCAAAAGCCAGCCGGCCATCAAAGAGAGAAAGAAAAAGCCTTTGAAAGCTGGTCTGTGATACACTTTTACAGTTACTTTGTATTTCTACATTTTTGTAGTATCTTTCTATTCGGATAGTTGAACTGTCACCACTTTTTTTTGTCTTGAATGATAATAAAGGTGGTTGTGTTTTAATTTTTCCTTGTGAAAGAAGTTTTATTTTTAGTTGTAATGAATATTACCCACACTCCTTACTTGTCTGTAGCAATGGAGCGTGAGTAGTTGTTTATACCCTCCCATGCAAGGGGAACATATGTATATTATTGTTTAGATTATGGAAATGATGATGTCTTATTTATATTTTATTTATCTATGTATTATATGCTTAATGCGTGATACAATGATGTGCATAATTCTGGTGTTGTGCCTTAAATTATGTCATTAGTGCATCATAAGACCCGTCGGTTAAGCAACCACGGCGTTCTTACCAGTATGGCTTGTCCTCCACCAGAATACTGAGGATGTTTTACTGATGTGTGGTACAGAACCTAAATGATCCTTATGAATGGCTTGTCCTTCTGGGTTATTAGGGTTATTTAAATACTATATATAACTATATTGCTATTCTAACAACAACGGCGTTCCTACCGGTATGGCTTGTCCTCCACCAGAATGTTGAGGATGTTTATCACAGATGACCTATTGGGTAATTCAAGTATTCCTCATGAATGGCTTGTCCTTCTAGTTTACTTGAATTAGTCAATTGGTACATATATAACCAGCTTTCCTAAGAAGTTGTTGTGTTATACTATAATACCACCAGTTAACCTAAGACGTGTTTGTGTTATGGTTTATTATGTACGCACTTATAATCATGAGATCAAGTGAATAATTCAAGTATTCTTCATGAATGGCTTGTCCTTCTAATTTGCTTGGGTTAATCAATTAACGTGGATATAACCAGTTAGCCTAAGAAGCGGTTATGCTATGATTTATATACATCAAACCAACAAGTTGACTTGCCAATAAAATGGAAGTTAATCTTGGTACAATAGCATTTTCAATATCTAACCAATATAATTCATATGGGACCCTTAAACTGAAGGGTATCTTTTATATTCTTGTTGTTAACATATTTACTTACGCACTTGATTTATTTACTTACGCACTTTATTTGTTTACTTATGCACTTTATTTAAGTTAAACTAGCCGTCAATCTAAGCTCACATCACAAGCTATCAAACATCATACAGCCTCAAACAATAACTTTATTGTTTTTTTTTATTTTAACTACTAAATTACTAAACTCTTCATAGGATCGATACTTGGACTTAATACCGAGAAAACTACAATTTGACCACTTATATTTGGGTGTATAATATAATATAATTCAGACCACTAAAAAGTGCGAATCAGCAACTTGGGAAATTGAGGAGAATATGAAAACTTGGTATCCTTATTTGTTTTTATCGGGTAAGTAAATTTTGGGGCCAAAATTTTATTTAGGAGGGGAGACTTGCGAAACCCTAACATGCATGACATAGCATTTAATTGAATGTACTGGTATAATGGAAAATATGCATAAAATTTTAAGGAAAAGTAGAATTTCCTAAAAAAAGTTGGGAGGTCAGTGTAATTATCTAATATTTAGTGCGAGTTATGCATTGGATGGGGTAAAATTTTAAACTTGAAGACTTTGTGGAGGTTCAAGATCCCTTTCTCAAAGTTAACCTTGGTGGGCAAGGGGTGCATCGACCAACCTTTGTCAGTAAGCTGCTAGAGCTAAATTTCTAAGCATGGCTTATATAGCTACTAAGAGAATACCGTGACTAATTCGCCTGGAATTATGAAGAGATGCTACGGCTAGATCCAGCCTTGGTGGAACATTGACTGCTAATAAGGTAAGGATACAAGCTGATTACATGAGTCTCGAGATTGATTTCCCAAGAATTAACTTTGCTGGTGAAAGAGGAGATTGAGAGCCTCCTGAAAGCAAGTGCATCCAAGTGACACGGTACCCAAAATGGGTTTCTAGCATCGTGCCAGTCAAGAAGAAGACTAGCATGATCAGAGTTTGTTGTGACTACCGCGACCTTAACATGGTGACTCCAAAGATGAGTATGTCATGTCGTGGGTAGACCAGCATATAGACGAGGCTGTCATGAATACGATCATGTCATTTATGGATGGCAACGCGGGCTACCGTCAGATCTTCATTGTGGAGGAGGATCGGCAAAAAACTGATTTTTGATATCCTAGGTCAATTGGGACATTCGAATGGAGAGTGATGGCATTTGGACTAAAGAACATAGGAGCCACATACCAGAGAGTCATGAACACCATCTTTCATGACATTATTAGAAGGATTGTAGAGGTGTACATCAATGAAATCATAGTAAGACAAAAGACATGGAAAAATATCTTAGCAATCTAAAATCAGTCTTTGAAAGCATGCGTATCCATTAGCTAAAAATGAACCCGCTGAAGTGTCTTTGGGGCTACAATAGTAAATTTCCTTGGATTCCTCATGCATAATAAAGGAATCAAAGTAGATAAGAATAAGGTGAAGGCCATCATAGAGGTCGCGCCTCCAAAGACCAACAAGAAGCTTCAGCGCCTAATTGGTCAAGTCAATTTCTTTTGACACTTCATTACCAATTGTGCAGGAAAGGTGTAGGCATTATCTCCACTCTTTAAGCTAAAGGGTGCAAAAGACTTCAAATGGGAAGCACACAACATCAAGAGGCTTACTGCCAGATCAAGGAGTATTTGGCAAACCATCCTGTTCTTATGCCACTTATTAAGGGTAGGCCATTACTATTATACTTATCAGTCACACACGAATATATTGGGTGTTTGCTGGCTCAAAATAGCAATATAGACAAAGAAGAAGCCATTTATTATTTAAGTAGAATGTTGATTTCGATCGAGCAACGTTATAAGTCGATCGAGAAACTTTGTTTAACATTGTACTTTGAATCACAAAATTTGAGAGTCTATATGATTTCAGTTGTTGGGTATGTTATTACACAAACTAATTTAATTAAGTACATGCTAACGTGACTGATTATGAGAGGGTGAATTGGCAAATGGGTTCTGGCCTTGATCACTTCATTACTTTCCATAGAACACAGTAAAATTTTAAGCACTGGATGACATTTTGGCAAACCACCCTTGTATGGAGGTAGAGCAAAACATGAGGTAATCGCTTGGTTTGCTAAAAGTACCTATGGTATCATTAAAACCATGAAAATTTAGATTCGACGGGTCAAGGACATAAGAGTATGCAAGGGCCGGGGTTGATTATAGAATTGCCCTAGGGCTGTGAAACCCAACTTTCATTTAAAATAGAGTTTGAATGTTCTAACAACCAAGCCGAATAAAAGGCATTAATTATCGGGTTTGAAGTTTTCTTGGGAAGGGAGAATCATCGGTCGAAATAATCGGTGATTTCCAAATAGTTATTAACCAGATCGCAAACAATTTCCAATGTGAAAGTTAGTAGCTATGCCCTTTCCACACCATTGCAATATCATTATTGGAAAATTTCGACAACATGACATTGTGAAAATCCTAGGAGAAATGAATGGCCAAGTTAACAACTTGGCCCAACTAGGATTAGTTCTAAGAATTCCTCAAGGAATGGACGAGCAACTAGTCAAAGTTCAAAGGAGAGTTTTGCCATCCATAAAAACCATAGGAATAGACTTTTAGGAGTTAATAGGGGAAATGGTAGAGGAAGACTAGAGTTTCAACATCATGTAGTTTCTAAGGTATCCAAATGGGGATATGGGCTAGGCTGTTAGAAGAGGGGCCACTAATTATATACTTATGAATGGGGAACTGTATAAGAAAGGAATGCACGATGACCAATTATTAAGATGCATCGATAGAGAAGAGGCCATCCTAATAATGGTCGAAAGGCATGAGGGCATATGTGGTGCGCATCAAGCTAGCATAAAGATGTGATGGCTAATCAGACAATATGGCTATTATTAGCCAAGTATTTTGAAGGATTACATTGAATACGCAAGAGACTGTCAAGCATGCCAATGCCATGAGCTTATCCAGAGGACGTAGACAATTCAAATGCATCCTATAATAAATTCATGGCCGTTCTGGGCTTGGGCCATGGATTTGATAGGGAAGATTTTTCCCCCTTCTACGAAGCAACATTCTTTTATCATTTTGGCCAATGACTATTACATAGAATGGGTAGAGGTCATTCCAATAAGGACAGTCAATCAGGCCGACATTATACAAATGATATAGGAAATTATTATGCACCAATTTGGGATCCCCCAGCATATAGTGGCAGAACAAGGAACAATGTTTATAGGTAGCGAGGCCAAAGGATTTGTAGAGGAATATAGTTTCAATGTAATCCACTCAACCTCATATTATGCACAAGGAAATGGCCCAGTTGAATCTACCAATAAGGTGATAAAATGAATTATCGCAAAGATGGTAAAAGACAACCCAAGGGGATGGCTTGACAAATTATCGAAAGCATTATGGGCATACAAAACATCCAAATAGTCCAACACTGAAATCACTCCATATAAGCTAACATATGGGAACGATGTGGTCTTGCCTATGAAAATTACCATGAAATTGTTTTGAGTGGATTTCTAGAATAGGCTGAATCCAGTTGAATACAACAAAGTCATGATAATTGAGCTTGGGGATTTGGATGAAGTGCGGCTAGGTGCTTTGGATTGCATTAAGGTGCAAAAGCTCAAAGCCGCTATGACATACAACAAAAGGGTCAAAAGTAGGACCTTCGACATAACTGACTTAGTATGGAAAGTAAAGTTGCCTTTAGGACTAAATGACCTAAGGACCAACAAATGGTCGGCTAACAAGGAAGGGCCATTTGAAGTCCTCAAGGTTAAGAAAGATGATATTTACCACTTAAGAGATTTGGATAGAGAACGCAATCTTTGATCCATTAACAGGCAATTCTTGAAGGGTTACAGACTAATAGTTTGGGAGGCCGCAAAATGTGAATAAAAACTTTAAGATAAGAGGTCGATGACCAAAAAGGAAATCGTTCTACCATTTAACAGTTGTAAAATGAAAAAAAAAAAAGAAAGTGGAAAAGAGAGAATAATAATGTAAATTTTATTTATAGTAGTTTGTACAATTTCAGCGAATACAACTTGCATAATACATAAAAAGTAAAGTGTTGCATAAACATGACATCAAAGTAGCTTGTTTCTAAATGCTTGTCATCTTGAGTTTAAAGAAGATAACTGGCAGTTGTGGAGACAAAAAAAAAGAGTAGAAGAAAGTTGAGTTACCAGAGGCATAGTATAGAACTCTGCCACGAGCATCTCTTGGTCGGAATCTCCTTGAACATACCAGCTATCTCCAGCCACCGCTTCCTTTTTCCATAAGTGAAGCCAAGGAAATTCATCCCTAGGCCATTCTAAAGATCAAAGGTATAAGGCAGAATGTGGTAGCCAGATGCACCGGAAGCCGATGTAGTATCTACAAAATGACCCAAGGATGGAGGCTAAACGAAGTGTCCATCTAAAGGAAGAACATGAAATAGGTTGGCAAAACCAACTGTGGATGTGAAGGGGAAAATAAATAGAAAAGGTCATGGCTAAGACCAGAAGAAGAAAGAGTTTAGAGATCAACAAAATGGTTGTCCAACTTCCTCCATTCTGGATTAGGAGGTTCAAAAAGAATAGCAGACATATTGCACAATTAAGAGGCATTTGTTAATCTAGTACACTTAGAAAAAACCCAAGCCCTTCGATATTTATAGGCCATAAAAGAGTTGAATACTTTAATGGCCTTGCCTAGGAAACAGTTAAGATTTATGACAGTTTAATGAGGTGAATGAAGTGTCACTCTGAATGGTAGTCAAAGTGTCGAAATGCACGCACTCTAATCAAATGACAAAAACATGATATAAGTGGCATTTGATGTCATTCAACTCGTAGTCATGTTAACCGACACAAAAAGAAATGAAAGACAAATACGAACGAAGAAGAAAAAGGCAAAAAGTTTCATCTCTATTTTTCATTTATCACCTCTCTAAAAATTGTACAAGGTTGGAAAAATGGACTTATAATTGGTATAGTGACCTATTCACGACCTGTAATTCAGTCAAAGCTGACTCGACAAGAGTTGAGCCCACATCTATAAAGGCTGCGACAATTCACTACAACGGCCTTAAGTTCTTCTGAATGCTTCTGATAGGACGCAAATTCCTCTAAGAGTCTTGCACTCAATTTTATGGTCTATCTCAGCCAGCCTCTAAGGCAGAGAATCAAAGTGGCTTGAGCGGGTGGAGTAGATTTCGATGTGCTGAATTAAGTTGAATAGTCGCTCTCATTGGTCATGGATGATGGCAACACAATCTTCTCGCTTCTAATACAGCTGCTCTACTTCTTGAAGGAGAGCTAGAAGTTCATCGATTAGATGGACTAATGTCTTATGGTCTTCTTTAAGGAAAAAAAGATAGGCTGAGAAGGCTCTAACCAAACGAAGCAATTCTTCAAGAAGGTTTATTTCATCCACCAAAATAACAGGGTGTCCATCAAGGACTGTCATTACTGTCCCACGATGACATTTAAAATCATGGTCTAGAATTAGTCTTGATTGCTAGAAGGAGGTAGGATCGGAGGATAGGCGAGCTTTTAAAGACACTAGAATAGAAGATAAGTCAACATCATGAGAAGGAAGAATAACCGAGGATGTAGCAACAGCCTGAGTTAGGGCTGCAGCCTGAACAGTCTCAGCGGCCTCAGGAATATTTTGGCCTGCTGAAAAACCAAGAAGTTCCTACTAGGGCGTAGACCTTCTTCACTCTCAAGGTCCACAACTTTGACATCTTCGGTTGCATCAAGGGCCATATTGTCAAAACAAGGCACTAGTGGCTCCAAGTCAACTATTGCCACATAAATTGGAATGGTGGAAGGTCGAGGGGCTCAAGATTTTTGAAGATGGCATCTTGAAAGGGAGGGCCCTATAATGATGGAAGGGTTTGTAGAAGGAGGAGTGCATTCATGTTATGGAACATGACACATAAGGGTAGTATCATCTTTAGCATCTTCTCCCTCATCATTTTGAGCATGAGAAATAGATATGGAAGAAGTTATGTAAGAATGTGTCACTTGTCCTTATGGCAAGGCCTTATTTGAGAAGCGAGAATAGTCGAAGAAACTAGAGCCTCAGAGGTTGCGGGATTAGGGTCAACTTCCCAAGAGGGAATATTAGTAGAAGGAGAAGTCCTGATTGGGCTGGCCCAAGGAGACAACTGAAATTATAATGGGAAGTTCACGTGTTTAAGAACAATTGTCGTGTCGTGATCAAACTACCAATAGATGTACCGCCTCCACCAAGCCTTGAAAACCTTCAAAACGTCGAATGACTATGAGAAAGTGGCCATTCGAAAAAAGTGATGGGCAAGAGAGTAACATCAGCTAATTTATCAAACATTCGTATCGTTCACATTTGACCAATTGACATAATCAACATTGAGTGTGCAAGCAAAAGGATAAGGAATCTATTGTACAAGGCCGAATTGAGAAACAAACTACTGAGGCATGTAAACTTTAACGCTATAGTGAGCATTGGCACCATGAGTCAGCCCTATGCCATAATTAAAGTCTCGAGGATGAAGATACGAGAACCACCCATTCTCATGAAAAGTAGCAGCGTCAGTAGGGTCCTTCCCAAGATTTTAAAATTTTGGGCCTCGATTTTGGGCAAACAACATGCAAACAGGTCGTAAGCCATTCATATTATACAAGTAAGAAAAATAGTCAGCAAAGGACTATTCTCTAGAAGGGGTTGTGGCAAATAAATGGCTATAAGGAAAAAAAGGTGTTATCAACAAGCAGGATAGAGAGTTCTGGGAAATTAGTACAAAGCCATAGTTGGAGCACCTAGAGAGGACCTGAACCTCACTGCATCTTGGACGCCACCGTCTCCCACATCCCACGATAGAGGTGGGTAAGCATGACAAGTGAAAGAGCATATAAAGATCCTGTGGCCAGGAAAGAGGCCAACAAAATATCCTCCTTGGTTACCTTCTAAGATGAAGTATAGAAAAAGAATCGGTTAAGCTAGTAAATCAAGAATGAGATATGTTCTTGATCAAAAATAGGAGAGTCATCACAACCAAGACAGATCATAGGGAAAAAAGAATAGGCAATGATTGGCTTGTTATACACATCAAGTGGAAACATATGACTCACTTCAGTATGCATAAGTAGAGCATTAGCCTCATTCCCAAATGGAGGAAATTCGAGGAGAGTAGATATATCATATACCATGGGGCCCATCATGCCAAAGAGAAAATGAAGGGCATTATTCACCACAAACCAAAATAAGAGAGTGGCACTGAGCAGCATTTTTTCAATTGGCATCAAAATAATGCTTAGTTCTATGGCATCATAAATACCAAGGTGATGCAATAGAGTACCCTTAGCTGCTTTAACACGTACAACCCATGAAATCCAATCAGATGACGAAGCTTCCATACACAAATAAGGTTACTACTTAGCCAATTTGTCCATTTGAGAGGTTTATGAAAATTGAAAGGAAGGCAAATACATGAGTCAAAGTAAATGTGCTGAACTTCATCTGGAGTCATCTCTTTGAAGGCTGGTCCAAGACCCATTTATGGTGATGAAGAAGAATCAAAAAGCACATTAAAGGTAGAAAGAATGTATTGAGTAGCTTGTATTCGTGAAAGATCCGCCTTAAGAGCAATAACACAAGGAGTCTCCATTATTGAGGAAGAAGAAAGAACGTCAGAATAATGACAAAGTACTAGGTTTGGAAACAAATTATATAGGTGCAGAGAACATGTCGAAATAATGATTAAAAAATAAGGGCAGATCGCGTGCCAGCCGTTTCTTGTAGTTCTAAAAAGACTAAGGATAGACCAAAGGTCTAAATGTGGAATATTAGTCGCAATCCTCGAGCTTCATGGCCAACGGCAGTATGACAGCTAAATAGGTCTAGTGTAGCAGCAAAAGTTTAAATTCAAAGGAGTCAAAATGACACCCCGAATATGGAGTATTCAGTAGCATCATTTTTGGGGGCAATGTTTACACCCGAAAATAGCAATATTAAAGGGTGACACGTGGAATGGAGCCAAAGGTCACAAGGGAGGCTGTGAGAGTCCATAATTGACAAAGCAATTCGAAGAGTAAGACCCTTAGAATCTCAAGAAACGAGGAAATGTGACATTGTGGGCTTCCAGTTGGAAACAGTTCAGCATACATTTATTTATCTCAAGGAACAAGGTCATGATCACAAGTAATGGACAGAAAAGATGGATCATGATTGAGAGTCATCTTTATAAATAGTAGAGGCTAGGCCATGGAGAAGGGATCCCACAATCAATCCCAAGAATTCTTCATAGAGGCAGTTTATCTTTTTTACTATAATTTTAATTTTCATGTAATACATCACTCTGGTGATCTTTTACTGTTTTCATTTAAAGCTAAGTTTAGTATTCATTTTTTCTTCTAGATCCGAATTTAAGCTACTTGTTACTTTACATTCCTGTTATTTACCTTATAGTATTGTTCTTACATTTCGATCTGGTGAAATTATTTAATGTCCTTGATGCTTCAAGGCATAGAAAAGAACCTAGACATAACCTTACGTCTCACTATATTCATCTGAATAGTCTTGATTTTAGAACCCCATGTCTGTTCAAGTAGGTAAAGTCGTACGTGTTTGCATTTTAAGTCCACCTAGAATTTTGCACGCCTGAAATTCGATAATACGCCAAACACATGCATATTCATCAATACAACTTATTTTTGGTCAGCAACCAAATATTTATTAGCTATAGGTTTTTGTTTGTGTTGTATATGTTCCAATTCCACCACCACAATGGACCAAGATGGGTCCATAGCATTGACTTGAAATTTATGTTGGATTTGATTCTCCTTCTATAATTAGATACCTTGAACCCCTAAGCAATGATGTATTTAAACCACGATTTGCATATTGTCATTTTGATGAGTTAATTTTTTCACTATTAAAGAGAGACAAAAATAAATTAGAAGAATAGTGTGAAATCACTTGGAATGCTCTAGCTTTATCTTATTTTTATCTTCGTACAAATCAATGTGAACTATAAGTTCAAATGATTATTCATTTGCAAGGTATTGCAAATCATTTACTTGATTCAGTCATCGACACAAATAAAAAAACAAAGTCACATATCCCAATTGCAAATGCACCAGTGAGAATTGATGTCCCTATAGGACAATCTGGTAGCATAGCTGCAAATGAATCTAAGGCACAATTGAAGCGTAATAGACCTATTGGTGCAAAAGACATTGTCCCTACACAAAGAAGAAGACAAGATAAGGTACATAAAGAAGTCAATGCTCCTAAAGAGACTATCAAACTAGAAGTTTGTCCTCCCGAAGAGAGTCATCCGACAAAATAATTACCTCCTATAGAGGCTCAATTAACTCCTGAAGACTGGCTCAAATACAAAAAAAATGTGAGATCTCTATAAAATATGTGCACGATGAAAAAAGATGGGATAAAAATTTATTATGAATTACATATTTTTATTTGTGATTGTTCTTTGATATTTCAAGAGATAGTGAAGAGCCTAAATGAAAAACTGTTAATGAATGCGAACAGAGAAATAATTGGTCAAAATGGAGAAAAGCAAATCAGACAGAATTAAGTTGACTAACAAAAAGTCATGTGTTTGGACATTTATTCGAAATGCCATAAGGTATTGAAATCGTTTGATATAAATAGGTGTTTGTGAGAAAACCTAATGAGAAAAATGAAAGTGTGTGGTGTAAGACACGATTTGTGGCACAAGGTTTCTCGCAGAGACCTAGTATTGATTACAAGGAAACATATTTTTCTGTAATAGAGGCTATCACTTTTAGATTTTTGATTGGTCTTGTAGTCTCAGAAAGACTGGATATGCGTCTAATGAACGTAGTTATCGCATAATTATATGGCTCATTAGACTGTGAGATATAAATAAAGATCAATGAAGGATTTAAAATGCCAAAAGAAAATAATTCACAGCCCCAAAGATTGTACTCTATTAAATTTCGACTATCAATGTATGGATTAAAACAATCACTGTAAATGTGATATAATTATTTTAATGAATACTTCTTCAAAGAGGAGATATGTTAATGATTTGATATGTCCATGTATTTTTATTAAAATATGTAACAGTGAATTTGTTATTGTCGTTGTATATGTTGATGATTTAAATCTAGAAGGTACTCCAGAAGAGCTCACAAAAGTCGCTAGTTATTTAAAAAGTGAGTTTTAGATGAAAGATCTTGGGCAACTAAAATTCTTTCTTGGCCTACAAATTAAAAAATTTTCCAATGGAATTTTTTGTGCATCAATCAACTTATACATAAAAGGTCCTAAAACAATTCTACATGGATAAATCTCATTCATTGAGTTCACCAATGGTCGTCCGATCAATAGATACAAAAAAGGATCCATTTTGTCCTCAAGAAGAAGGTGAAGAACTTCTTGGTCCTAAAGCACCTTATCTTAGTGCAATTGGTGCTCTACTATATCTTGCAGATTGTACAAGGCTAGGCATATCATTTATAGTTAACTTACTGGTAAGGTATAACTTAGCACCAACTTGAAGGCATTGGAGTGGAATCAAGCATGTATTACAGTATCTCCGTGTAACAGTGGACATGAGGTTATTTTATGTGATGTCCAAATTCCATAGTTGGCTAAATATGCAAATGTCAGTTATCTTTCTAATTCACACAAGGCTTAATCATAAATTGGATATGTGTTTACTTATGGTGGTAAGACTATATCATGAAAATCGGTTAAACAAACAATAGTTGCTACATCATCCAATCACTCCGAAATATTAGTCATCCATGAAGCAAATCGAGAATGTATTTGGCTAAGATCCATGACCCAACATATTCAAGAGCAAAGTGAGTCACCCTCAATTAAAGGCATTCCAACAATACTATATGAAGATAATGCAGCTTGTATTGCATAGCTCAAGGAAGGATATATCAAATGTGATAGAACAAAATATATATCACCAAAATTCTTTTATACCCATGAACTTGATAAGAATGGTGATGTTAACGTTCAAAAAATATGTTTGTCCAAAAATCTGGCATATTTGTTCACTAAAGCACTTTCACCGACTACATTTAAGAAATTGGTGAACAAAATCATAATGCAGCATCTCAGAAATCTATCAAGCCGAATAATCATCATTTTGATCGAATGTATTCAACAAAGGAAGGCATGTACTTTTTTTTACCTTCTCTAGGGTTTTTTTCCACTAGGTTTAACTTAGCATGATTTATAATGAGGCAGTACATAGGATGCCAACTATTTTAGACCCCAGTATTGTTATAATATCCACCCAATGGGGGGGTGTTACAAATGTAGGCTGCTAGAAGGGTGGAGCATTGATAGAGGTTGTTGGGGGTGGGTGCAATAGTGTCAAATTCTTCTCTATAAAATAGAGACTCCAGGAAGGCTATCAATACACTGAATACAATAAAATCTCTCTCTCTCTCTCTCTCTCAATATTCTCTCCATTAGCTTTTGAATAAGTTGTTAGCCTACTAAAATAATTTGTTAGTTTTATAACAAATTTGGATATTTGAAATATTAAAAAATAAATAAATAAATTGTACTAAAAAAATTTGGGATCCCATCTACAATTTTAGCCTGGTTCATCAAGTTTTCTTGGGCCGACACTAAGGTAAACACAATAAAAATTTGGTATTAAGCATGAAAGTTTTTATTGGTGGAACTAAACTTCTTACCTCAATGGTTTTTCAATTTATAGAAAACTCCCATATTTTGAAATTCTCGATATGTCCTAAACATATCAAAATTGATAGTGTGTGGAGTTACAATAGGCAAGTTGTTTTGTAGTGTTTAATATGAAGAGGTTTAGTGTGCATATGTAATATGTACTCCTGAGTTCCATAAGTCATGACCATTGATCTTCAAATGTATTTAAATTTATTTTGCTTAAGATTTATAGAGTTGGCGATGAACACAATAGTGTCATATTTGTTAGATTTTCATAAAGACATGTGCAACTATTGTCGCTTCTAAAATTAAAAATAACTTATGAAACAAAATAATCGATCTTCAAGATCGGGTTTAAAAAGTTATAGTGCATGTTGGATCGGCCCGACATGTTTGTTAGAGATGTGGAGTTTACTTAGAATAAAGTAGAGGGGGTGAATGGTTCTTAAGCACTCACATAGGAAATCAATGCCAATTAAAGCCTAATTCACTCAATTCTCAATTAATTAACCAATTACCTCAATTTTACCTATATAACCATTTGAGGGATAAAGGTATGCCAATGTCCAAATTCAACAATCAACAAAATGCAAAATCCACATCTTATCCCTTCAAAGTTCTTCCACCAATGAACAACCACAAAAAGACTCAATTTCCAATAATCATCAAACATGTGGAGGATTTAAAAATTGCAAATATGTGAGTAAAGTAGAGACAAGTAAAACCAAAATGCAAGCAATTTTTACATGAAAACCCTTGAGAAAAAAACCACAAGATTGTAGTCTACCTAGCTAATCCACTATACTCAAAGTAAGATTATGTTTTTCAAAGATTTATACCTCAACCAATACCATGGTTAGATATTTTCTCTCTTTAATCTCCACTCTGGAATCCACCATAAACTCTTGAGTACTAGCTTCACTAAACTCTTGAGTACTAGCTTCACTAGGCAAAAACAGAGCTTCACGATCTACCCTTGAAACCCTTCTTACATCTCCTTCTCTCACTAGGGATTTGGTAGTTTCTAAATCTCTACTGCTCCATGTTTGAAGATGAAAAAATATTATGGTCTTGGTAGATTTCTAGCCTTTCAATGTTAGGGAGGCTAAGGATTTGTTCTAAGATCTCAAGTTGATGCATAAGACTACTATCTTGGCTTATGAGGCTTCCCCACTGAGAAAAGATTGTTCCTTACTAATAGGTTTCAAAAATGGAGTTTAATTGGAGCAAAAGCAAACTAAAATTCAAGAGAGGTCACTTGAGTTGTTGCCTAGTGGTCAATAGAATGCCAAAATGAACAATTCCAAACCAAAGCTTATGTTGCCACCAGAAACAAAATCCCATATTTATTCTAAAGAATCTCCTAATTCTAGGGACCGCTTGAACATCCTAGCCATCAATGAATCGCAACCTGGAATCATCAATGAACCATATATTAACTCCTCGAACCTAAGTTGGGAGTATGTAAGAGTCACAGGTGAGCCGCATATGTGCATAAAACTCATGCACCATCCTAAATATTATAATTCCTAGGTCTACAAACATCCCAAGCCAATATCTCTCAATGAAAAATACAATGATGCTAGATCTAGGAAAGTCCTCGTGGTTGACCAGACTCTTCACAAGAACTAACCTCTTAGCAAACATATTGTAGGTCTCAGCATAATACTCATCGCAAACCTAAAAGGTTAGGAATACATTTTACTGCATGTGATCCCTTTTTGTGACTCTCAATACCACTCTAAATTTGAAATTCATATCATGAAGACCTCCCTTGAACCTTCAAAGCTTAGGAAACTTAATGACCTAGATACCTTAAGTACCTTGGTTTTATGCTTTGGCTCATTAGGTTTTGTTTAAAATGGATTTAGGATAATCCATGAACCACTCATAAGCTTTTAATGAAAATACTTTTGAAACATCTAAAATTGTTTGAAAACTTAGATGGAGTCATGTACCAATAGGGCAAGTTTTTCTAGGTTTTTTTGGCTTAAAAAATATTAGGGAGACGACTGAACAGTAGAGTGGTCTCTGAACACTTCAAGAAAAATCGGAGAAAGCTGTACTCTATTGAGCGTAGCTCACCGTATACGGGAAAATATTTCAGATGGAGGATACACATTGTTGGACGGTGCTCATTCAGGACCTCAGTGACGAAGAAAGGCCAACTTGTGGCTTTTAATTCTTTTTTTTGTAAAACTTTTGCAAAGTTAGTTTTTGGGCATGTAATGTATGTAAAAGAATTGTAATTGAACTTATATGGACTATTTTTAATATAACCTTGCATGTATCTATATGAGTATGAATAGATGGACTTGGTGTGGTCAATGTTTACTCATAAATGGACCCGGTGCAGTCATTATTTTATATTGGGCCTCAGATGAGTCATGTGAATGTATATTGCACATGTTGGATTTTGGGTAGAGCTCCCGTACAAAGGAGACTCTGTCTGAATTTTGTTAAAATTATGGACCCCGGTAAATGGGGCATAACGGCGCAATATCGAGTTACTCGGTATCTACGGGTATTCTGCGGGTTGATGGGTAATCAACGGACCCCCGGATTTTGGGGTGTCACATGGCCTAAAATCATTTTTCAGAAATTATTCATCTGTATCAATCCTACATCAAAGAATTTCAAGGACAATGCTAATGATATAATCTAACAAGTGCTAATCAAGACAAAATTAATGAGATTATTCAAAGAAAGTTTACCGTAGAATCGAAGGTGTTTATTTGAGTAAATGTAGAATATCTCTCCAAGATAGATTGACTGAAAATTTTCAATTGGTTATACATCTCCACTAAATATGTAAAGAGTGTAATATTTCACAAGGTTTCTGAAATAAAGAAATCTAATCGTGCTCTATAAGAGTAAGTTTAAACAAAAGTATTAAGATAATATGCAACTAAAGTATGAAAATCTCGCGTAATTAGATTAAGGCTATTTTCACAAAACATAGGAATATTAACTTAATTTAACTATGAATCATATGAACTAGTCTTCCTAACTTAAAATTTCCACAAATAAACTAGTTTAAAACACAAACAAATTTAAAACACAAATATGTTCAAAACATAAAATAATTTAAAGCTCAAGTGCATAAAGAAAGCTGAGTGAAAGAGAGAAAATTGTTTGTAGAATCTCCAGTCCGTTTAGAAAGTAGAAGATTCTCTTCTGAGATGATCTTGAAATAACTTTAGTAGCTTAGCTTGATTTTGTTCATATTCATCCATGCATTGATTGGTCTAAGTAGTGCTGGTCTCTACTTCTAATAAGATCTGTCCATTAGTTCTGTCATCCACTGGGATGTATGGTTGACCCTCTTGTGGCTACTGCTCTTGTGGTATGAATTCTTCAGGTAACCAAAATGGTTCCTCTTCTTGTGGTGAAGGTATTCCTTGTTGGTTTTCCAGTTGTCCTCCATGACTCTTTTTTAATGAAGTTTTATCCAATACCCCGAGATGATCCACTGTCATCCATATCGGATTAATGATCACGCCCTCATTCCTACATAGCTGAGAAACTAACATAGCATATGGGAGTGTGAGTTTCTTTCTATCCACAGCGAGTATCATTTGGTCTATGATTAAGTTTGGCAAGTCAATTGTGTGTCCCATTACAAATGCATATAAGAAATAAGCTTGCTCAATAAAAATTTGATTCTTTTGGGCTCGGGGTAACAAACTGTACACTGTTATCATATTCAAAATCCGGTATTTGTCTGTTAGATCTCCTTGTTTAATGTAATTATTTGGGTGTCCCCAAACAAATTTTAAATTTCCTCTTAATTCTTTTCCTACCTCATGCAAATCAGGTAGTTCAGTGTACGGATATTGTGGGTTGGGTGGTCTTTGCATGGGTTTAAACAAATCGGCTATAGTAGCCGGTGTAACTTGAAAAACTATTCCCCGAACACATACATGCAATTGTCTTTTCCCTTTAATTTCAGCATTATTGTAAAATTCCCGAACTAAGCAGTCATTAGCAAGAATAGATAACCTAACATAATGTAACCATCCTCTTGCATGGAGAATTTATCTTAATCCTATGTTCTCAAAATCTTCGTATATTACTGTTCTTTCAGAAATAATAGTTTTAGTCAGAAAATTAATATCATACCAGAGTTGTTGTTCAAAATTTTCAAACATCAACTCATTGAAGATATTTCCCTGTTGAGGTTATTGTGGAGGTGCCTCAGGTTGCAGAGATCGATCCCTTCGTGCTCGGCTTAAAGACCTTCTTGTTTGTCGTCTTGAATCCATATATTTTTTTTGACTCGTTCCTGATTTGTAACTACAGACTGCTTCTATGATTTTCTAAAATTATGCTCTTTTTCCTGTATTTCCTGTAATTTACAAAATTAAATATCCATTCTACAAAACTTTGCTAACCACTTTTTTTTTTCCCAAAAGAATTGGGTTTATTATTCTTTTTATTCGTTATTCTTATATTTACTGATTTTCCCACTTCATTCTATAGTTATTTACATTTATTTATAACTATGTACATATATTCACAAAACTAAACATCTTATTGATCATATTTAGTCAGAATCAGAACTATCTGGCTCAGTAATACTAGTGACACAGTTAACTTCATTTCTCACGTATCTTGTTAACATTGGGGTAGAATAGGATGGCGCCTCAGGATACTCCTTACTCTGCCCATACCTAATCCACCGTAAACGATCAGACGCTCGTCTTGAAATTAGTTCCACACACTTATTATATTGTCTCAAATATTCTGTACGACCACATTTTACACAAGAACAAAGACGATTTACTCATCGGTGTTTAGCATATGTGCTTTTTCCACATAGGGGTCGTGCTTGACTCTCAAAAATTTCTAAATTTCTAACATATCTAGCTTTTTGTATAATCAATGTATGTATATATTTCGAAAAATGACGTAGTAAAATTAAATTTGACCAAAATAACTTTTCGTCTATTTTTCAATTTTTTATGAAAAATTTAAAAATTACTCAAGAAATTATTAAAAATTTACTCACTATCTGGTTCTTTAACGTCTGTCAGTCACAAAGATGAACAAAATTTTTAAATCACAAGTACTATTTTAAACACACAAAGTAAATTCACATGCCTATCTCCCCAACTTAAATTAAACATTATCTCACTGTATAAGATGATAAAAATAGAAAATTGGGTCTTGAAGCGAGAGATTTTTATAGTATAAGATTCTAATATAAAAGGAAAATAAAGAAACTATATAAAAGAAATGAAAAAAACAACATAAAAAAAATATCTAACTAATTTATACAAGAAATGCATAGGGGATAGATCAATCGGGCTTAAGTTCCCAAGTAGAGTTTCTTACATTCCCCGATACTTTATGCGATGCATTTAACAAATCAACATAAAATTGCATATTAGGATTTCCACTATCAATAACATAATTAATTAAACAGACTTGTAGAGGGTCAGAATAAGAAAAGGTATTAACTTTTTCCTTAACTTTTTCCTCTACAATCTCATCAGTTTCATCTATCTTACAAATTTCTTCATCCTCACCTGGGTGCTTTATCACATTAAAAATGTTCAATTTACTAGTCATATTTCCAAATGAAAGTTTCATGACTCCATTCCTACAATTAATCAATGCATTTGATGTAGCTAGGAATGGTCGACTTAAAATTAGAGGTATGTATTCAAATGAACATCCCTGACAACATGGCTCCATGTCTATAACGATAAAATTTGTTGGAAAATAGAATTGGTCAACTTGGACAATCACATCTTCTACAATTCCTCGTGGAGTTTTTATTGATCGGTCTGCTAGTTGTAGTTTAACATTGGAAGGTTTTAATTCACTTAATCCTAATTGCATATTTATTGAATATGAAATTAAATTACAACTGGATCCAAGATCTAGCAGGGCTTGTCCAATTTGAAAATTTTCAATGACACATGAGACTATAGGACTACCTGGATCTTTGTACTTAAGAAGTGTGTCTTGATGCATTATAGTATTAACTTGTTCAGTTGAAAATGCGTTCTTTGGTACATTAGTTCTTCTTTTTATCGTGCAAAGATCTTTTAAGAATTTAGCATAAACCGGAACTTGTTTTATTGCATCCAACAAAGGAAGGTTAATTTTTACTTGTTTAAATAACTCAAGAATGTCAGATTGATCTTTTTCAGATGAAGGCTTCTTGACTCTTTGAGGAAAAGGTAAAGGAATAGGATATGGAGGATCTTTTTCACTTTGTACTTCTGATTGCTTTTCGATTAAAGGTTCAGATTCAAGTGGTTCGTTTATAGGAATTGATTTATGTATTTGTTTTGGAATCTTGGGTTTAATAGTTTTATCAATTACCTTACCACTTCTCAATGTTGTGACTACTTGAACTTAACTTGGCGAGGCTTCAGATGATACAAAATTAGTTTGATTTTGACTTTGTGGAGGTTTAGGTTGAGACGAAAACTTTCCTTTTTCTGTAGCACTTAAGGATTGAGTCAACTTAGCTAGATGACTTTTAATATCTTCAATACTCTGTAAAGTTTGAGCTTTAAAATCATTGAATGCTTGATTTGTTTGGGTGTTGAAATTCATTTGACTCTGAATAAATTGATTCATAGTGTCTTCTAGAGTTCTTTTCTATGGAGGTAGATACGGTTGATATTATGGTTGATTTTGTGGCTGTTGTAGACCTTGTGTTTAATTTGTAGGTTGTGTATTTCTTCAACTAAAATTCGAATGATTTCTCCATCCTAGATTGTAAGTTTCAGAATATGGATTTGAATATGGTTTAGTATAAGTTGGAACAACATTTAATTGTTCTATTAAGACTTCTTTGAATGCAAGAATAGTTGGACATTCCCTAGCAGGATGTCCTGACAGCGCAAAAATTTCACATATTTGATCAGTAGAGTTTACAACAGATACTTGTTTAAGTTTTTTCATTTCCAAGGCTTCTAGTTTTTTAGAAAAATTAGCCATTTTCGGTCTTAACTCATCATCTTCTTTTAATACATATTTTCCTTTTTCAGATGTAGATGACTTATTTTCTACAATGTTTGAAGAATTTGAGTCCCACATGTGGGAACTCTCCAAAATAGTATAAAAAAATTGAAATACTTCTTTAGGATTTTTATTCATAAATTCTCCTTGGGCCATCATTTCAACAAATTGTCGCATGACATATGGAAGTGAATCATAAAAGAAACCAACTAAAGTCCAGTTTTCAAATGCATGATGTGGACAAACTTGGAGAAGATCTTTAAATCTTTTCCAACATTGATAAAAAGTTTCTTTTTCTTCTATAGCAAAATTCATTATTTGGCTTCTTAATGCATTAGTACGATGCACAGGAAAAAACTTTTTAAAGAACTCAGTTTGTAAAGCTTACCAATTCGTGATAGAATTTTCTCTTAAAGAGTTAAGTCATAGTTTAGCTTTATCTTTTAACAAAAAAGGAAAAATTTTTAATTTAACCATTTCAGAATTATCTTGCAAAGTTCTACATACTTCTTCAAATTCTTTCATATGAACATAAGGATTTTCAGTTTCTAAATCGTGGAACTGTGGTAGTAACTGCATAGTTCCTAGTTTAATATTAATATTTGGAGCATCTGTTGGAAAAGCAAAACATGACGGGACAATAGTTCTTGTAGGATGTAGATATTCTCTTAATGGTCGAACATTTTGAACTATTTCCTGTTCTCTCTTCTCTTGATTCTTGTGACACCCCAAAATCCGGGGGTCCATTGATTACTCATCAACCCGCGGAATGCCTGTAGATACCGAGTAACTCGATATCTCAACGTTATGCCTCATTTACCGGGATCCATCCTTTATTAAAAATTTGTGCAGAGTCTCATTTGTAAGGAGAACTCTACTCAAAACACAACCTGTGCATTATATAATAACAAGACCCATCCGAGGTCCTATATTCAACAATGACCACACCAGATCTATTTATAAGTAAACATTGGCCACACTGGGTCCAATTATCCATATTCATACAAATATGCAATATTATATTAAAACAGTCGATATAGATTATATCACAATTCCTTTACACATTACATGCCAAAATTTAATTACAAGTCTAATTTTACAAAAGAAATGTATTGAAAGCCACAAGTCGGCTTTTCTTCCTCCTTAAGTGCCCGAGTAAGTGCCGTCCCTCGACGTATGAACCGTACCTGAAATGTTTCCTGTATAGGGTGAGCTAACGCCCAGTAGAGAAAAACTCATACTAGGGCTACTCCCCACCTTAAATGCATATGCAATGTGTATAAGCAACATTTAACATTTAACAACCATTCATACAAGAATATGTATTCAATGTTGAAATGCAACCATGTCATGCCATGAAATAAGATGATACTCACTCATGCACTTAAACCCAAGTCCTCATTGACTTCCACAACACAATGCAATGCCAATGTATAATGACCCGTCTTCGACGAAAATACAACCAATGATCGCTTTGAATAAAAAATCATGCATTTTATAAATTAGATCATTATTGGATGGTACTCATTAAATGAGTATTTTCTTATAAATCAAAATCTTATGTCTTGTTGGGCAACGGATTTTGGATTTTATACCGCCGGTTCCGTATACCAAACTACACTTTTTCGGAATTTCACCACAGGGGAGTGTATAACCAAGTCGTCGGGTCTTGCATCCGAGGGAGAGTCTAGCCCTACTTGCTATACCCGACACAAGTTTTCTTCCATGTAACCATGCGACTCAAAGGGGATCTTCGATCCACTTTTTCCCGAACCCACATACCAACCACCAAACAAGGTATTTGATCAACCATGCATCTCACACACCCAAACTCATGACTTATGCCCATGAATGTGATGCCTCAATGCACAATGATACAATGTTCAATATGTTATGAATGACATATAAACAATCTCAACATATCATGATAAGTTATGTTCTAAGCATATAGATACCATATTTGTCACAATTCAATATATCATAACATGCATATACCAACAATTGCATTTCCAATCATAAATTATGTCATAACTCCATAATTTCACTTTCATAATCATAGGCAAGTGATATCACAACTTTTAAGCTAATAACACACCTAATCATTAAGGCATAATATAACACATAACAACCCATGTAATAGCCCACGTAACGTTTCTTATCTAAACCACAAAACAGCCCATACATAGCCTAAAAACAATCCACAAAAACAGTCCAAAAATAGTCACAATTTCAGCCCAAGAACAGTCACAATTTCAGTCCATAACATGGCCTAAAAACAATTCATAATTCAGCCCTTTAACAACCCCTTAAACAGCCCAAATTCAGCCCCTTAACAGTCCCTAATTAGTGCACAAAACAGCTCTTAATTAGTGCACAAAATAACCCTTAATTAGTGCACAAAACAACCCTTATTTCAGCACCAAAACAGTCCATTTGGACAGCCCACATATAAACCAATTTCAACCACTAAAAGCCCACCTAAGGTAAGAATAAAACCAAGGTAGGAGGGAACCCTACCTCAATAGAAGTGTAAGAACTTCTATAACACCAAATCAACCTCAAAGCTTTGATTTTCTCCAAAGTATCCTCTTGGATCTTCGGTGAAATCTACTCTTTTTGGTACGTACGCGTAGCCCTTGTCGAGGAGATGAACTTTGGCTCTTGGTCCGAGTTGATCCGAGCGACGGAACTCCGAATATTGAAGAAGGAAGAATTGTTTTCTCTCTTTTCTCTCCTCTTTCTCTCCAACGTGTGAACCAGCAGAAAACCAGTAGAATACAGAGATATCTCTGCTGAAATATCTAATATTTAACACTATTTATAATTTCCAAGACATGGCCCGAGTCGCGCCACGTGTCCCCCACTTGCTCGGTCCGTTTTCGTCCCGAAATGATTTAATTTCGTACCAGTTAAGCTCAAAATATTTTATATAAAATTTATTTAAAATATTTTCTAACTTTCAATTTTTTTTTAAAATTTCATTTTTGGGGGTTACCGGACATCCGTTGCCTCGAAAATGTGAAAAACTCGACTATCTCGGAATTCGATGAAAATTGACAGGACAGCTAGATTTTATGATGCGAATCCAATGGTGAGGTCCGTTTCATCACACGAGGTCTAGAAAAATACCAGTTTTTCAACCCGTGCTATAATGACAAATTACCATTTTGCCATTTTTTCAGAAAAAGTTAAAATTTTTCTCGGGTTTCACATACGTTTTGTGCCATACTTAAGTTGAATAATTCTTGTGTAGACGTAGAACAAGATGATGTAGGAGTTGACTGATTTACAGAACCTATGGATGAATGAACAAACATAGACTATTAAAAACAAACAAACAGACTATAAACATATAAAACAAGTAAACAAATATCTTTTTATTTTTTTTCTTTTATTTTTTGCAAATTACTATAACTCCCTGGTAACGGCGCCAAAAACTTGATTCGCACTTTTAGTGGTTTGAATTATATTATATTATACACCAAAATATAAGTGGTCAAATTGTAGTTTTCTCAGTTTTAAGTCCAAGTATTGATCCCACGAAGATTTTGGTAATTTAGTAGTTAAAATAAAAAAAACATTAAAGTTATTGTTTGAGGCTATATGATGTTTGATAGCTTGTGATGTGAACTTAGATTGATGGCTATTTTAGCTTAAATAAAGTGCATAAGTAAACAAATAAAGTGCGTAAGTAAATAAATCAAGTGCATAAGTAAATATGTCAACAACAAGAATATAAAAGATACCCTTTAGTTTAAGGGTCCCAGATGCATTATATTGGTTAGATATTGGAAATGCTACCGTACCAAGATTAACTTCTATTTTATTGGCAAGTCAACTGGTTGGTTTGATGTATATAAACCATAGCACAGCCGCTTCTTAGGCTAACTGAGGGTAATAAATCATAACACAGCCGCTTCTTTGGCTAACTGGTTATATCCTTGTCAATTGATTAACCTAAGCAAACCAGAAGGACAAGCCATTCATGAAGAATACTTGAGTTATTCACTTGATCTCATGATTATAAGTGCGTACATAATAAATTATAACACAGCCACGTCTTAGGTTAACTGGTGGTATTATAGCATAACACAATAACTTCATAGGAAAGCTGGTTATAGACATACCAATTGACTAATTCAAGTAAACTAGAAGGACAAGTCATTCATGAAAAATACTTGAACTACCCAATAGGTCATATATATATATATATATATATATACCAGTTAAACATTCTCAGCATTTCGGTGGAGGACAAGCCATACCGATAGGAACGCCGTGGTTGTTAGACTAGCAATATAGTTATATATAGTATTTAAATAATCCTAATAACCCAGAAGGACAAGCCGTTCATGAGAATCATTTAGGTTTTGTACCATACATCAGTAGAACATCCTCAACATTTTGGTGGAGGACAAGCCATACTGGTAGGAACGTCATGGTTGTTTAACCGGCGGGTCTTATGATGCATTGATGACATAATTTAAGGCATAGCACCAGAATTATGCACATCTCTATATCACTCATTAAGCATATAATGCATAGATAAATAAAATATAAATAAGACATCAGCATTTCCATAATCTAAACAATAATATACATATGTTTCCCTCGCACTGGAGGGTATAAACGACTACTTACGCTCCATTGCTACAGACAGGTAAGGAGTGTGGGTAATATTCATTACAACTAAAAATAAAACTTCTTTCACAAGGAACAATTGAAACACAACCACCTTTATTATCATTCAAGATAAAAAAAGTGGCGGCAGTTCAACTATCCGAATAGAAAGATACTACAGAAATGTAGAAATACAAAGTAACTGTAAAAGTGTATCGCGGACCAGCTTTCAAAGGCTTTTTCTTTCTCTCTTTTTTCTCTCTTTGCTCTCTTTGATGGCCGGCTGGCTTTTGGTAGGGAAGAGTTGGTCTTGGAATGGTATGACTTGAAGTAAGAAAAGGAGACCCCTATTTATAGGGGGGGAGGACAGTTTCGGTCAAGAGGGGGGGGGGGGTCCTAACCCCCTCCTCCACCTTCCAAAAGATTAAAGGTCCTAACCCCCACCTTTACCTTCCAAAAAGTTAAGCCTTGCAGTGGTGCTAGGTATCGTGCTTTGGGCTTGCCAAGTGTCGCCTTCTAATTTGTCCATATTTCTTTATTACACCTTAGTCCTTCATAGTTTCAAGTCTTGCAAAATTGCCTTGTATTTTCTGGTATTCCTGCATTTGACCTTGAAATTTAAATATAAAGTATTTAAAACTTTAATTTACACACAAACTATAATTCATAATGTGTAGTTGTTTTATCTTACAAAATTGATTACTTAATTATTTTATTTACACACTAATTAGGGTTAATTAGTAGCCTTCTCAATTGAGTGACTCCTCCACGAGACATTTTCTAATGGAATGGTCTTATTAAGTAATACCTTCTCTCGATGAGCCAAAATCTGTACTGGCTCCTCAATGTAAGTTAAATGTTCTTTTAACTCTAAAGGCTGCTAAACCAATACATGAGGCGAGTCAGGCATGTACCTACGGAGCATAGAAACATGAAACACATTATGCAAAGGAGAAGCTAAATCTAATCGATAAGTTGTAGCCCCAGCCCTTCCTAGAAACTCATAGGACCCAATATATCTTTGACTAAACTTTCTCTTCTTTCCAAATCTCAGTACACATTTCCAGGGAGATATGCTAAGAAATGTTCGATCACCCATTTCAAACTGTAAATGTTTTCTGCGTTTATCAGCATAAATTTTCTGTCTGCTTTGAGCAACTTTCAATTGATCTTGAATTATTTTGACTTTATCTGTAGTTACTTGCACTAGCTTGGGACTCAATATTTGTCTTTCCCCCACTTCACTCCAACAAACTGGAGTCCTACACTTTCTGCCATAGAGTGCTTCATATGGTGCCATACCAATGCTATTGTGATAACTGTTGTTATAAGCAAACTCTATTAAAGGAAAGTGAGTATCCCAACTACCTTTTAATTCCAACACACATGCATGCAGCATATCCTCTAGGGTTTGAATTATACATTCAGATTGCCTGTCCGTCTGCGAATTAGAGGCTTTGCTGAACTTCAAGGTAATACCCATGACATGTTGTAAACTAGACCAAAACTTGGATGTAAGTTTTGGATCTCTATCTGCCACAATGGATATAGAAACACCATGCAAGCACAAAATCTCATCAACATAAATTTGAGAATACTTTTCAAGCAAATAAATAGACTTAATGGCTAAAAAGTGAGATGACTTCCTTAACCTGTCCACAATAACCCAAATGGAATCATGCCCACTCTAAGTACGTGGAAGTCCCAATACAAAATCTATGCTGATATGTTCCCATTTTCATTCTGGAATAGGAAGAGGTTGTAATAAACCTGCAGGATGATTATGCTCAGTCTTCACCTGTTGACAAACTAAACATCTAAGAACAAACTCAACAATCTCCCACTTCATTCCACTCCATCAATAATACTCTATCAAATTTTGATATAGTTTTGTGCTCCCAAGGTGCATAGCATATAAGAAGTTCTGAGCTTCATCTAGAATGTCCTTCTTCAAGGTAGTATCATTTGACACAAAGTTGAGCAAAGCATAATATACCATCACTATGAACTACAAAATCTGTTTTGCTTCCATTCTGCACTTCTTTTCTAATATTTTCTAGTTGTGAGTCTTGATATTGTAACTCTTTGATACAATCCACCATCACAAGTCTAACTTTGAATTGTGCTAGTAGAACAAATGTATCAGTCAATACCATATACACTCCCATCAATCTCAACTCAGTAATACTACCCACACAGTTACACTGAATGTATGACAATCTCATTGATGATTTTCTACTCAGTGCATCAACCACCATGTATGCTTTCCTTGGATGGTAGTGTATCGAGCAATCATAATCTTTAATTAATTCCATCCACCTCGTTTGCCTCAGATTTAACTCCTTTTGTGTGAATAAATATTTTTAACTTTGGTGATCTGCAAAAGTCTCACATGTCTCACATTATAAATAATGTCTCCAAAGGTTTAAAGTAAAAACAATAGCAACCAACTCCAAATCATGAGTAGGATAATTCTTTTCATGGTTTTTTGATTATCTGGAGGCATAGGAAATCACTCTACCATGTTGAATTAACACATAATCCAATCCTTGATGAGAGACATTACTATATATCACAAATCCACCATTACTCGATGGTGTAGTCAAAACTAGAGCTAAAATTAATTTCTGCTTTAACTCTTGAAAATTTTGTTCACACACATCACTCCAATCAAATTTTACATCTTTTTGAGTCAATCGTGTCAAAGTTGTTGCTAATACTGAAAATCCTTATATAAATCTGCGATAATATCAAGTAAGAACTCAGAAATTGCGGATCTCTGTTACCGTAGTTGGTCTCTCCCACTTTATCACTGCCTCCATTGTCTTGGGATCCACAAATATACAATCACTTGAAATTACATGCCCCAAAAATACAACCCGATCCAACCAAAACTCACATTTACTTAACTTAGCATACAATTGTTTTTCTTGTGGAGTCTGCAGCACAATCCTTAAATGTAGTTCATGTTTTTCCTTTCAACAAGAATACACAAGGATATCATCAATGAACACAATAACGAATGAATCCAGATAAGGCTAAAATACCCAATTCATTGAATCCATAAAGGCAGTTGACGCATTTGTCAAACCAAGCGGCATCACTAGAAATTCAAAATGACCATACCCAGTCCGAAAAGTTGTCTTTGAAACATCATTACTCCTTACCTTTAGCTGATGATAACCTGCCCTGAGATCAATCTTGTTAAATACTCTCGCATGTTGCAACTGGTCAAATAAGTCATCAATACGAGGTAAGAGATATTTGTTACGTATTGTTACCTTATTAAGCTGGGGGTAATCAATACACAATCTTAAAGTCCCATCCTTTTACTTCACAAATAAAATAGGAGCACCCCATGGTGAAACACTAGGCCGGATAAATTCCCATTCTAGTAAATCTTGTAACTGTATCTTCAATTCTTTTAACTTAGCTAGAGCCATGCAATATAGAGTAAAGAATATTGGTGAAGTACTTAGGACTAGTTCAATGGTAAACTCCACTTCTCTCTTTGATGGTAGTCCGGGTAACTCTTCTAGAAATACATCTGGAAACTCCTGAACCACTAGTATATCATTAAGTTGTACCTCTTTTTTTTTTGGTGTCCAATCACTGACAACCCTGACTCAATCATTTCTTAGCTTTCGTAGCTGAAATTAGACATGTAGGATCACTTTTCGATCATCAGAAAATCTAAACTCAGTTTCATTAGGTAGCTTAAATATCACATCTTTCCTAAAACAATCTACAATAGCATGATATGCTGATAACCAATCCATCCCAAAAATAATATAAAAATCTTGAATATCAAGATGTACAAGATCAACATATAAACCTTTGTAACCTACATTTAACACACAACTCTTGTATACCTTCTCCAATATCACTACCTCACCTACATGAGTAGAAAAAGCTAAACTAGTATACAAGAATGTTAAGTGTTGGTTCAATTGCATGCTCAATGCACATGATACAAATGAATGTGTAGATCTTGGATCTATCAGTACACATGCATCTTTACCAGAGATAAAGAGTGAACCTGTAACAACCTCAAGAGTGACTTGAGCATCTTGGTGGGTCATAGAAAATACCCTTCATGGAGCAGTAGACTTGTTTGTTGCTCCTCTCCCATGCCCATGATTACTAGAAGAAACATTACCAACAGTCCTCATACTATAAGTTGAAGATGAAATAGATGCAGATCCTCCTTTGCATTGAGAAACTATATATTCGGGTTCTACACATTTAAAACATACAATACCTCGATCTGGCTGTGGGCAATCTTTAATAAAATGACCTGTTGCCCCACATCGATAACAAGTAGCCTGTCCACTCTGCACACTTGAAGATCATCTATTAGATTTTGTCCAGATAGACTCAGTCTCTGCCCTGAAAATGTTCTCCCATCTCAGTTTACGTTCTGGTTTCTAAAAGGTTACATCATTTTACTATTCCTAGAAAAACTACCCATAGATTTACTAGTTTGTCCCGCCTCATACTTACCTTCTTATGACTTTCCACTTGACTTTGTTTCTCCTTCCCATCATTTTCAAATTTCTCCTTCACTTATTTTCCACTCTTCTGGCCATATTTATTAGCTCAATAAAAGTATTTGCATGATAAGCTATAAGTGGCAACCGTATAGAATGCTCTAATCTCTTCTAAAATCTTCTACATTTGGATTCTTTAGTTCTTGTCATATCCAATGCAAAATGAGACAATGTTGAGAATTTAGATTCATACTCAGCTACAATCATCTTCCCTTGTGATAATTCTATAAATTCTTGCTCTTTCTCATACCGATATGACTGTGAAAAATATTGTTCATTAAACGCTTTCTCAAACATAGCCCAAGTAACCTTTATTGGAGTTACATCCTGAGCTCCTTGTGTTAGAGTGTCATCAATCTCTTTGTATTCTCCCACCAATTTGAAGCATCGTTCGTGAGCATAAAGGTAACAAAACTGACTCTTTGTTCATCTGCTGGGTGCATAATATGAAAGATACACATCATATTTTTTTTTCCAGTTTTTCGCCTAAGTTGGGTTTATTGAAATTGCAAAACTTGGTGGCCCAAGTTGCTTAAAATGCTTGAATAAGGAAATACAGGACTTTGTCGTTTCAACCTATGCTAATTCCCACTCAAGATTTCTAGTCTCTCTCACCCGTGCATCAGATTGTTCCTCTACACCATCAGATCCACTATAAGCCTCTTGATTTGATCAAACAAACCACTTAACTGAATCAGATGCATCATAATCTACCTCCTCAACGAAGTAATTTGGCTCCAGTGCTCTATATTTGGGATTCAAATCCAGTTACATAAAATAATATGCACAGGTATATATGCACCATGCGATCTCTAGACATCTTAGAACACGACTAAAAACTTGTACCCACTCTATCGACTCACCAACATACTTCCTACGGTCACTAACAGGGCTAGACTTTAAAATGTCCACAGAATCTATAGACACTAGCACTAGTACCAAAACGTGGCAATACCTGTGCCTGTAATGCAATAATGCATTCAAAATTAATAGTCACCTAATAACACCAAAAACAAATAAGCTATATAATAAAGTATACATTGGTGTTGTTTGTACCAAAACAAAAGATTAGGGATTCCATATTTTTACAACAAGGAAAACAAACACTCCTATACAATATGTATATAACTAGATTCCTTAGATTTGTCCCATCTCTGCCATGCTAGCGCAGTAGTGGACTTCACTGAACATCATAATCAAAGGAAATATAACAAAAATATGTATCAAATATAATTCTACCCAAAAGATACTCATAACTTGCAAATCATTACCAAAGTGAACTGAACTCACTTTGAAACTCAAATCAACCTCGTATATCAAATTTGTAAATATCCACATAAGCAGCAAGTCATACAACAATATAAAAGCAATGTCAGGCTATCTACAACATTTAAGCAATGTAAAGTTGTCTTATGACAATTGTCCAGTGTTCAAACCAAGCCAGGTCAAGCTATCAACAACTTGGCATACTGGATAATACTCAAATCTCACTTTTCATGAAAACACATTTGATCTATAGTTTAAGCAACACACCCCAAATCAATTCATCAAAACACTTCATTCACATAGTGAAAAATAATTCATAGATCATATACTTTTATTTCCAATTATTATGAAACAGTACACTTTGCCTTTATTGCTGCTAGATACCCCTCCTTACTTTATGGTCGATCTCTATGTGCAACTGAGGTAGTAGCCTCCAACCATAATAATAGCATATGTGAAAATGCAAGTGAGCATCGACCCTAAAATAATTTAGTGAATGCGAGTGAATGCATATGAATATATATTTGATGCTCTACTTTGGTTATATACGATGATCATACTTGAACTTCATCTATCTTTTCAAATGAGTAAATCCTGATTACATTTAGGGACATCACTCTAACTCAAATATTTCTTATAGTATTTAAACAATGATCTACATCTAAAGGTTGATTAGCAATGTTTAAACTAACAATTTCAGTCCACTTAAAAAAATACTGTGATATTGTCTAAACTTTTTTTTTTATCACTACGACATAGTGTTTAAATCGCATTAGTCATTTGTAGCCACAAAAAAAAAAAAAAAATGAACCCAATCATATAGTATCAATTCTAGTAACCACAAACATAATTTCAGCTTCTAAATATTATATTTTAACACGTAAGAAATCTATTTTAGCTTCTAAATAAAAATTTCAGCACTAGATTCACCCATTTATTTAAATTAATAAATTTCAGCAATCTAAATATCAACCCCATAATTGTAGGAGTTTAATTTATTCTTTATTAACTTCGCAGCTCCAATTAAACAATTATTCTATGAACACCCATTAAAACTACTTAATCTCATCCAGCGGTTATATAAATACACACATGTAATAATTATTTCCAACAAGAACAATATCCATTATACCGTTAGTTATACTTCAATAATCATAAGGGTTTAAATTTATCATTCATAAAATAAAACTAAACATTTTTAAACAATAACTAAAAATTAAGTAAACCTTACCGTAGTCTATCTTTAACAATAACCCTTTTGCATGTTAACTGTTCTTTCCGTTACACCTCTCTTGTCCGCCAGCATCTCTTCTTCTTTCTTCTTAATGTCCTTAGCCTATATTTTTTTCCCATGACAGACACTATGAAAACCCCATATCTCACTTATATACTGAGCACACACCCATAAACAACACAAACACACAAGCCAAGGACAAGTGTCCTTTTTTCCTTTCATACCTTGAAACCTCACGTTTTTTTCTGTTTGTTGGTTTCTTTTATCTTAACCACCTCCCTCATTATACTTCCACCCAAAGAAAATTGCTTTAGCCGCCACTCATCTATTCAAGTAAAAATCACACTATTTTGTTTTTGTTTTTGTTTTTGAATCTGTATACACTATATTTAATGTTTTATTACTTTTACTATTAACTCATCAAATATAATATATACATGTATACACCTATGAATATCTAGCTACATCCAAAATACATCATTAGAAAACCTTCGACCATGATCCTTGAAAACAAATATTTATCTCACTTACTCTTTCTATCTTTTTTAAACTTTAATGTAACCCTAACAAATATTATTATTTTTTTTCTGCACTCCTATATATAACCCCAACAAATTTTGCTTCCTATTTAATAGAAACTTATATATTTACACGAACTTTTACCCCATCCATGTATAACTCGCGTTAAATATTAGATAATTACACTTACCTACCCAAATTGTTTTAGGAAATTCTACTTTTCCTTAAAATTTTATGCATCTTTTCCATTATACCAGTACATTCAATTAAACGCTATGCCATGCATGTCAGGGTTTCACAAGTTCACTCTCTAGTTTTTTTTTTTGGATAATTCTAGTTGATTCTCAATTGAGATTGAAAATTATAATTAATTTACTACCTTAGTGATATTGAAGTATTACTGAACGCCTTAGTGTTTCTCTACATTATTTTTCTTAAAAAATTTTAGCTTATTTGTACTAAATTCCAATCACCAAATCACTCTTTCAAGCACACAACATATTTTTTTATTAATTCTTTTTCACTCTAAAATCACCATCTTCTTGTCGTTCGACCTTGGACTCTACCAACAAATTACTCCTTACTTGACACCTACACTTGGGTTTATAACTTCTAAAGCGAAGCACCGCGTGTAATGAGGTAGCCTTTTTTCTGCCAGGTAAGCTCTTATCCAGGCGACGCAGGCCCTTACGGCCTGCTTCTGTTGCTTATTATTTTTGAGCTCCATCATCAAACCAGCTTTCAGGTTCTTCTGCGCCATTCGACCTTTATACATTAGTGGGCGAAAGGACCTCCTTCTCCATTTTACAGATCTCATTAGACCTCAAGTCCATCTGAAATACAACTTCTCTGGACTTTTCGTATTTATCCTAGCCTTGAAACTTTATCAGCCTTATCCCTTCTTCGTAGAGCCAAGCATCAACCATGTGAACATCCACCACAAATGACGTTTGGTCTACTTTCACCACTTCAAATCTCCTAGACTCCATAGTACCAACTTCTAATGAAGAGTTGATGGAGTGCATTCACTTAAATGGATCCCGTCCCGACCCAAGAGACTGTGTAGGAAGCCATTGGGTCAATCACGAAGAACGGCATAATGATAGTCTTGCTACTGATAGCCAATTCGATGGTTAGGACTCCCACCATCTTATTGACTCCTCATGTGAACCCGCTCACCATTAAATCAGTGTGGACTAGGTCCTCTTCTTTCCTCCCAAGCTTCTTCATAGTCACTATGGGAAGAATGTTGACAGGTGCTCGATTATCAACCAAGACCCTGTTGAAGGGTTTTCCTTCTAAGTGTGCTCGGATGTATAGTGACTTTAAATATGTCATGGGCTGCTTAAGTCTACTAAATGACCAACCTTTAAGGTTGTTACGAAGTGGCACTTTATTTGTTCCCTCTTCCTAGCTTGGACTTCTCTCAGGAGAACGCTCTATAATTTTATCTAAAAATGCTGACCCACCCTGGCATCCTTGCGTCTTCGACATCTCCTATCGGGGATTCTATTTGAGGTCCCTGACTTTTGAATGACGTCGGCAACAACCTAAGAGTATTGATAGACACTACTGACCATAGAGTGCAAAATTGGATGGAGTCGCCTCCGCCACTACTATCTTCATTAGTGGGATCTATAGTATCCTTTTCCTTTCTCCCTTACAAGTCTATGGAGAAATGTTGAGTGCGATCCTCATTTGTTCCACCACCCATTTGACCATTTGCTCCTCAAAACTCTTCTCAGGTGTGAATTCAAGCTCTACCTTTTTCTTTCCTTTCTCCTCAGCCATTGGCCTTCTTGTAGGCCACTGGACACTATGTAGGTGGGGATACACCGAATTGGGATCTAATCTCCCCAATTTTGGGGTCTAGACGCCGGAATGTCTTCCGGGCCTCTTGGGCAGGAAGCTTCTCTTTTTCTTCCCACTTGCATGGGTCGTCTGTATGCACTACTTCTTATGCTTCTGTGTTCTCGACAGTGGCTGAGGCTAGTGGTACTATGGAAACTTTGGATGTTGGGCTATATACCAACGACCTTCCAACAACTTAGCTAGTTTCACCATCCTAGGTCGATCCCAATAACCTTCCGTTCTCATAGGCTAATCAGGCACAAAACTTGTGGTGTACTCCTCATATTTCAGTCTTGGCTGACTTGTTGAAGGCTACAATATGTCTCTACCATGCTGTTTGCAGCTCGACCTCATAAACTTGTTCTACCGATCTTTCTTGACCTACTTAGGCAATGACCACTCACCTGGTCGCTCCCAATAGGATCCATTGTAGTGTCATTTTTTCATGGCCTCTTGGATGATTTTACTCACTCCTCTTTGATCAATTTATGTTCTAGAATGACCCTATAAAAGGATTTGCACCTAGGACATCAGCCGTTGTTGACCATATCAAGCTACTCTAGAGTCCCAATGATATGTATGGCTTCTCCCCATAGTCCTCCTTTGATGATTCATCCTAAGGTGCAGCGTCCTTATTCCCCCTTGGCTTTCTATCATTTGTTGACCTATCCTCGTCCAAGTCAACATTCATCTTGGGGTTTTTTTATTTTTCTACTTCCACCGTATTAATGGCGGCTGTCTTCTAAAATGGGTCCTTATCAACCCCTATTTCTTACCTTTCCCTTGTCTCCAAAGATCAAGTGGACCTTAGTTAAATTCTCATGAATGGCATTATGAAGTACCACACAGTTTGTAAAAGAGTGGCTCTACAAATGGTGCCATTTATAGTATGTGTGAAACCCAAAAAAATTTGAACTTTTTTCGACAAAGGGTAAAATAATAATTTGCCACTATTATGCGGGAGTAAAATGTATATTTCTATAGAGCTCGGATGAAGCAACAGACTTCACCTTTAAATTCGTATCGCGAAATTGAGTTACCACGCCAAATTTTATCAAATTTTGAGATAGTCGAATTTTGCCCATTTTTCGAGACAATTGGGTGACGAATGAACTTTTAAACGTCTCCAAAAATAAAAATTATAAAATTTCCTTATATTTGAATACAAGTTCAAATAAAATTAATTTGAACCAAAATCAGAATTTAATTAAGTCGTTTCGGGTTAAAAACAGACCCTAAAGTGATAAACGAGCGGGGCGATGTGGACCACGAATTAATGTGTACCATGATATTCGTCGCTAGTATTATTGGAATGGAATGAAGAGAGATGTTGGAGAATTTTTCAGATGATGTCTCACGTGTCAACAGGTCAAGGCTGAATACCAGAGACCAACGAGATTACTCCAGCCTTTGGAGGTAGCTGAGTGGAAGTGGGAGCATATCACGATGAATTTTGTGACTCACTTGCCACGGACATTGTGGGGACATGGTGTGGTGTGGGTGATAGTAGACCGGGTTACGAAGTCGGTATACTTTTTGGCTGTGCGGATGACCTTCACACTAGAGGAATTATGCAGATTGTATATACGGGAGATTGTCCGGTTACATGAGATGCCCGTATTTATAGTATCGAATCGGGATCCCAGGTTCATGGCTCATTTTTGGAAGAGTTTTCAGCGAGCTATGGGGACACAGTTGATGATGAGCACTGTTTTTCATCCCCAGACGGATGGTCAGTCTGAGAGGACTATACAGACGTTAGAGAACATGCTATGGGCATGCATCCTAGATCTCAGGGGTAGCTGAAAAGATCACTTACCCTTGGTAGAGTTTGTCTACAACAATAGTTATCAAGCGAGCATATAGATGACACCCTATGAGGCATTATATGGGAGGCCTTGTCGATCTCCGGTATGTTGGACGGAGGTGGGAGAGAGACTCTATACGGGTCCGAATTTGGTTAGAGACACCTTGGAGAAGGTGGACTTTATACGGAAGCGTCTTCTTAAAGCTCAAAGCCGACATAAGAGTTACGCCGACAAACGGCGGTGACCTCTGAAGTTTGAGGTGAGAGATCATGTCTTCTTGAAGGTGATGCCTAAAAGAGGAGTGGTCAGGTTTGGCAAGTGGGGAAAGCTGTCACCGAGGTACATTGGGCCCTTTGAGGTACTCGAGAAGGTGGGTACAGTTACTTATCGGTTGACATTACTGCCAAATCTATCGGGTGTTCATGCGGTATTCCATGTCTCTATGCTCCTGAAGTACACCCTGGATTCGACTCATGTGGTGGATTGGGGAGAGCTTGTGGTTGATGCTGATGGGACCTTTAAGGAGGGACTGGTGCACATCATGGATATCCGGGATCAAGTTTTACGAGGCAAGACCGTGAGGCTAGTGAAGGTCCTGTGGCAGCATCGAGGAGGCGACATGGGAGCGCTAGGACACTATCCGTACCAGTTATCCTTTCTTATTCGAGGATGGAGGTACATTACTATAGTCATTTAGTATTATATGACTGTTACATATGCATGTGATTGAATGTGTATGTATGTGTGAATTTTGGGGACAAAATTCTTTTAAAGGGGGGAGAATGTAAAACCCAGGGAAATTTAAACTTTTTCTGAAAGAAGGCAAAATAGTAATTTGCCACTATTATGCGGGTTTAAAATGCTTATTTCTATAGAGCTCGGATGAAGCGACAGACTTCACAGTTAGATTCGTATCGCGAAATTGAGTTACCATGTTAAATTTTATACATTTTTCGAGACAATTGAGTAACGAACGAACTTTTAAACGTCCCCAAAAATAAAAATTATAAAATTTTCTTATAATTGAATACAAGTTTAAATAAAATTAATTTGAACCGAAATCAGAATTTAATTAAGTCGTTTCGGATTAAAAACGGACCCGAAAATGATAAACGAGCGGGGCGATGTGGACCGTGAATTACAGAGTATAAATAGGGCTAAATATCTGAAAAATTAGATATTGTTTCTCACTTGGCCGGCTGTATCAGGTGTGTGAGGAGAGAAAAGAGAGAGAAGAGAGAAAATAAAAATTTCAAGCTTCTCCCTTCGATTTCCAGAGTTTTGCCGATCAGAATTGCTTGATCCAAGAATTAAAGTTGGTCTACGTGACGTGGGCTGCATGTACGTACCAAGAACGAGAGATTTCACCGAAGATCAAAAGAGGTGATTTTGGGAAATCAAGGTTTTGGGTGTTCTTGAAGCTTCTAGTCTTCATTTTACGCTTCAAGAGGTAGGGTTTCTCTTATCTTGGTTCATTTTCTTACCTAGGGTGTATTATGAATGGGGTAAGGGTTTGGAATAACCTAAGTCACTTGATTATGGTTAAGGAATAAAGGAAATGAGTATGGAATTGGCCTAGACCAAATCCTAGCTAAGTTTGGTATAAGGAAAAGCACTTGTGAAATTTTTTGAAAAATTTGATATCTTGAGCATGCTATGTGTTTTATAGTGCTTGTAAATGAAGTGTATTATGACCCGAGTTATGTATAATATGCTTGTGAAGGATTGTTGGATATAAATGTAATATATGCTTGTTGATGTATTGACATGAAAATGGGATTGGTGAATTTATACATATGATGTAAATTGCCTTGACATATGTTGAAATGTGTGGTTAAATAGCTCATTTGGCATACATTACATTTGAGCATGAAATTGGTATTGCAATGGTGCATCACATTGCATTTGCACGAGAGAATGCATCCATGACCATGAGTATGAGTGTGTGAGTGCATGGTTGGATCAATCACCACATTTGGTATTTTGATGGGTGGGCTCGGGAAAGTGGGGTTAAATATCCTACTGAGTCGCATGGTTGCATACATGAAAAACTTGTGTCGGGTATAGCAAGAAAGCATAGATCCTCCCTTGGGTGCAAGACCTGGTTATTGATTTATACACTTCCGATGGTGTAAGTCCAAAAAAGTGTATCGGTGTGTGGAGCCGGCGGTGCAACACCAAAAGTCCACTACCCAAATAAAGACACATGGTTTTGATTAAATAAAGGATTTATTTGATGAAAAACATCCAGAAATGAATTGGTTTTTATGAACATATGAGTTTGTTTTCAAAATAATCTTTGGATGTATTTCATCAAAGATAAAATGTTTTATACTTGCACTGCATAGTGTGGTGAGAGCCGGTGAAGGCTTGGGTTGAGGTGCGTGAGTGAATTTCATTTCATTCATGGCATGACATGGTAGTTTCCAACATGAAACATATATGTTATTGATTGGAATGATTCAATGGTTGCAAATGTGGTGCATGGACATTGCATATGCACTTAGGTGGAGAGTAGCCTCTGTAGGAAATATTCTACTGGGCATTGGCTTACCCTATATGAGAAACATTTCAGGTACGGGGCATATTCCGGTGGATGACACACATACGGGTCTCTAAGGTGAAGAAGAGCAGGGTTGTGGCTCTTGAACTGAGTTTTATGTAAAACTTTTAGTTTAATTCCATTTTGGCATGTAAATTTTATGGAATGGGTTGTAATAGACTTGTATGAATCATGTATAATGTAGAAAATATTTTTATACATGTTTGGGATGGATTTGGAAAGGTTTGGAATGGATTGGACATGAAGAATAGGTGAACCGGACAAAACTGGATAGAGTGTACCGGTACTATGTACCGATACCCTATGGTCCAGAAGACATAGCGTACCAGTACGGCGTACCGGTGCTGTCTGTCCAGAGGGCAAACCGTACCGATACGCTTTTCCAAATTTTTCAAATTTTAAAACTAAAGTGCTATTCCCTTGGACTTTGATTCCTTTATTCCAAAGATACAAATGGAAATTAAATGAGATGTATTGGGATATATTGAACCTTGGTTGGATTAAATAATTGAAAGAACACGGGTTACACGTGTGAGTTAAAATCTCAGGTAAAGGGATACTATTATGTGATGTCAGATTATGCGGCACTCACGGATATTTCTGCAGGTTGACGATGGTCAACGGGACCCCCGAATTTAGAGTTGTCACAGTATGTCTTGTTCTTCAGCTTTGCAGTGGATGAGATCTTATGAAAAAATGACTGCTTGATAATGTCGTCAGCAAGTATTTGATCAACCATTACAATGTTAAAGTCGTACTTTTGGCCACCTTCGTCACCGACATCTTTGTCCGCACTTGGTGTGGCTTGTGCTTGATTTTCTAGAGGCTTGGTTAAAGCCTTGAACATGTGTGGCTGTCTCACTATGATCTCAGTCATGTTCACCTGTAGCTCTTGACTTTGGCTCGACCATGAAGATCTCAGTATTGGAGTCTCTTATAGTATGTTCCCTTGGACGCATTTCTTCAATCCAGCTACTTGCACATGATGTGCTCATATCGTGTGGCTTGCATGGCTAGCTCAAACAAGTCCTTGAACTATATCCCTTCAAATTTCTTCCAGAGCTCAAGCCACAAACCATTTTGCACAATCTGCACATACTCCATCTCTAATAGCACCAGCCTATATTGGTTCCTAGCCTTCTTGAACTGTGCAATGTATTGCTATGCTGATTCCACAGCTATTTGGTACAACCTAGTTGAATTAACCATAACGACCTCTAGCTTAGTGCGGTAGAATTGAGCATGAAACTTATCCTCGAGTTGTTTCTTGCCATCAAAAAATTGGGCAAAAAATCAATGTACCACATGAAGGCCACTCCTGTCATGGAATTGACAAACATCCTCAACTTCAGGAATTCGTTGGACCTAGCCTCACTACACTGAATGGTGAAATGACCAATGTGTTTCACGGTCAATTGACCGTTTTCACCTAAAAAATGTCGACATGCTCCTGAATGACTTCATCTAGTTGGTTTCTATTTATGACCACCTGGGGTGCCGCTGGAAGAAAAATCAGGGACTGCTTTCTTTGCCTCCAACCTTTGGCTTATGGGCTATCTCCTCCTAAAAAAGAGGATAGTTGTTGCGCTTGTGGCCATTCTTGGCCTGATGTGCCCTCTATAGCTATATATACGAAGGAAGCAGTAGCTGAGGTGCTGCTACTGGAACCACCTGTACCACGGAAAATAATGGCTATCTCATGCCCCCTAGACGGCTCAGACTATTTGCTTGCCATTCCAACGCTTGTCTGTTGTGGCTGAATTTTACTCTAAACTAATCTCCTAGGCCTTGAATGAAACCGGAGACTTTTTGAGAAACTTCATGTGATATAGCCTTGATTGAGGCCTTCGACTCTTAGTCAGATTCTCGGTTCTCTTACCCTTCAACTGGAGGCAACTCTTCCTACAGGTTGGAGATGCCATGCCTGCTTTCTTCCACAACCTCGTGCATTGGAGATACATTGGATAATTTTGGCTTTACCTTAGGTGTTCGTCATGCTGTCACTCTGATGGTTCCACTAGGAGTGCCAAAAAATTTGGCATATTTTTAAATTGCGGGCATGCTAAAGTCCCGTTGTACTTAAAATCCAAACACATTCAACCTTACCTACTCGAATCGACATGGAGTTCTAAAATCATGACTGTTCAGGCGACTGTAGCAAGATGTAAGGTTACCTCTAAGTTCTTTTCTATGCCTTGGAGCTTAAAGGACTTTAAATAATTTTACTAGATAGAAATTTATGAACGATACTATAAAAGTAACAAGTAACTTAAATTTGGATCTAGAAGGTGCAATGAATACTGAATTTAGCATTAAATGAAAATAATAAAAGATCAATGGAGTGATGTATTATAGGAAAAGTAAAATTGCTTGAAAGAAAGAAATAAGTAAAAAAGATAGACTAACTCTATGGAGAGTTTTTATGATTGATCATGAGATCCCTTCTCAGTGGCCTAGCCTCTGCTATTTATGGAGATGACTCTCAAATGTCAATCCATCTTTTCTAGCCATTTCTTGGAATCATGGCCTTGTTCCTTGAGATACATGAATTTATGTTGAACCATTTTCAACTGGTGGCCCATGATTTCGTGTTTTCTTATTTCTCAAAATTCTAAGAGTCCTACTCTTCTAATTGCTCTATCAACTGTAGACTCTCATAGACTTTCTTGTGACCGTCGGATCCTTTCCACGTGTGACCCTTTAATATTGCTATTTTTTGGTATAAATAGTATGATATGCAGTTGGTTGGACAATAATTAAAGAAGTTACATGCAATACAACATGTCTTCAAACAGAAACAAGCAATATAAGACCTCCTAGAAAATTTAAAGATGGATAACATGATACTAAGATTACTTCTAAAATGATTAAAGAATCTTTTGAATTGTTGTTGAAAGATTGATCATATAATTTGAGTTTTAAGCGTATTGACTTTCATGTCAAATTTAGTTTCGGAGGCGTTTGAGCTTGATTAGTGTAGATACGTAAGTTTATAAATATTTTTAGGTCAAAATAAGGCTACCATTGAATCTAGAAGGTCCAAATTTTTTGGGAGAGGTGATATGGGATATATTCAAAGTTTGGAAGTATTATAGAGTTAAAATGCATTTTGGGGAGAATTTGGGTAGAAAGTAATTTGACACTACCTTTGTATTTTTGGCTATAAATTTTTATTTCGATGTCCGATTAACATGATTCTGGTGGCATTGGAAATTAGACTTCAATATCTACAATAGTGTATTTCATTAAAATTTCTTGAATCGACTTTTAACTAGGTCAACATGGGATTGGTAAATTGGAACGAGTTGCAAAAACTTAGAGTCCGTTCGAATAAGAAAGTCTCCATTCGAATGGAAGTAAAAAAAAAAGATGATATATTGGGAGTAAGTTCGGGTTGAATGGGATAGGCTATGTTCGTTTTTGGGACTCGCATTTTTCATTGATCAGCTTCTAGAGTTTTCTTTGTTTTTTACATTATAAAAATCTAGGGTTGCATTTTGAGAGTTCTTTGCCTATTTTTCAATCCTAGGAAGCCAAGAGGATTTGAGAGAGAGAAATAAGGGCAAGATCTCGAGAATTGAAACAAAATGCTTTAGAAATTATTAATTTCATATTAAGGTAGGGTTTCTTTCTTAATTCTAGTCATTGAGGATTATAGTTATACCTCTTTTGCTTTCAAAAATATGTCAACCCCTACAGGACAAGGGCGGAACTTGTTTTGGAAGAGGGGATCACCTAGGTAGCGCATAAGCTGGAGCTGGAGACTGGACCAACTATTGCAAGAGGCCAGCTTCCCGGTCAAATGAAGGGTATTTCCTAGAAGGAGAGTTGAGTAATGACGGGTTTTGGGATTTAATGACTTTTTTGGTGGTTCACTGGCAGGTTGAGAATCCGAATATCCCACAATGACAGAGTTCACCGAAATAGGATTTCCAGATATAGTGCCTTTGATTATACCAGGTGTGTTCGTCAAACTAGATAAGCATAGGAGAATGATCCGATGTTGAGCGTGGTAAGTCTTTAACCATAGTATAGGATAAAACATCAGCCCAAGCCAGATTAGTAAAAACTCTCTCAAACCTCGCCCAAACAAAGCCCCCATTCTTGGTTATTCTACCAGGTATGCTGCCCTTATAACCGCAGTCAATGATGCCACAATCATTAATCATTGCATTGTATCTTTAGATTGATTCCTATTCTAAATAATATGATAGATCTACAATGTTTTCACCTTTTTTTGATTACATGATTTGTTTCTCAAAAACATTATTTGATTTACACCCAAAATTACATGTTATTGATGAAAAACTCTAGATCTTGATTATGGTTAATTCGAATATATTTTTTTACGATCTCTTACATGATTTTATTGGATTACTCTTCTATTTTGAGAATTTTGGAATTACAAATTATGAGATATGTGAATTTTATGAAAGTATGGAATTATCTCTTGTATGGGTGGGTGTGATGAACGTGGATTGCACTCAAATTTATATCACGGAGTGTTTAGATGTTCTTTTTACCTTGAGGGGTTCGAAGGTTTCCTGTATGTTGTATTTACCTCAAGGGGTTCGAAGGTTTCCTATATTTTGTAGTGGGGTTGGCTTCTTGTGGGGTTCCAAACCATTATTTGTTCATCGTAATCAAAGTTATGGGCTAGTACATTATTCCTGAGAAGGTTTTATCAATGCCGATACGTCTATATACACACTTCCTAAATTATTATGGCCCTGCAGGGATTGATTGGATGGTTTTTTGGTTGTGATGGGGTAGACCAGATATATTCAGTGTATACATTCAGGCTAGTCAACATACATACATGAAATTTTGTGGTATGAATTGTGGTTTTTGAATGATTCATTACAATGCCATACGTTTATTTCAAAATGTTTATTTTGAAAATTTGAGACATACCTGTTTTTCGATTGGGGCTTATTTGATCACCCCTTCCTCTAACATTTTTCAGATTTGGGTATCGAAGAAGATACCACCATAGGTGAGCATGAGAACTTTGAGGTTGAAGAGGACTAGGTTGTGGATCCAATTTTGGAGGCATGATTGGTTATTTTTGGCTTTAATTTTAAAATTTTGGATGTTGTTATTTAATGTTTATGTTTCCATTCTAGTTATTTGAGATAATAGTTTTAAATTAAGGTTTTGTTGAATATTAAGGTTTGCGATGTAACTTTTGAAGATTGAATTATGTTACTTTGGAATTTTTGTTTAGTTAGATGAGGATTGGTGATTGTTTTTTATTCAATTTCATGGTATTTAGGTATTCGCTCATGGTCTGATGGTTAGTAAATAGTTCATGCATAATTGTGGAAATTGAGGCATGATAGGTAATTTCATCTTCATAAGTATATGTCGAGCTATCAATTGAATATGTTTAATAAAAGACTCAGTTAGACCATTCTAAGTGTGGGTGTGTGCTAGTGGATACTCAATATCCATTTCTACCTACATGCAATAGTTATTGAATGTCTGAAACATAAATTCACTAGAATTATCCAAACAAATGGTCTTAATTGGATAATTTGAGAATTGTGGTCACAATCAAAATATTTGAGCAAGAAATCTTACAAAGATGACATTCTATGGAGAAAGTAGACATGCATGTGGCTGTCTTGTTTATGCATCAACTAAAACTATGAAATAACGAAATGGCCCACACATAGGGTATATTGGTCAATATATATCTCCCTAAATTCATTTCAAAAGTTCAAAAGATTCAGAAATCACCTTCGAGGGGGATGGTCTAATAATTAGTTTACCTTGTGCACAAGCAGAATTCTGGTTCTTTAGAGAATGCCCAAGTGAGTTCTTAATGATCCTACACATCATTATCGATCCTAGATAACCAAGGCTATCATCATGCCAAAACATAAAATTCTTTGGATTAGAGCACTTCTGGTGCATCATAACATTTGATTTTACAAATTTTATTCTAGTATATTAAAACCCAGAAGAGAGAGTATTTTGTCATGGTACACTATATATGATGCATAAATACTCTATGCTACCTTAATTCATCATTTCAATGTGATATCCATCATGACAAATATCTTTAAAACCTAGAAGATTTCTGCTAGATCTACTAGAGTAAAATACATTTTCAACAAAGAGTTTTGTTCCTCAGGGTAGCATCATATTCGCTCTACCAGAGCCTTTAATCAAGTATGCAGGACCTGATATTGCATTAACACTTCTTTTAGATAAAGATAGTTTTGGGAAATATTTTCTATTGCGAAGGATTGTACGTGTCGTAGCACTATCTACTAGCCATATATCTTTGTTGTTCACTACTTGACCTCTAAAGTGGATAAATAATCTGGTTTCCTAAGCGCAGGAATATATCAAATAATAACTTGGTCGATTATCGACGTCAACTCCTCAAGAAAAACGAAGATAACTCGAACGGTGATAAATTGAAAGAAAAACTAAAATCCTTTAGTATTGGAAAGTATTGTGATGATTGAATAAATTAAGAAATAATATTTAAAAGAACCACTTAGTCATCAATGTTTATATCATCGTAATTATAAAATTTGACCTAATTATATGACTAATCGAAGATTGTAATCAAACGCACTTGGACGGAAAATATTCAACTAAAAACCAAAGTTTGGAAAATTTGTATTTTAATTAATTGAATTAATTCATGAAAGAATTACAACCATGTTGATTGTAGCGATTCCAATAATTACCCGTGCCGAACTAAATTGTCAACAGATAAGCAAAGAGATATACATATCAACTATGCTTTTAAAAATAATTTCTTCATTTAATAAAAATAACTTTAAACATGATAAACTCTAGTTAGGTCAAAATCACCTATTCATGGATGAAAATCTCTCATCTGATTATACCGGAATGAAACTACTCACTCATAGTAAACAGAAAATCATAGACAATTATTAAAATCACGTTAACTGAAAGGGAAACTAAAAAATTGAATTGAAATTAGAAATTAAACCAACCTTGTATTGAAGACAAATACTCATTACAAGAAACATGAATGAACATATTTAGCTTGCAGTAAATAAATAAACTAAAGGAAAAAACAATGCTTTGAAATTGAAAAACTATGAAAACTGGAAGAACTCACAGGAAACCTAAAGAAAACTGGGAGAGAACTGATGGAGAAGAGAGAGAGAGAGAGAAGTTCACGTCTAATGCGAAAAAACGATCTCTTTCCTCCAATATTCGGTTCCCTTTTAAAGATAAATTTCTTCCTTCTTTTTCTCTTCTTTTTGCACCAATCAAAGTCCCCAAAGTTATCCTGAAGATTTCAACTGATTGTCTTTCCAAGGCAGCCTTTACCGAACTTTGACTCATATGAACCGGTAAGAGGCAATCTCGACCTACCGAAATTTTATGCTTTGATCTACTGGTAGGTCAATAACAATGAACCAATAGAATTGCTCTCTATTTCAGATGAATCGGTAGGTTAAACATGAATGAACCAGTAGCAAAAGTTCTATTTTGAATGAACTGATTAGACTTCACAACTACCGATAGGTTTGTTGTCTGACTCCCGTTGAATTGGTAGAAAACCTACCCGTTGAACTTCACTCTTTTTCAATTTTAACTGCAATGCTCCTGGCTTTAGGACTAGCTCACCAAGCTCATTCCCAAAGTATTCCAAAGCATAAAAATGAATGTAAAATGTTGATTTTACCTTAAATCACCTGCAAATACAAAAATTTCTTCTAAAATCGAAACTAAACTAAAACAAAACATATAACTAACAAGCAAAGCAAAAATGAATGATATGAGACATAAAATATGCAATATTGTCTACTCATCATTCACCTTGGAGTTAGCCAATGAATTTTCATGATCCATGTTTTTATATGAAAAATACATACTTGATTCTATTAATAGAGAAGATATATAGACATGAATATTACAAAAATAATAAATAACACAAATAGGCATACATACAAATTATTATTTTAAGATAATATGCTTAATAGATTTTTTTCATTTCCATTTCCTTTCCTTTTCTTTTCTTTCCATTTCATTTTTGTTTGGGTTCTCAAAGAAGTTAGAAATGTCTAGATTGAAAAAATACGATGGATAATCAATGAGGGGGGTTCCTGATGTCCCCTCACCAAATTTTGTCTCTACCAAATTTATTTTTCTTTGATGAATTTTGATAGAGATTTGCCAAATATTTTGGTGTATGATAAGTATGTGACTAGTGTCCTTTTATTCCACATCTGTAATAACCATCTTCAGTTTTCTTAGAGAGGTTATTTGGTAAACTCTTCTCTTTGATATGATTGTTTCACTTCTAGTGGTATGTGACATTGCTTCATTTTCTAACTTGGTGTGCAGTACTTTGGGCCTTCAAGGTAATCCTTGCAAAAATGATTATTTTTATTTTTGTCATGATTGTAACCACAACCTCGTCCTTAATCATCAAAGGATGTGTCATTTACTTTTGGAAAGACTTGGTGGCTTGCTACATGAGCCTCATGGTTCTTCATTATTAATTCATTATTTTCCTTGACAAGTAAAAGACATGCTATGAGTTTGCGATATTTCTTGAACTAATGTTGCCTACATTATTGTTGTAATTTAATAATGGACGTGTGGAATGTAAAATATGTCTTCTCTATTTGTTTTGAATCTGGTATAGGCTGATCACACTATTCCAGTTTAATAGTGATTTTATATATTGCTGAATTATATTCGCGCACAATCTTAAAATTTAGGAATCGTAGGCTGAACCATTCATGTCTAGCCTTTGGAAAGATGATGGTTTTGTGGTGATCAAACTTGACCTTTAAATTTTTTTCACAAGTCTAAAGGATCTTTGACAGTGAGTTACTAATTTTTTAATCCTTCATGGATGTGATGAAGAAAACAAATTAACAACTTTGCACGATCCTTAGGAGTTAAAGTATTTTTGCCTTTTATGGTGCCACTAAAAGTTTTTTGAATATAGGAAAAACTCAATATCTGGAGCCCATGATAAGCTAGTTGTAACCAGAGATCTTTAGAGTCAGAAATTTCAATTTTGTGATGTTGGCCATTTCTGCAAATTTATATAAAATAAAATAATTGAGTTAGATAAAAACAAAATGCACTCGGTAAATCGCCGTTAGTAGTAGCGGCTGATCACGTGTACACCAAATATTTAAACTATTTATTTAACTTTATTCTTGAATTTTAAAAACACCTAAAAATATGTCTCTTCGATTATGTGTATATATATTTTTACACCATAGAAAGTAAATTTTTTATTTTCTGTCACATTTGAAATAAATTTTTCTCAAACTGTTCTTTTTTATCTATTTTTTTTATTCTCCTTCTCTATGTAGTGGTAATTTTTTTTCCTTTATGTAATCATTCGTTATTGCAATCATGCTTTCTACAAATTTATTTAATGTAATCTTATCGAAGACCTGCTTGTAATTTATATTTATTTTTGTTTTAGCAAGTTACTAGACTTTTTGTAAACTTATATTGTTAATAAAATATCTTATTTATTTATATTGATTTTCAATCAAATGAACCTATATATAAATCTGTTAGAAAAATTTTGGGTGAAAATAAAATTCTTTAAAAGTTAAGGAACATAACTAGTACTTATTATAAGATAAGGGGGGTTAAAATATAAAATTAGTTATATCAAGTCTACTGCAGTCTTTCAACGCTTTGCAAAGTGATCGATCTCTTTAATTTTTTTGGCTGCAAGAAAGCTATTTTTTTATTACAATTGTTGGTTAGTAGATTCGAATCGGTCACCTCCGCTCTCTTAAGGTGGGGTTAACTATCTCGGATAGATTTGTAGGCCTAAACAAATTTCATGAAAAAAATGTATAAATATGCATGAATATAATAAGAAAATGTTGCAGACATCAATTAATATTTCACGTGTTTCTGACTTAATAATTTTCGAGCTTCAGGTTATACAAATTAAATTGTGATCTCTTCTTGTATCACAATAATTTACAGACCGCTGATATGTGATTTATGTGCCTTTATCTACTACAATAAAATTTCTTTGTAATTTGGGTGCTATATTTTTCATGTTCTTCAAGGACATAATTTATATTTAATTTTTTATGTACCGCAAGAACACAATTTATACAAAGTACTTATGTGTTACAGGTACATAATTTATGTGCTTCGGGCACTAATTCGTATATAATAATGAATTAAAAATATAATAACAAACACCCACATTATATTTTATCATAACATGTATAGTGTTTATATTAAAACGGATAGATCTATATTGTCCGATTTTACCTTTTAGATAATAGAGATTAGTTGATAGTGACTACAGTAATAATCAATCGTCACCGTTGGCTCGAGACTTGTGCTGATAATAAGTTATAAAACTAATAAATTATTTTAGTTTGCAAACAATAAGTTATAAAACTAATAAATTATTTTAGTTTGCAAACAACTAATTCAAAAGTTAATGAAGAGAATATTGAAAGAGAGAGAGGGGGAGATTTTATTGCATCAGGTGTATTAATAGCCTTCCCAGAGTCTGTCTTTTATAAAGAAAAACCAGACACTATTACACCCACCAGCAGCATCTGTCAGTGCTTCACCCACCTCGCAGCCTACATTTATAACAAAATATGCATTTTCAAGTATATTTAACATGGAAAACAACTTACACAATAAACAAATTATATTAACGATTATATTACGACCATGATTAACTAAATGCTATAAAATCCAAATGAAACTTAAATAGTTACAACCCAAATACATATTATCCCCTAGATGAGTGAGTTTCATCAAATTTTTAGTGGGACCCACTCATCCAAGGAATGATATTCATTTGTATTTTCCAAAGAATGATATTTATTTGTATTTTAATTTTTTGAGTTTCATTTGTATTATGTAGCATTTTCCTTAACTAAAATATAGTTAAAAAAATAAAGTATGATAAATAAGTCAGAGTGATTGGAAATTCAAATAAAATGAGAGAGGATAGAGTCTTTTAGTTTTTGTACAAGAATATAATGCGATGATATAAATTAGATATGAAATCCAGAGAGAAAAAATCAAGACACGGATTTATAGTTGTAATAAAATATGATGAAATCTTATTTTATAATGCATAATTACATTAAAATGGAACAATTAAAAAGCCTTTGCCAATAGATAAAATTGATTATAGATTATTCTCGTCGTTGATGTACATATATTTATGTTTATTTTTTTAACAATTTTATTGTTAATATGATGTAACATCCCAAATTTTTTTTAGTCATATTATTGTGTGGAATATACGGAATAGGGCCCTAGGTGAGCGCTTCACTGGGGTGGAGCCGGCATTGGTTTCTCTCATCTTTCTGCAAAATTTTGCTACACAATGATAATGTCAATCTGTGCTGTGGCTGAAATAACATTAGTCACGTTGGTGAATAATTATTTCGAGAGCAATGCTATGCCGCACAAATATTTGCCCAAATTTTGTATCTCAAATTAATACAGGTGGTTGGATTAGCGGGTTCCACTAACCCCACAAAATATTCAATGCATGGAATTTTGACACATCATTTAGGATACAAGATTTGGGGAACAATTTGTGCAGCACAACCTTATCCTTATTTCGAACCTCCTAATACACCGACTTAATGATGTTTCTGTGAATATGCCACTAAAAAGTCCAATAGTTGTATTTAGCAAGAATATGAACAGATCATATTACATAACAATTTGTAACTTTAGCCATTACAAATTAGTATTGATAAATTGGAAGATCTAACTGGTTAATTATGTTTCGCTTTAGAAATGACATTTTTTATTTGAGCAAGGCTATAGGGATTTTGGTGATCTCTTTCTCTCTCTCTCTTGAACTGTATTTGGTTCTCTTATTTGGTTGGCGTTTGATATTATGAGATGGGTTTTGTACACTAGTTAGTCTACATTTGTAGGTGGGAGGTTAAAAAAGGTTAATACACTTGTCTATACCAAGTGGTAATTGAAGGAGGTGAGTAGATAAGTGGATGGGATGGAAGGAACTACAGTAGCCTGTTAACAAAGGGATGAACCAGTTGGGAAAAAGGTAGGTGCAAAATGCTCACCAGCTAGAAAAATCATCCTGCACAGTGGGCAAGTAATGTGGATATTTATAGCACAGTGCCCGGGCAAGTTTGGTCTGCCCGTTGCGACTCCTATCACCTATACAAACCCACAACAGCCTCGATTGTGATGACACCAATGGCCGTTAATGGGAGCCATGTGTCCCAATATTAACTAGGCAGATGTGATGTTCCCCTAAATGCAACCTGGTCGTGGCCTTGAGGAGGGTGCAACAGCTGGGGCGAGAGCGGGCTCCCAAGGTCTTTGACTATGTCTGATCATCGTGGGACCATTACCTCAAGAGGGCCATGTCCGCGATGCCCCCAGCGCGCTCTTACCTGGGGTCTCGCTTTCCCTCTCTAGACCCTTCCTCGAGACCTTTGTTGAGGTGCCCAATAGAGGAAACTCACATAGTTTCAGTTCTTCAGCCACCAATCCACATGCCCCATTATCTCATATGCTGATCTGAGCCAATAACTTTAGTTACCTTAGGAGCCTCTCCGGATCCCAGTCAAGCACATCCCAGTGGGTAGTGAGCCATACACTGGGAGGCCTGCTCGAGCAGATTAAACCTTCGAGACCCTACTCCAAGCCGGGGTTGACGATCATGCTCATCCGTTCCTTTTACTCAATTCTCCCTTGAGGAGGGCCATACTCCCCTGTCCCTAGGTAGGGACACCTATTAGTCTAGTGGGCCAGTCGAGCAACAACATCTAATAGGTTGAGGATACCATTCCCATAGTAGGGGAGGCGAGTCTCACCGAGGTTGCCCCCACACTTCTACGATTTCATTTCTATCCAACTTTGTGAAAGGTCTATTTTGCCACTTCCAATGCGATAGGTATGTGTTTTGCCCTGCTGTGGTATTGTGCTTGAGGGCGTCTCTCCTAGGGGTGTCGCACCTTGGTTGTCGTGCCTGGGGCGTTGCACCTTGGGTGTCACACTTGTGACTGTTATCTTACCAGTCTAGCTGGACTTTGTCGGGCCCCATTTCCTCGTTAACTAATAATTGTTTTCATTTGTCCTGTTATGGTGTAGACATATTTCTTGAAGTTTTCGGGTACTACATTTGCCCCCTGTGTGCGCCAGATCTTGGGAAGCATCCTGCGCGTGCACTCCATTGTTTTTTGTTTGCACTTGTCGTTTGACTGTAACTGTCATTTGTGAGCCGACCATAGTGCTCGGAATTAGTCGTGGTAAATTTGAAAATGTATAACCATGCAAGATTTCCATATTCCATGACCACTTCATGAGCTTGTCAAAGCCATAGTGCACTAATGGGGAGTGCATGATTATAGGTTGCCCTTAGCGATGGTGTCCCTCGCATAAATAAATGACATTAGTTAGCACAGGTGGGATAACCATCATTGAAATATCTACCTACATTAATGAACCCATGAAAATGCCATTGCAAAGGCTTTATTGCCCAATTAAGATAAAAAGGATATGACCACATGTTAAGATGACCTTGAAGTTTGATATGGGGTACAAAGTTTCAAAAGTGTAAGATAATTGTCCAAAATAACTTCAGTACAATATACTCAATTGCTATTTTTTAAGATTTGCCTAATCTTTCACATATTTGTGCATGCTCTTATATGTATATTACAATGTAAAACTCATGAAGAATAAGGCCAAAACTCATTTGATGCCCTTTCATGACAAGCAATGGTATCAACCATGCCCAGCTTTATGGGCCACAATGTAGGGTGGTCAAATAATAATTTCATGTCTTCATGTGATAGTTTTGTCAGGATGGTGATTATTATTTGAATAAATATTTGCATATACATAAAGTAACAAGTCATGCAGGCATTCAACATAATAAAGATAGGTGGCTCATGCAAATACCGATGTAAGGAAGGAATGTACCTCGTTAGAAAATTTGCGTGTAATTCCTCAGTGCCATGCCATATGCGTCCCTCGAATGGTTTACTTGTGTTATTAGAATGGTGAGGCCCCTTCGAGAAACATGAGTCATGGGTGCTGCAAGGGAGAGTCCTACGGGCCGTTTTTTGTAGAGTGCATTATTTAGGCGCAGGCCGATTCGGATAATCAGGAAGGATTGAATTGTGTGTTCTCAGGCATGAGAATAAACCTTTGTTTGGCGAACTCGCGCTGACATCACCATTACCAAGTTGATGTTCACATAGCATCCTTGTAGGTTAGTCCTTCATGTGCAACTTGCCAAGGTGCAACGAGGTCCCAAGGTGCTTGGTGTCATGATGGTAAGTCTTGCGGTGGTACTAGTGTCGCGGCGGTGGGTCATGTGACTCATGTAGCAAACCTCAACTTGCCAAAGGTGATTTGCCTAGCAAGTCTTCATGGTCACAATCAATAGGTACCTAAAAAACTAGTCGAGGAAGTATGTTCAGGTTCACAAGATATTTGATGCCGCGGTGGTGGGTCACGCAGTAGGATGGTGTTGCGACTATGGACCATGTTTTCCCTTGTTATATGAAGACCATTGTAGAGACCTTATTATTGTTCCTCGATAAGGTGAATATGTTATGTAGTCTCTGCGGTCACAACATAAGCAGCTTGCCAACGTACATGCTTAATAATAAGAGTGGGGACTATTTGCAAATAATAAAAACTTTATGCATTTCATGTATAGGCATATCCTGAGCAAAGGGCCAACTATGCAATGAATTTTCTTCTATTTGTATGGCAACCCACTTGAACTATTGGTCAAACCAACAACCACACAAATGACTAGATGTTTCTTGCCATACTTTTCAAAATCTAGATGATGTTTTCTCTACAATACAGGGACCGGTTTCATAGCTTTCCCACAAAAATTATTGAGTCAAATAGAGTTTCGCCGGGTTCTGAAAAGACTCACTAGGTAGTGCAGACATATTTATTTGTTCATTTGTATATGCATTTTTTTTTTACCTAAATATTTCTATATTTTCGGCCTTACTGTGTGGACATATCAATGGCTTGGTACCAGGTCCACCTTATCAAGCTATTGCCCAAGATAATGGCCACTCAAATAAGGCCCAATGATACTATGATTTAATTGGTCCTGTGGTTGTAACGAGGGACCGTCAAGGTAGTGACCCACTTCTTATATTTTATTAGCTATACCACCATACTCCAAATGATGGAAAACCAGTTATGGATATGAAAAGGATTCCAGGCCGGTGAGCCATGAGGTGTTTTGTGTCGCGACATTGGGTCACGAGCGTGGTAGGCCGTCGAGGTGGTTAGTCTTCGCAGTCATAATACTTGTAACTTGCCAACTTAGACACCTCACAACATGGATGGGGCCCATTTATATACTTTGTTCACATCAACCGAATACTTAACCTGTTGTCTTTTTGTCTTTATGCAACAACTTTTGCTCTCATAACTTATCATCTTGAGTTGGTCACTTAGTATAACTGCGAGTGACTATGTTCTATCGTTGCCGCGATCATAGTGATTAAACTAGTGAGACATTCAATTTCCAATAATATCTGTGGTTAGTGTGTTCAAGTGACAAAAAATATCTGTGGATAGTGTGTTAAGTGACAAGTCTAAAGGTTGATTTTTTTTTACTAAAATAAAAGCCAACTGGAGTAGTCTACTTAGGGACTCCTCTGTATGTGTTCCTTGACTCATAAGAAGGCATGTAAAGATAAGATATAAAACATGCAGCAGGATGATTTATGTGAGCAATATAAAATATAGAACAAGGATAAAAAGACAGAACAAACTTCCCTTCTTATGCAGGCAACTTCGTCGAAGGCACTTTTCACAAGAAAGCTCTTCTCGCTATGCGTGTTGAGTCCTTCATAGTGGAAGCTTTATTTGTGGAGAGGACACCATTGTTTGACTGGAGCTTGGAATTAATGTTGTGTTTTGAGAGGACCGAAGAAAGTTGATCTGCGACTGAAGTTGACGTGACTCAGCATTGATTGTGATGGTTGACTAGAATTAATGGCAGCTGCTTGTACCATTGACGCTGACATGAACTACAGTGATAGCAGACTTGTCCATCTCATAACTTTTATATAGTATTCTTTATGAAATACCCTCAATATTCCATGAAATGGTGGACCCCACTTTTAAGGATTATACCTTTAAAGAATTCCTACAAGTTTCATCATTTTCATTACCGTCTCTCTATTAAATTCTCATGACACAATGGAATCCACCACTTTTCAAATTTGGGAACTTGGAGTAACTTTCTTCCATCTCATAACTTTTATATAGTATTCTTTATGAAATACCCTCAATATTCCATAAAATGGTGGACCCCACTTTTAATGATTTTACCTTTAAAGAATTCCTAGAAGTTTCTTCATTTCCATTATCGTCTCTCTCTTAAATTCTCATGACACAATGGGACCCACCTCTTTTCAAATTTGGGAACTTGCATGAACTTTCTTGGAATTGTCTAGTTACCCGTCATTTGAAAAAGAACAACATCTATGAATTAAGAGAAAACCCTTGGGTTCTGCCGTGGCTTGGAGGTGGACAAGCGTGAAGACCGAAGATTCCTACTTGGACCCAAGCTTTGGAGAGTAGACTGATGTATGTGATGGGAACCGTTTGGAAGACTGGACTAGTGAGACCTGCCTAACACACTAACCCTGCCTGCTGTGATGGAGTTGGCGCTAACTGTCGAAACAACAGTTGCTAATCCATTCAGAGATTCATGGTTGCTAACGTGACTGAAGATAGATGACGCCTATGGGAAGTTAGGCTCACTTGGATGCCGCGCCCCTGGCCTTTGGCCATTGTCCACTCATTCCTCTCATCTCATTCTTGTCGTTTTTTCCACAGAAGTTTCTATACAGGTTACTTTAACATTTGTTTTACAATTACTTAGCCTTATATTTCTTATAAGACCTTTAATCACAGTTTCTTCTTTGAACATATTTTTCACTCCACTCTACCTCTACATTTTTCAAAGTATCAAGCCCAATATGTATATATATATATATACTTATACTTTTTTCAACTACTTTTTTCCTTTCACAATATTTTCTTTCCCACACCACTCATAGATTTTTTTTTCTTTGCTCATGGCCGATCATCGTCACATTCGCGCGGGTCCAATACCTTTATCTGAGGAGTGGTATCACTCTTCCTTTCTCGGTGGTGATGTTGATCGAATTTTTGAGTACCTCTGTAGCTATGTGCCGAGGGAGAGGAGCCAACACATCCATTATTTCTAGATCCCCCTGCGCATCTTTATAGAGCCCCTTGTATTGATCCCGAGTTTGTGTTTTGTATGCCATTGGAGAGGGGAGACTATCCTTATTTTTTTATTGACTTTGAGACCTCATCTACAGCTTCTATCGGTTGGTGCAAATGGTCTGACCAAATTCTTGCAAATGGGGCATTTCGTGAAACTTTTGAGTCTGGTGGTATTATTTCTACTATAAAGTTGTTCTTTTTTAGGGACATCAAGCCTGCGAAGAACAAGGATACAGAACATGTTGGCCAAGATGACCTTAGATCCGGGAGTGAATATGTTTTGTTTGTCTTTATCGCAATGTGGTTGACGCGATACGTTACACTAGAACCCTCTTCTAATGGTATTAGCACCAGCGTTTTTCCTCTGGCTATCAAGTTGGCTCGCGATTGCGCAGTCCCTTTGGCTCCTCTATTTCTTGGGAACCTATATCATCGCCTTGATGATCTGCAGGAGGCGACCTCCATTTCGATTGGGCATTACAACGTTAGTAGCTACGTCTCTACCCTCTTCTTGTATCTTTTCCTACTTGAGTGTTTCCTTGGATCTGCCCCCAGAGGCCAAACGTCCTACTGATGGTAATCCTTCTCCTTGGGAACTACGGTGGTCCGAATGCTCCATATTTAGGTTGGTCGGCCTATTTCTCGATGATGAGTCACAATTCATCTTTTTCCCTTATGTGGTTTCTCATCCTATGGTCAAGTCACCTTCCTATTACCCCACCGAGTCCACAGCTATCACCGCTAATGCCATTTAGACTGTGGCTGACTGCTATTTTGATTATATTTCTTGATCTACCAAGGGATACCTTCCTTGCGTTGCAGACTAGGGCATCGGGCTTGTGGCTTATAACCCACAATGGGTGGCTCTTTAATTTGGGTTTGACAAGGGCGTCCCTTCTACTCTAGGGGATGCTTCGAGTTATATTGACACCTTGCACTGATATTTATTTGTTGATAAAGCCGGGCTACTTAGGGATAGAACGGTCATTATTCCTTGAGCATCTAGGGCTGGTGCTTTTACGCCAAATTATCAAATTTATTAGGCTACTATAGCATCTTCATTATTATGTTTTCCTGAGATTATGGCTTGTGTATTGCCTCGAGATACGAGCATCCAGGACCTTTCCTATTTAAGGAGTTTCAAGTCCAAGGTGAGGACCAGAAGGGGTTTGAGCGAGTTTTCCATGGTCAACCATCCACTTAATCAAGGAGGTATTATAGGAGAAGGCCCCATGGAGATTCAGCCACGATGAGACCCCCTCATTGGTGCTAAGGAACGTCTCACGAAGAAGTATTGACGAGTTACCTTGGGGAGGTCTAGTGATGTTAGGCCTGCTAGCACCTCTCATTCTGGTTGTCTGGCACATAGGACCCTATTGCAGTGGCTAGTTCCCGTACAGTCCCTCACTCCTATTGCAATCTCTCATTTTGCCGTTTGAGGAAGGTAGAACTCCCATTCCATTGTTTGGTGTTTTGGCCCTTAAGAGTTTTTTGATACTCTTTTTTTTTGAATGTGTACATGCACCTATATATTTTTTCACCAGGGTTTTCATGCATGCATGAGAGGCCGCTAGAGACATAGTTTGCTATCTTAGGATGTCCTTTGGCGCAAAGGTCACAATAGGTGAATCTCTTGCGACATTTGCTACGACGTTGCCTCCCCGGACCCGGAGGGTCTACATCGCTTGTGATTCTGATGACGACAATGACTTACATATTATCAGCACTATTTTTCCTAGGAGGCCGCCTTCCATCCCCGCTACTTCGCATGAAGATGATGATGCTCAGTCTCTAGCCTCTAGCATTGCTAAAGGGTTGATACCTCTTTCCCCTGGCGTCGAGCAGCGCATAAAAAAGCGTTGGGAGGATATTGTCTCTTTTGTAGTACACACTTAGATTGTTCCTTTTTTTATTTGTTATGCTTCCCCTCCTCATAGACTAATCTTTTTGCCCTTTTTTTTTGTTCTAGGTTTTTGTCGTCGACATGAATTTTCTCGAGGGTTGGTCTTCTGATTCCGTACTTGACGTTAACCTTGCAGGAAAATTTTACTATATTGGCGTCGATAGGGTGAGTGGTCTAGTGCCAGCTCTCTCCTCTAGGGGAGGGGAAGCCCTTGACAAGCCCACCCGTTCTGGCCCTATGAGCCATGAGTATCCCCAGGCCGAACACCCACTCCTACTGTTGCTGCATGTGCCTTTGCATCCTAGTCTACTATAAGCACTTCCACCACCACCAACCGCGTTATCGAGGAGTGTGGTCCTGCACAGCATTCTAGAACTATTGTGCTTCCCTTTTCTTCTTCGTATGATGATCTGGGCTGTGGCGAGGATACTGTTTCATGGCGCGGCCGGTGCTTCACCACTTGATGGAGTATCCCTCTATTGGATCATTTGTTGTAGCGTTTCCTCATGATACTTCACTGTTTACCCACGCAGCATGAGCGTATCCAGTCTTTTATTTTGGACCTCTTGGCATCCTTGGTGTACACTTGTTAGCACCGATCAGCGAGAGATCATGGCCCAGACAACCTTCTCCATTTGGACCACGTAGTTTGGGACTTGCGATGTGTTAGGATTACTATTTTAATCATTGAAGACCGCATTGCTCATGCCAGTATTTCGTATGACAACGAGTATTCACAGAGGCTAGCTGACCAAAACGAGCTGAATATGATGACGTGCAACAAATACTTGAGGCGCTGCGTGATACCTTGGGGACCCACGAGCGGCAACATATTGATTGTTTGCAGGTTGCGTAGGCCCTTGGGGATTTTGACGCAAAGGCACCATTTGCTTATGGATTATTGTAGCTTGTTCCATGCATATGTTTTTTTTTTTGAACAAAATGTTACCAAAAGATAATTTTCATATATATATATATATTTCAACCAATGTTTACATTTCTGTCTTCCAAAATTCATTTACATGTTTTCTATGGATGTTTACATTTGTATCACTCAGGAGTAGTATAGCTTCAACAATTTGGCATTAAACTTCCCCATTATTTTCTCTGACCCTACGTGCCTGATTTCACAATATCCGCTATCCTCAGCCTTACGAACTTCGAAAGGTCCTTCCCACCTGGCTGCGAACTTAGGAATGGTCATGTCACGCATAACACTTGGGATTATTTTTAGCACCAAATCACCCTATTGGAAGATCCTTGGCTTTACGGTCAAGTTGTAAGCCTTAGACATTCTTCAGTGATATTTTTTCAAGTGTTCCCTTGCCTCGTCTCGGTGCTCGTCAAGTGCTTCTAACGCTGCGTGTCTCACCTTCGAGGTTACCTCAGCTCTGGCTGCCAACCTCGTGGAGGGTACCACTATCTCTGCGGGGAGTACTGCTTCCTCGCCATGGACCAATGAATAGGGTGTCGTGTTAGTGGGCTTTCTTTTTGAGGTTCTACGGTCCATAGCGCTATTGGCAACTGTTCAGCCCAATCTTTCCCATCCTCAATGGTTCTACTCAAGATCCATATCAAGGTCTTATTATTGGCCTCAGCTTGATTATTTCCTGGTGGATCACCCCATATGGTTGTAACGTTGCGACAATATCTATAATATAAAATAGGGCGGCTTCAACAAGCTGATCGGACGATCTCAAATCATTTCATTCAACGGCTACCAACCTTTCTTCAATTTTCCCCCCAAACTCATCCTTTCTCACTCAAATTATTTTTAAAAATCAGACCTGACTTGGGTCACCTCACCTGTCAGATATCTCGCCTCCCCTCTGTCTCTGTTTTTTTTTTTTTTTCAAAATCAGACCTATTTTTTTTTTAAATCAGACTGTCAGAGATCTTTTTTTTTCCTTACTTTCTCTCACTCTCTCTCTCTTTGTGTGTTATGCCCCCAGCGACACCACCACCACCACAACAACTTCGCCAGTACCGCCGCCGCTGCTAACCCCTCCAGGTATCCCTCATCTCTCTCTCTATCTCTCACACACACACACAAAAACACACACATTAACCCCCCACCTCTTCTCTGCCCTTTCTACGTAACACCCCTCCCCACCTCTTCTCTGCTCTCTCTGTCTCTCTCTCACACACAAACATATCTTAGCTTTCCAACGGTTAAATGGTAAGTAGTAGGAGTGGTGTTAACCCGTAGACAACACTTGCACCCAATTATTTAAATTTGTATCAATTAATTACCCTCATGCATTTCCCCCCAATTAGTTTCCCAAAATTGAAATTGATACATTCCCTCTAAATAATTGCATGAAAATTTCCTCTCCTTCATGCATTTTGAGTTCTAGGCACAATTAATATTGACTAAATTATTGTGAAATTGAAAACCCTAAAATTTTTGAAGTAGTTTTGAAAATTCTAGAATTTTTTAGTTTTTCTATTATGCTTAGTTAGGGTTTGAAAACCCACATTATGGGTTTGTTTTACTTATTGGATTTTTATTGTCACTTGATTGCTTTTAGAGTAGAGTAATGTGCGTTAGCTTGGAAAAAGTGAAATTTTAGACTGCAAAATTCCCAATTTATTTGCGTTATGTTATGGATTGGTTTTCAAGTTGATTAATGTGGGTCTACTTGATTATCTAATCTCATGCCATGGATTTGTTTAAAGTTGATTGGTGTGGGTTTTTTTAGATTAGTTTAATGGTTGGAACGATTGTATGTTCACTTTTCTCTTTGGATGATTTACTCACTTTTCTCTTTGGGAGGTTTGTTCGCTTTTCTCTTTGGGTGGTTTGTTTGCTTTTCTCTTTTTACTAACTGTGCTTCAGAAAACTAATAATGAGAAGTATTGCAAATTGCCAAGGCATGTTGCATTTTATACGTTACATCATACTCCTTTATTATTTACTGTGACTATTTGCATCCTATACATGTAAGTGTTCAAAGCAATGTGTGTTAGCTTGGAAAGAGTGAAATTTTAGCCTGCAAAATTCCCAATTTATTTGTGTTATGTTATGGATTGGTTTTCAAGTTGATTAATGTGGGTCTACTTGATTATCTAATCTCATGCCATGGATTCGTTTAAAGTTGATTGGTGTGGGTCTATTTATATTAGTTTAATGGTTGGAACGATTGTATGTTTACTTTTCTCTTTGAATGGTTTTTTCTCTTTTCTCTTTGGGTGGTTTGTTCGCTTTTCTCTTTCTTTTCTCTTTCTACTAAATGTGCTTCAGAAATCTAATAATGAGAAGTATTGCAAATTGCCAAGGCATGTTGCATTTTATACGTTACATCATACTCCTTATTATTTACTGTGACTATTTGCATCCTATACGTGTAAGTGTTCACAATGCAGATGTATGTGTATGTCTAAGTTTCTCGGTGTTAATTTTTTAAGTTGTTTAAAAATGATCCATGTTATGCACGATGAGCAATGTTAATCGAACATTAACTAAGTTGGTGCATAGAACTCGCATAAAATTATTTTAGAGCTATTAAAGCAGCTTTGCCAAACAAATTATATTTGGTATATAAATGTGTTGTGTTATCATTTGGGGGACTTATCATTACTAAGATTAGGTTTTCATTGTCGTATGTTTGTTTAAATAAGCATGGATGAATAGAAACATGATTTTGGAACATACCAATTAATTATCTTTTTTTTTTTAATGTATGAATTTTTGTGTTACGTAGAGCCGTTTAAAGTTTGTTATGTTGTTTACCATAGTTAGTCACCACTAGAGGTTTGTTTAATTAGATACTTATGGCAAGATGAATTTCTTTTCTCCTATTTTATTATTACTTCTTACCTATATAGATATCGAAGTACTTATATTTTAATTTTTTGCATATTTATAGGTCCAGTTGCTTTGGAAAAATAGTATAGATGTTGTCATTCATGAAGAACATAATCTTAATTGCCTCCTTATAGTTGAGGTAGTGTCATTTCACATCTACTATTAATTTTTTAAAAGGACTAGAAAAAGAAAATCGCAACAACAGATGTTAGATCTAATGGAAAATAGTAGGCAAGCTCCTTTGACAATGGACTACCAAATACAGCACTTCAACTATGTTAAATTGTTCCTTGCCATTTGAATTGCTCATTTTTACTTGCTTTTGAATTGCTTATGCAGTAATGTCACTTTAATAAATTTTAGCTTATGTTATTGTTTGTCGTGAGAAGTGTAAATTTTTAGAACTAAAAAGGAGGATTTTATCAGTAAGTTTTGTGAATTTGGTATACCATCTGAGGTGGAATATATTATGTTTATCAAAATTGTTCGATTTCTTTGTGTGCTTTCTGTAGTTGGTGACATGAAGTATTAATGTGCGATGTTGAGGAAGAAAATTGGATTTTGGTTATGAGTTTGGGCACTTTGAGGAATAACATTGTATTTTTTATGTCAACTGTGTTTTTATGTCAACTGTCATTGTTTGATTATGAAAATTGTGCATACAGGTTAAAGAAATAACAATTTGATATTTTTTGTATTTTCCCTCACCCTCTTTGTTACCACCCAGTCTTTTCTTTTCAGAGGGGCTGGTGGAGTGGGTTGGTGGGGTTACGGAGATGCCCCTCACTTTTTTTTGGCCAAAGGGTTCCCTATAGATCTTTGTCAAAGCTTCAATCCCACACACATTTCCACCTCAGCACCTCCACCACCAACCATAGACACCACATGTTTGACAAAAGTTCTAAGAGAGTTTTGCTCAATTTTTGCTAAAGCACTTCATTTGTTCATTTTCCTAAAATCAACTTTCTATAGCTTAGCAAAGATGCTTGGTACGTAATTGTTAGTTTCTTGTAATGTGATTAAAGTTAGAGGTTTTGTGTCCTTTGCTTATTTTGATGCTCTTTAACAACTAGACCTGAACTGGGGCACTGTATAGCGATAAGTTGTGCTCTATCTTTATAGCCTCATGTGAGGTATTACAACTTTGGTGTTTTGCTTTCAGACTTCCCCTTTCTTTGACTGGGTTGAATTTGTTTATTTCTTTATATTTGGTGATACTTGTGTTTGATGGTATATTTGTGTTGTTCAAATTGGCAAATACATGAAATACTTGCAAATTGATGTTCACTTATAATTAATATTAATATTCAACTTTTGTGTGCAGGTGAATGGGTTTCATGCTCTGTTGATGCTAATTTTACACCCCATATCATCACTGTTAATGTTGGAGAGGTAGGTGTTATAAATGATTCGTGGCAAGATTTTGTTCCAGTTGCCTAAGTTTGTGAGAGAAATAGGCATGATATTGTTTGTGATTATCCTTAAAAGGAAGCCAGAAAACAGTAAGAAAAAAAAGGTGATATTCTGTTTTAAAAAATGATGTTCCCTGATTCTCTTTTTTTTAAAAAGAAAATTTATTGAATAAACCTCAAAATTACAAGAAACAAAAATAGTAACTGTGCTAACAAAACTAAAAACAGAAAACTGTTACAAAACAGATTTTCTATTATGTAATAGAAATTCTGTTGCAGAATTTATTACAGGAAAATCCAGAAAAAAAAATTGTTTAGCTTCCTCCTGTACACCTGCTGCAATTGTTGAACCAGCTGGAAAGAGCAACTCTTCATACTAGTTAGCTTTAACTCACATGCAGTTACCATCTCCTCTCAGCATATCTGTAGTAATCCAGTTGCATTACACCCATTCATCAACTCCAAACACTCCAACACTGCATCAATTTGATGCTCCAAAAAGTACTTCAACCTGCAACAGCTACTGTATACTCCTTTCCTCTCCATACAACTCTAGGCTGTAGAAGACTATCCAAACTGTGTTGCAGAGACAGAAAATTTTACAAAAATCTCCTTTTCTTTCTCAGTCTCTTCAGTCCCTGTTGATCCTGTAGTAATAGAAACTTTGCCTGCACAAATACGGACATCTCCTGAAACAATTCAAGTGAGAATCCATTTTGTACTGCCAGATTAACAAAGTAATCTACTAGGCAATTTGCCTCCCTATAGACATGTTCCAAACTAAAGTTCAAACACTCCATTCTCTCCAAAATCTGCCTTAAGAGCCCCCAAAACTTCCAAGCTCGATGGTGCCTCTTTGCCAGAATTCTACGTGGAAATAATTCATAGTGGAGAAAAAGAAAGATCTTGTGTCGCAAGCCATTAGCAACTAGGGAAAAAAAATCATATTTTCTTCTTTCTCATTTCTAGATCCTTAAATGTTTCCACGAACTTAATTGCTCAATTGAATGGAAGCCAGACACACAATAATCATTCTTTACTTTAACTTTGGTAGAACCTTGCGTTGTAACACAAATCATTCTTAATCCATTGAATTGTTTTTTCCCATTTAGGTGTTTGATGAATTTCATGATTGTGGTGCGTCACCAAAATTAAGCCAATGAAGGTAACAACTTTCTTGGTCTTTTTTAGTTGTTTTTTGTTCTTGAAGAACTCTTTTTATTAGTTTAACAACTTTGAGTTTAACATAGTGACTTGGTGTGACACCAATGATTGCAAGTGATTCATTAAGCAATTTTTTTCTTGAAAATTGATCTTCAGCAGTCTATTCTATATTTTGTCCCTAGACTACATAGCTTGTTTATTGAATAGAAACATTTGCACCATCATTCCTTGATCGCCATTTCTTTCAATTACCTCCTATAGACTTGCACTAACTTAGTGATGCATAGATACTTAAATGCACACTTGTACAATTGCACAAAAAGAAGTAGGGATCTTTTCTCATTTATGTTGTGGTTTTATTGTCTTTATGTAGAAGTTGATACCCTTTTGCATGTTGTGGTTCTGCTTTCCTCATTTGTCCACCTCCCACCCTTCCTCCCAACAAACTTCCTCATTTGTTCTGTTGGAGTACCAATAGAGAACATCCTATATCTTGGTAGACCAAATATTGCCTCAGAGATTTACAACAAAGAATATGCTAATGCTCGAATTTGTGGAGCTAAAAAGTGGAGGATACCACTTGCTAAGTTTCTAAGGCAGCCCCATTTTTTTTATGCGTGTTTCATTTGTTGGGTTTTAGATCTCTAAGTTACATTATGGGTTTGTTAATAGGTGGTAATCGCAAATGTCGTCCCCAAAGTTCAATAGAATGAATTCACAAGTCTTTTTTACGTTCACTACTTTTGAATCCTTCTAGCTTATTCACATCTATTAGTTCATCATTCAATTGGGTTAATTTTGTTATCCTACCCTTTTTGTGATTGAATGTTCTTTTACTCCCACTTGGTTTGATTTGTTTTATGGATTTGTTAAATGCTCTTAAACTATATTACTAACTTTGTAGGCACAGTGCTGGTTATTTTGAGCTCACCGTATTTGGTTATGTGAGTATTTATTTTCTTTCCTACTATTGTCATTGCTATTATCAAAATTATTATTTTGTCGTATCTAAGTCTCAAACCAATATTTTTTATAGATGGATCCAAACCTTCGCGAAGCGATAAGATTAATTACATGGTGCCTACACTTCGTAAATTTCATTACCCCTACAGCTCAATTTATTAAGGTTGCTCTTATAGTTTGAACTAATTGATAACAACGACATACCTATAAATTTTTATTTTGATTAACGACAAACATTATTTGACGAACGCCTTATTTTGTACTTCATAGAGGAATGGAAATGTCAATCACTTGAACAACCCACGTGTCGGTCCATCTTTGATGAAGGGGAAAGAAAAAGCAGGCAGTTCTACTGGAAAAGAAAATTTGTTTACTCAGTCGGTATAAAACTACTAATTGTTGTTTATGTATTAGCAATTAATTTACTCATAAAACAAATTGGCATTTACTATCTTTCTTCACTAAATTATGGAGCTCTTAATTTGCATTAAGCAATAACCATCTTTAAATTTGAATAAGTCAATTTTGCTTAAGGAATAATTCATTATTCATATCGTATCACGTTACTACAGAATATGGTTAATTCATTATTGAATTCGCCAAACAACTTGTATATTGATATGATTAATTTTTTCGTTATTCATTAATGAGTTTTGCAAATTTTTAACCATTAACACGTAAACTTTACACGTTGTATTTCCTTTGGCATGTTAACATTAACACGTTTCACAGAGATTACCATTTAGGGCTATGTAAGTGTTATCAATGAAATTCTAGTCTCGTGTTGGGTCTGTTTCCACAACAAATATCAATACCACATGGTTGTTTGAGATTAATTCGACCACTTTTATTAGACTGAATGTTTTGGTATTTCAGTTTGAGCGATAGACACTACATTGTCAGGGATAATTTGCATACTGCTAACAAATGTAACCTCATTTGTGTACTCCAGTTCAAAGCTACTAACTCTCTCTCTCTCTTTCTCTCTCTCCAATTGCCGACCACTAAAATAAATTCGAACACATCTAAGTTCCTTACCCCTCACTCTCGCTCTTACACTTAACTCTCTCTCATGCACACATGACTCCATACCATCACCAAGGATAATCATTGTGTTGTGGTGTTTTAGTAATTGTTGTATGTACTATTTTGGGTCAATTTGACTAATTGTTTAACTTATTTCACACGTAACTTCCTATCTTAGGCTCCTGCAACAAATTACACTTCCTCTAAAATTGAGGTCCAACGCGCCAGACATGAGCGAAGTCGCAATGATAGTGACATGTGCTCACCGTGCGAGCTGGCACAATGCGCACGTCAGGAAAGAGAGCATTTTAGGAATTACACTTCGCCTCTACCCAAATACTTTCCAGGATCGACACCAACTCGTATGCTCAAAACAAATCATTCAGATAGACGACACCAGTCTCTCTCCCAACTGCCTAACCATGTTCCATTTGCTGACATGGAATTGGCAGAGTACAGTATAGTCCCTTTGCATTTCCAACCGTCTCCCATTACAATACTTGCTGAACATTTGCCTAATCGGTTGTGCAATGTTAAGGTAAAGTTACTTTTTCCATCGTTTGTTTTCGGATTAAATTACAATAACTAACTATCTTCAACGTCAGAATGAATGCATATTTAGGCGAGAAAACACTGCAAACAAACTGCACCTTCAACGTCAGAAGTATGTCGCACAGCCACTAAGTGCCCACAAAATAGAAAAGAAAATATGTCTTCCTCTTTGATAAGTTTTTCTGATTCATGTTTTATGATTTATAAGTATTTCTACTGCTTTTATTTTATAGATGGTTTTTACATATTGTCTTGCCCCTGTTGGATAGTTGCATAGGAAGGGATCGATTCTTTAAACTTCCTACCATCCCTTATGTCATGATTTCCACCATCCCTTATGTCATAAGGCGCGAACACATCATTCGGAACATTATCTAACACCTACAATTGAGTCTGATCCAATTTTCATTCCAACTGACCTTGATCCAGTCTCACCCATCCCTGTGCAACCTTTACGCTCGCCTCAAAATTTAGAGACAGACTATGGTCATTATGAATTTGTCACCAATGTTGCACCACATCCTTATCAAACTGACGACAATGCCCTCAACATTTTGTATCATGTTGTGACAGATCCAACAAGGCATGTATATTCTATGTAGTTTATTAGGTGCTTAATATTCTTTTACTTCTTTCTCATATTTGTGTTCATATAATTTTAATTTGTAGATCCCCACCAGAACCCTTTAGCGATGATGAAAGTATGTTAGTGATGATGAATTGAATGTGATTGTCCCTGTCAGTAATGATCGTCATTTTGTAGGGCAGATGAATATTCAATGTCCTTATTGTTCGGCCTTACATTTGCAGGATGAGAGATTAACTCGCACAGGATTGTCCAATCCAAGATTTGGAACATGTTGTCTACAAGACAAAATTAGGTTGCCAGAACTCATTGCACCCCTACCTCATATTCGTGCATTGTATGATGGTCATGATGGTCAATCAAAATTATTTCACCGGCATATTAGGGAGTACAATGCGGCCAATGTTTTCACGAGCTTGGGTGCTAAGCTTGATGATAGATTACTTAATTCCAGAGGGCCAAGGTCATTCACTATCCATAGGGAATTACGTCATCGAACTGGGTCATTGTTACCCTTGGAAGGTCATGCACCCATCTATTGTCAGTTGTACATATACAACCCAATCACTGCATTGAATATTCGATGTGCACAAAATACTAACATGCGTCGTGATGTCCTTCATACTATATAGAGTTATTTGTTGTTAGTAAATCGTTTTGCTTCAAAGCACAAACGTGTACACAAAATTCTCATTGAGTCAAAATCTTTAGATCATGATTTACGTGCTCACCTTCATTACACCTCATCAACTGATAGGCATTGGTACAACCATCCAACCACGGATGAAATAGTTATGATTTTGCCTGGTGATGGTAGTGAGAGTAATTGTAAACCCAAGAGGAGATAATAGAGCACTGAGCCAGATCAATGAGTGTCATCCAGCATATTTACCATTACACTATGTATTTTTATTCCCTACTAGTGAGCTTGGTTGGGAACCTAGTCTACGTCAGTGGAACTCCGAACAAAGTGATTTTTAGTAAGAAAGATTACACAGATGCAATTTTACAGTTATCGTATATTTCCACGTCCCACTGAGTATTCAACAATTCTTAGAGGAGGAAAGTTATTTTAAGAGTTTATAGTAGATGCTTGGGCATCAACGGAGCAAAAAAGGTTATCTTACATCAGACTCAATTAGGATAAGCTGTGTCAGGAGCTTTACACGAATTTGTGTGATGGCAATGCTGATGAGTTGGGCCTTGATTAGATCATACAATGCTTTGTTCTACCATCGTCCTTTATGAGGAGTGCACGTAACATGAGCCAGATTTTTCATGACTCAATGGCCATTACAAGGTACCACCAACACCCTGACATCTTTCTCACTATGACGGCCAACCCAAAATGGCCTAAAATAACAACTGCCTTACTAGAACACCAAACCTCTTTAGATCGTCCAGACATAGTTGCCTGTGTATTTGAGTTAAAACGGCGTGCCCTGATGCATGAGGTAAAAGTGAACAATTTTTGGTCAAAAAGTTGCTCATATATTCACCATTGAGTTCCAAAAACAAGGGTTACCACACATGCATACTTTATTCTTCCTTCATGGTCTAGACAAGATTCAGACAACAACACAAGTGGATCGGTTAGTTAGTGCTAAATTCCCAGATCCATCCACTGATCCAACTTTCTAAGAAACAATCAAGAGTTGTATGGTTCATGGTCCATGTGGTTCTCGAAATCCACATTCAACTTGCATGGTGAACGGTGCATGTCGGTTCCATTATCCAAAAGCCTTTGCAGATTCGACTACTATGGATGAACATGGGTACACTGTTTACCGTTGTCGCCGTAATGGTCAGTCTTACACCACCAGAGAGCATACATTTGATAATCGGGACGTCATACCTTACAATCCACACCTGTCAAGAAAGTTCAACTGTCATATAAACATGGAGGTTTTTGCAGGAATGAGGTGTGACAAATATATCCACAAGTACATTTACAAAGGTCATGACCATACAACTATGGTTTTAGAGGGACCAAATGGAAATAATGAGATAAAGCAATACCTTGATGCAAGGTATATTGAACCAACAGAGGCTGTATGGTGACTCTTCGATTATCCTCTGCAAGGTATATGGCTAGATCTACATTTACCTGGGATGCATCAAGTTGTTTACGATCCTACTAAAACACTTGAAACAATTAGACTTGGGTCTAGGAGTCAAAACACAACTCTGACTGGATTCTTTGATTGTTGTTCTTCAAATGATGTTGCACGTGTCTACACATACCAAGAATTTTCCCAACATTTTGTTTGGAACAAAGGTCGGAAGATTTGGACTTTGAGACAAAGCGGGTTTGCAATTGGTAGATTATACTTTGCTAAGCCCAATTTTGGGGAGCAGTTTTACCTTCGATTGCTATTAACAGTTGTTAGAGGACCGCGGTCTTTTGATTGTCTATGCACAATCAATGGTGTGTTTCATGATAGTCAGCTTGTGTAGCTATGGGGCTCTTGGAAGATGATGTAGAGTGGGTAGAATGCCTCCAAGAGGTTTCAACCATGAATACAGGATACCAATTATGGAGACTATTCTGCATCATTCTGATAGAATGCTCCCCAATACAGCCATGCACTCTGTGGGATTCTCCGTCCATATATGTGATGATCTTTGTCACAATCTATAAACAACTTTTGGCATATGCAATCCAATGTAGCCTCAGATCGAAGATTATGTTTTATATTTGATTGATTAGTTGCTACAAGAATCTGGAAAAAAATTGGATGACTTCCCACCTATGCCACACCCCATTGAAAATTGGAATTATGTTTCAGGTAATAGATTGTTGATCGATCATATGCAACTATGAAACAAAGAAAATCAACTAAATGACCTTTTGAATATTGATGTTTTAAATAATGCTCAACGTACGGCTTTCGATGCTATCACTATCTCCGTTGCTGAAAATCAGGGCAAAATATTTTTCCTCAGTGGAGGTGCAAGAACAGGGAAAACCATTTTGTACGAAACCATCACCACTAAAATGCGCAGCGAAGGTCATATCGTCATTATAGTTGCTTCATCAGGAATTGCTTCATTATTGTTGTTAGGCAGTTGGATAGCTCATTCTACATTCTGCATTCCTTTCGATATCATAGAAAGCTCAGTATATGGTTTCAGCAAACAGTCAGCGCATAGGAAATTATTTAGGGAGGCTTGCTTGATAATATGGGATGAGGTTCTCATGCAGCATCGACATGGTGTTGAGGCAGTTGATCGCACATTCCGTGACGTTTATGAAGATAACCGACCATTCGACAATATCACGATCGTGCTTGGCGAGGATTTCCATCAAATACTACCGATGATACCTAAGGGTGGGTGAGAACAAATTTTTGGTGCATCCTTAAGATGTTCTGCATTGTGGGCGAGTGTGTGCGTATTGACTTTGAGTATAAAAATGCATTTGAATAGCAATCATCCTGCAAATTCTTCTCACGTATCCTTCTTGGGAGAGGTGATTTATATTATAGATTTATTTATATAAAACCATGTAATTATTCATTTACATGTACTGATATGTTTCACATCATACTTAGATTGGGATTAGTATGCAGGATACTGTGGAGCTTCCACCAACGATACACAGGTGTCAAACTCTTCATGAACTAATTTCTAGAGTTTATCCACAACTAGATGTACTCAGTGTAGTAACCCCATCCTCCTTAACTGAGCGCACAATTCTTTCTGCTCGGAATGATGATGTTTGTCTATCAATGATGCCGCTCTACAAATTTACCCTAGCGAGACGTATACCTACTTGGCAGCTGGCAAGGTGTCGGATGGGGATGAACTCTGTCATTCTACCACTAATCAATATCCAAGTGAGTTTTTGAATTCCCTACCATCTTTCAAGTTGGAGCTAAAGGTTGGGTGCCCCATCATTTTGTTGAGGAATATAGCCCCGAATGATGGCCTTTGTAACGGGACCAGACTAATGGTTGTCAAGTGCGCATCGCGGGTTATTGAGACTAGAATTCTAACTGGTGACAAATTTGAGAATCTGTGTTTCATCCCGCGGATATCATTATCACTGTCATCTAAAGATTTACCATTTCAAATGACTAGACACCAATTCCCAGTACGCTTAACATATGCGATGACAATCAACAAGTCGCAAGGCCAATCAGTCAAGTTTGTTGGTGTAGATCTGCGCTCGCCTGTATTCAATCACGGTCACCTATATGTGGCCATGTCTAGATGCACATCGGCTGATCGCATTAGTGTTCTTCTCTCTCCTAATGGATTAGCTACCACGATAAATATCATATATCTAGAGGTGTTGTTGGATTCGGTGTAAATATTACTACCTTTTTTAATGTATTGCAACTTTCGTCAGGTCTAGCTTCATGACTTTTGTTATAGTTTTAATAGCTTCTTCCACACATGTATGATGATAGATTTTCAATGATTATATGTTTTTTTTTTGAATTCATGAGCATCTGTGTTCAATGATTAAATTTTTCTTTTTTTTTTTTAGTACATGGTTTAGTTGAAGGAGTATTTATCTATGATATTTGTTCCCAATTTTTGGTAGTTATTTGTCTACGAATAAAATTTATCTTTGCGTTAATGACGTGTTAAGGAATTAGTAATCCTTCATCTTCTTTTTTTAATTTTATTCCTTCCTCTTTCACTCCCCTCTCTCTGTATTTCTCCCTTTCTCTCTCTGTTAGGCCATCTCAAGCAACACCACTAATTAAACTATTTTCCAGGCGTGACAGTCTCTCTTAATGAAAATCTCTATATTTCTCTACTTCTCATGCAAAAACACAACAAACACATAATACATGCACAAACATACACGCAATTGTAACCAATCAAACATTCACGCATCGAACTCACACACCTCTATATTACCACCAATATAGATTTATGATTGAAATCATTAGGCAAATGAACCGTTTGTTGAAATGCTACATAGAAATACTATGTGCTCTTTCTCTCCTATATCACACCCAATTTGATAGGACCTTAATTAAAAACGTCTGCTTGGTACAGGTTGAGAGCGGTCAGAGGAAGGTAAAATGATGGGCTTAACTTTTGAATGAGTATGGATATTGAGCTTAAGATATTATTTGAGCTTTGATTTTTGAAAATCTTATTTTCCATTTTTCCTTTCTTAGGTGGATTGCTTTATGGAAGTGCGCCTACAGGTTTGCCACTTTTTGCTTTGGTAGATTTACATATATAGAGGCATGTATAATCAGATGATGCTGAATTTGGTTTTATGCTTAGAAGGATATTATGAGATGACTTTATTTATTTAAAGTGGATGAATGTTCTTCAAAATCTCCCCAACCTAATATTTATTTTTTATTTTACTTGATTTTCCATTTTATGCGGAGATGTGTGTGTTGCTTATTGATATCCCAGTGGGACGAACCAAACAGATACTTCCAAATGGCAGGGTACCAATGTTTTTCACTATTTCAGTAGTTCAATGAAAGCAAATCTTTTGGAACTTTTTTTTTTCATCAGTTTGGTTTTAAGTGTTTGTAGATGCTTAGTCGAATTTTGCATATAAAATGGTGAGATAGTATTTTGGAAAAACTTCCATGTTGATAACATAATTCTAGCAATGCTCCTTAAACTGGGCTAGACAAACGTGTACAAATCTGTAGGTTTGTCTTCTTACTATAATTATGCGACTTAAATTATTTTTCATTATCAATTGTTTTTGTCCAAGTCGTGGTTTTGTTTTTACAGAATATGTGTTTATGTGATATGTGTATGCTTTGTTTTTATCATCCTTGGTATTACAATAGTTTTAGTGCATGCCTAGACACTATGTTCTTGGAACTGGTGTATACCAAATTTTTGGTCTATTTCTCCATAGCTCTGAAGTTTTTGCACAGAGTTATTTTATTTTTTGTATTGTGGAAAGATTTTTGTGTATTGAATTTTGTTGAGATTTTATTTTTAGAAGGTAATGCATTTTCAGACACCGTAACAAGGGAATGTGGCATGTTATGGTGTTAAGCAAGTTAATGCATTGTGTCAAAATAATTGACCATTGTTTCATTCTCTTTGAGTTTATTGTTAGCAAGCATGTACTTTTACGGTCTCATTACTGTCTTTCCTCCATCGCTTCCCCAACTCCACCATACCAATAACCTCACTACTGTCTCCTTTACCCCCTTCCAACATCTCCTCCATCCCTCATGCTTCCAATTTGGAATTTCACCCACCCTCACCGCTTTCTCTATGCCACTGACACTGGCCTTTGTTGCCCCAATCCACCACACCCACAACCCCTCCACCCCCAGCCCCACCTCCAAAAATCTTCTTCCTCCGTTCCACCACCACTACCTTAAGGCCCTTAACACAACACACTCTGGACACCTACACATGCCACCACGTTTTTAATGAATTTTCTCAAAGACTTTCAAACACATTGTTGCTACCACCACAACTTTCTCTCTTTCTCTTTCGCCCCAACAAAGGCCAAACCACACCACCCGCCAATGCTTTGACTTTGCATTTGAATTGGCAGAGTAGAGAGTTTTTAGGTGAGCTTTGGACCCCTGTCTCTCTACCCTTCCTCTTTTGCTGCACTTTGTTTTTAATTAATTGGGTTTATGTGGGTTTTATGCAATATTGATGTGTTTTGCAACAAAAAAGTACTCTTTGCATCTACTTTATTGGGTGAGTTCGAATCTTCCCAATTTGGTGACATCCGTTGAATTGATGTTGGGAGTTTCATTCAAGTCGTAGTGATTGATTGGTACTGTCCAAGTAAAGAATCAAAGTTTGTGGTAGTCCCGAGAGTAGTGTCAATGGAGCGTTTGTAGGGGGTAAAAGATTGAGGGTTAGTTTAGTTAAATTTGGTTTGATATGGCTGGGTTGTTTATCTATTTGAATTGTCGTGTTTAGTTAGATTCTTGAATGGATGATTTGAATGTGCTTCTTAATTATGGATCATAATATTGTGCTTAATGATTTTGAGTTACTTTTAATTGATTGTAGTTTATTAATACACAGGAACCGGGTGTCGAGAAATTGTTGGTGATGGCCGACAAAATCATAATCATTTTTACATGGGATAATTATTATTTTTAATTGTTTTCATCTTAGCTTTTTTAATTGGTCTTTTTTTCCAATTATTAATTTTATTAGTATTTAACGGTCTATGCAATCAGTAAACTTCTTCCTTAGTAGGAAAATTTTGTGTGAGATGTTGATTTGAAATGCTCTTCATTTGTTAGTTTTCATGTATGACATGCTGGTAATCACTAAAGCATATTATCTTTGTTTTTTTTTTTTTTTGGATTTCAATTATGGTAAAATTTAATTTGTTTATATTTGTTTTGTTGTAGTAAATGGTAAGATTTGCTTGCAAATTTCTTTTTATATTATAGCAAAATTGAAACTTTAATTCAAATTTTACCATTTACTGGATTTGGGATTTTGTTTCGGCATTGGACTTGACAAGGTTAGGCCATGAGTGTACATTTTCTCTCTTTTGGATTTTACTTTTGATTGTCGTGGGAATGCTTTTAGTTTATTTTAAAAAGTGTTGGAAGCTATTAGGATAATAAGCTTAGCATTCTAATTCTCTGTTTTGTATTGAATTTGTCCAATGAGTTTTTACTGAATAATTGCACCAAGTCGAGGAAATTGACAAAAATATTTGCACCGGTTGTAATGGCATGGGTTGGTAGAGGCTGGCTATAAAGGGCTTATTGGGGTTATGCTGTTCAACCACGCATGATGATTTTCTTCATTGGACATAGACTAGCACCATCAAGGGATTTACTGACGTAATTAATTTTTAATTCTTTTAATTGTTAACTAAATTTGATTTGACAGTTGAGTTAGTTTCCATGTTTAAATTTTGTGCGAATGGGAATTTTAGGGGGTTTTGAATGGAGGGTTTACGAATTACATCAAAACTAAAGTATTAGTGATTGGAATAATAATTATGTTTCATTTTTTCCCATATAAATGCTAAAACTGATAGTAGTTTTTCAATAAGTTCGGAACTGCATATTGAAAATCACCGATTGTTGCCAAAAACTCATTACCAGCAAAGATGCCACTAGGAATTTCACTTGACACCACTACACAAGACAATTTTCCCTCTCATTTCATTTCTTTTCTCTTAAAGCCCCAAGTTTGTTGGTGATTCACTAAAAAATAGTTGGTTTTTGTTTCACAGTTGGGAAAGAGATTATGGGTTTATTGGGTCATATTTGATTCCAAAGTCTTGCTGAGTGAAATGGTTTTTCACTAACCAATATCTGTAAACCCCCACATTTTTCTCTTTATATAGCAACGTTATTATGTTTTGAAATGCCAATATATGTGATAATGTATACATGAACTATGTGGATTTTAAGAGTAGAAATAAAAATTTTAGTTGAGGTAATAGGGTATGAATGGGAAGTTAGGAAGTATTCCGGAGTTCAAACACATTTTGGACAAAATTTGGGTAGAAAGGATTTTGGAAACTGCCTTGTAATTGGACTATAAAGTTTTACCTTGAATCCCATTTGATTTGAAAACTTTAAAGTAGATACTAGACTTCTAATGCTACAAAAGTGTATTTGACGAATAGTTTCTAAATTGACCTCTAAATAGGCCAAAACTTCACTAGAAGTTTCAGCAGAAACATGAAGTACGTTCGAACGTGAAAGTCCATTTGAACGACAGTGCGTTCCAGTACTTTGTCTCTGATGGAAAAACAAAAGTACTGGGAGCATGTGACATTCGAACGTGAGTTACGAAATTTGGGTTTCAAAATTGCGCACAGGAGGCCACTTCTCACCCTATAAATACATAAGGACACCTCCATTAGCCCCATTTCAACATTTCTAACCCCAAAAAGTCTTAGAGAGGAAGAAAGAAGGAAAAAAACACAAGATCAAGGAGGATTTTCACATTGAAAAGGATCAAAATCTCAAATTCTTCCCACAAAACTAAGGAAGAATATAGGGGTTTTCTTCCACTCTTGTTCATTGAGGCTAGGGTGTATATCTACATATGTTTTGACTCTAAATCTTATATATATGTATTGAAATCCTTGTTTCTTGAAGCTCTTGCAAACCTTACCATGTTTTGAAGGAATTTATGGTTTGATAACCATAGAAATTCATGTTCTTCATGTCAAAACCTAGTTTTGAGAAAAATGAATTTTTCTTCTTGATATTCTTTTGTTCTTGATTCAAAAACCTTAGTGTTTTATTTGGAACAATAAAAGTATATCTGTTGATGATCTCTTGCTTATTTTTTTGAGATGTCATATTGGAAAAATACTTATGAAATTGGGGGTTTTTGGATTTACTTGTGATTTGAGAAAATGGTTGGTATTGCATCTCTTGTATGGTTGTTGTGATGGACTTGAATTGCATTCGAAAACTGTCTTAGAGTGTTAAAGGTTAATCTATCCCACTGGGGGTGAGATGGTTGTCTAACACTTGTAGTAGATTGTTGTTTGTGAGAGCAATCACTATTATTCACGTAAGTTCGAGGCTGAGGGATGGTATACTTTTTCTTGGAAGGATTCGTCAATGTTGTGGGAGACAGTATACGCCCTTCCTAAATTGGATTGTGTTGTTATGATGGGTGAACAAGGTAGAATTGTTGTGTAGATTCATGGAAAGTAACCAACATATATGAGAATATGAGATGATGCTATTGAATGATTAAATTGATTTCTTCACATGTTTATTCATTTCATCTAACTTATTGCTATTGCGTTAACTTGAGATCAAATAAATTATCACTATTTTATTTCAAGTGATATATGATATTTTAGAAAGTGAGACCGAACTATTTTATATATTTTTAAACCTTGTTCAAGTTTGGGAGGATGTTGCTACAGAGCTTAGTGCTCACCCCTTACAAATACTATTTATTCTTAGATGTCAGTTTTGATGAAGAGCTCGGAATTGATGAGCAGGTAACTTAAGAAGCGTAATTGGATGGAAGCGTGGATTCCGAGGGGAATGTCTAGAGTTGATCTCTCCATGTCCTAGACTAGGAGATGCATTTTGATACAATGGATAGATGTTATTTTGTTTATTCCGTTGTAAGATTAAGTTTGATTTTGAGATGTAATTGCCATAGTTTGACATATTCTTTTTTGGATGTAGATTCCATGGTTTGACATATTCTTTTGGATAATGTTGTAGATACTATGTACAATGAATGGAATTTGCCTTATTTATGAACTTTATTAGTTGCTTTCATGATATGAATGGTTTTAAATAGTAATGTCATCCAAGGTGGATTTTGGGACATTACAATATCACTCGCATTTTTCATCTCATATTCTAGAAAACATACTTGCTTATTTCTCTAAAATGTGTTTGTGGCACTTGCCACAAAATTTGGGACAGTGCTATAAGATTCCTCATGAGAGGATCAATTTCTAGGACTTTCTCGGGCTGTCTGTCATTGGTGGCTCCCTGTTGATCCTGCATCCGAGGTGGGTTTGTTTGGCTTCTGCTCATGTTTCGTATTGATACCATCAGTCACTGAGAAATCAGCTTATTTGTAACAAGAATAGTCGTTCCCACAGACGGCGCTAAATTGATGGTGTAGGCTAATGTAGGTGAACAGAGTGTGTGGGACCAACGGTGAATTTAGGCTGCCAACTTCACAATGGCAGTGATGAAGTGTTTCTTAGGAGATAGAAAAATTTGTACAGTACGAATATAGTGGTTCATCGACTCTGGAGCTCAGTTAATCCACTCTCTAATAGAGGTTCTTGCTCCTTTTTTCTCTATTGACTATTTGAATGTATTAGCATACAATGCATGATCTAATTAGGATTCTTCTAGGGCCCCTTCTCGATGAGGCATTACTTAATATTTATAAGACTGCTCCCTATTATGTGGGATTTCAGCCGAAATCTTTGTCAATTATTCATGGGATCCTCCTTGATTTTAGGAGAGAATTTCGGTTGGTTGAGAGTTTCATGCATTGGGCTCAATTTTCGCAGTCATCCAGCTATTTCCTGGTTGGTTCTATCGGGATCTCACCAAGGGGAGCTCTACCCCTAGTTCTCTGAGTTCCCAGTGTCTTTCCTGACCTCCTGATCTGAGCTCATAGCTAGGACTTATTTGAGGTATCATCAATGTTTCATGCACCATGTGACATATATGGTGTTGATGAATGATGGCATCATGCATCTGGAATTGCAAAATTTAGTGACCATCTTTTCGCGCAAAATCTATCACTTAAGTCGTGCACACGATCGTTAGTTCGCTACGGCTTTTTGATTCTGATTTCATTTGTCACGACGCTAAATTCTTCAAGCTCACAAACAGGAGTACATGCACTTACCTAAAAAAAAACTTTTTCTATCTTATTAGTTAAGCCTGACGTCATTGATTTTTTTTTAAAGAAAACTTAAGCGCCAACACACATTATATTATTGATCGAGAAATAGTCCTTTTAGTTTTGACGCCACAGAGATTTCAATTACGGAATAAAGTTTGAGAGACCTTTGTTTTTTTTGGTTGCCTTTCCACTGTTGCATGAACAATAACTGTATTTTGTTCTTTGTTATTCTCCCTTGTTTTAATCAGAAAATCATGAAAACTTAATATGTAAACCAAAGAAATATGTCTGCAAGAATTTGGGGATCACAATGATGTCTCAATTGCACCAACTAGCCGGTGACGGATACGCGTGCAAACCTGAGGGCCATGGTCTACTTTATTTTTCAAAAATTGTCTCTTGATTCTTCAAATTTTCCAGTTTTTAGAAGATTATTGAACTTCTCAACTGCAAGATTTGTGAACGAATCATGCTTTATGCAGCTCATATCCTGATCTATTATTATATAAATAATTGTTATATTTGGTGGATTTGGCTAAGAGAAATGAAGTTATAATCCTTCAGTTTCTAATCAAGAGTTACACAACAATAAGTCAAACACGATACAAATCTAAAAATAAATCAGTTTGCTGAACTGTCAACTAGCTTTCTTCCACTATTTCTACCAAATATTTCCCTGGTTGCATTTGGAGTGGATATTCCACCCTGTGAGGAGGCATAACTGGATTTGAAAGATCACCATGGCAACGACATACTATTGTGTTGGGCAGAAAAAAAAAAGTGTTAAATATTCTTATATTTTTCGGATAAATTTTTTTCAGTTAAAAATTAAATGGCAAAAATAATAAGGTCATGGCATACATGCTTTTTTTTGTAAAAGTAAATCATAATTTCAAAAATAATAATATTATTTAAACTTAATTTACTGATATAATTTAGTAATTTAATCTATTAAAATTATTAGATTGATAGTGCATCCCAAACCCTAGTAACACTGCTCTTACCAATGGGTATTTGGTCCAATTGTACTTCTTATCTTATTAAAGCTTTATTTACTTGAGGTCAAGGGTTCACACCCCCTCCCCTCCCATCCCATTTCATCCCAAAAAAAAAGTAACACTACCCTTGTGAAGTTTTTTGGTGACAATTGTTTGAAACAGAAAATTAAGGAGACAAACCTACCAACAACAATACATATAAGTGTTGGAATTTTTCCTTTATTGGACTGCCATTAATTGATAGTTAACTTTAGTTTGTGAAAAATAGGCTGAATTTATGGTCCAATGAGATGAGCTCAATATTATTAACTGATTTGTTTTGATGGATTTATGTACATCTTTTAATTGATAAGGTTGAGACGGTTAAGTGTAAGTTTTAATCTAATTGTCATCCGTAATAGGAGAGCACATTAGATTTCATTATAAATAGTAGGCTAGATTCCATCTCCACTTCATAACCCTAATTTGACTTGTGCCATTGAGAGTCGTCTATTGTTTTGAAGGAGAGGAAGACCTTACCCTTTCAAGAAAGAAATTCAGAGATCGAATATCATGACTCATACATGTATGTTCTAAACCTTGTAATTTAGGTGTTTTAAATTTCATATACGAATCATTAAAATTTTTTACATGTGGTATCAGAGTCTATCATATATGAATTTAGAATCTAATTTATTTTATTATTATTATTTTGTTTTGAATAATTTGGGATATCAAAAAGAAAAAAAAATTGTGACCGCGGCGGCATCAAATTCTCAACAACAGTTGCCGTCAATGGTTTAAAAACCAAGAGAAACAAAAAGACGTTAATTCTATTAGGGAAAGGTTACTGTTCTTTTATGGTTGTCAAAGCAATTTTTGGTGGAAAACTTTCAAGCCGCCAGTTGAAGAATTGATTGCCATCAAATTAATGATTGCTTAATTAAATTAGACTTTTAGATATTGACTTTGAATCAATATATAATTTGATTAAAGGATTTGTAATATCAAATAAATTTTATATTACAACTCCTATATTAATTTTTTTTTTGGGTATGTTATAATGGTGGAAATGTTAGTTTATTGCTTGTGTTTTTTCTATTAAATAAACATTAATTATTCATGGATCATGCTGATGAATAAACACATGTTTTACCTATATAAATTATTTTCTCATATTGATGTAATTTTGATTGAACTGCTATAATTATAAATGGTGTTTGTACAATTCTAATTTTAGTCCCTAGTGATTTATATAATAATTTTTTTTATGATCTACATATTAGTTATTAATATTGGTATATTTGAAATTTAAATTACTTAATTTTAATATTAAAAATAGAATTGAGACCTGAATGCAACGATTGATGATGGGTGATCTAAAGAGATATATATTGATTAGTACCTCATATTGATTGAACACATGATATTTAATTATGGGTAATTTATTATAATATCCCAGTTTAAAAAATTATATGAGTTAAGATAGATGGTTGTCACCAAAGTACTCTATTCATTGAAATTTATAGTTTTTCTCATGCTTTTGCTACGGGATTATCTCTAAATTATAATATACAATTATCTGCCCAAAGGGGGTTGTTGTGTATTGTAATTCTGAGATGTCATAAAATATTGTGGTAGAGGTGCAATAGTCTAGAAGGTTTATCCGTCCAAAGGGGATAAATTTTTCAAAATTTGAGCATTCTCATTGGTTAGTTTCATGAAAGAAGGGACCTATATCATATTACATTCTCTGCACAAATGGGAGTTTGTAGTGATGTATTTGGACTCTCTTAATAAAAAATTACTTATTATGTTCAAAACATATTTTATTTTATTTATTGCCCAATTTTGTTAATTGTTTATATTCTCGTTGCCTTGTACAATTTTTTTTTGCTGTGAATAATAATAATGTCAACATTGAAGTCTTAACTGGTTTTAATTATAAGAGATGGAAACAAGATATTGAGTTTGTCCAGAAAATTACTAATATAGACTTTGCCTTGAAAGAGAATGAACCTGCTAAACCTACTAGTGAGAGTTTTCTCGATGAAAAAGAACTTTATGCAAAGTGAGAGAAATCTAATAGGCTGAGTATGATTGCCATGAAAAGGTTTATCTCTGAACACCTTATGAGTGATTTGCTTAAAACCAAGAATGTCAAGGAGTTCTTCACCCCTGTAGAAGAGAGATACAAGGTATCCAACAAGACTGAAACTAGGGGCCTAATGAATAAATTAACGAGTATGAAATATGACAATATAGGTGGTGTTAAGGAATATATCTTTAGAATGGTCCATCTTCAAACCGAGTTCAAAGCTTTCAAAATTGTTATTCCTGATGATTTCGTTGTTCATCACACTCTTAATTCTTTGTCTCCTGAGTTTAGCCAAATCAAAACTGCCTACAATACCCAAAATGAGTCATGGACAATAAATGACCTTATCTCCCAGTTTGATTCTAAGGAAGAAAAAAATTAGAAAAGAAAAGATTGAAATTGTCTTGTTTGTTTCTCAGCCTAAATCTAGTTTCAAAGGTGGATATCAGGAAAATAATAGAAAACCTAATCATAATGCTCCAAAGAATGGTCAGGATTTCAAAAGACATGATACTGGTCAGAATGTGGAAGGTCCTAAGGCTGACATTCGAAAAGATGTCAAGTGTTACTTTTGCAAGAAACGAGATCATAAGAAAAGTGAGTACACTCAATTCAAGTCTTGGTTATAAAAGAAGAATAAAGAAGAAGGTAATTCACTAGCTTTTGTTTCCTTTGAATCCAATTTTATTAATGTCCCATTAAATTCTTGGTGGATTGACAGTGGAGCTTCTGTTCATATTGCCATGACTTTGCAAGAATTCACAAGCAAATGAAGGCCAAGTGAAGGGGAAGCCAACCTTTAAGTAGGAGATAATAATGAAGTCCATATTGAGTTCATAGAAACCATTAGGTTGAATTTAGATACTGGTTTTCAACTTGTTTTAGAAAATATTTTTTATGTACCGTCATTTAGGCGGAATTTAATTTCAGTTTCTTTGCTTGATAAAATTAGATATTGTTTTAATTTTAGTTATAGTAAAACTCAATTGTCTTTAAATTTCAAAATTATTGGTCATTGTGTTTTATCAGATGTCTATATAGTATATGCTTGGCTATCAATAATGAATATGATCTTTCAAATATTGTGAATGTTGTATCTAAGAGACATTTTATTAAAGAAAAATCATCACAGTTGTGGCATAAACGTTTGGGTCACATTTCTAGAGAAAGAGTAGAAAGATTAATAAAGAATGATATTCTTCCTCCCCTTGATTTTGGAGACTTTGAAATTTGTATTGACTGCATTAGGGGTAAATTGACCAAGACTAAGAAGAAAAGTGCAACTCACAGTCTAGATCTTTTAGAAATTATTCACACTGACATCAGTGGACCTTTCTCACGTACATTGTGTGGTAATAAATATTTTATTACATTTATTGATGATTTCTCTAATTATGGATATATTTATTTAATTAATGAAAAATCTGATGGTCTTGAAAAGTTTAAAATTTTCAAGACTGAAGTAGAGAAACAATTAGAAAAAGTTATCAAAATTGTTAGGTCTGACTGTGATGGTGAGTCTTATGTTAAACATGACGTGTCTGGACAACATTTGGGACCGTTTGCCAAGTACTTGCAAGATTGTGAGATTGTTGTCCAATATACCATGTCTGGTAGTCTTGAGTAGAATTGTGTGGCTGAAAAGCGTAATCACACCCTTAAAGACATGATGAAGAGCATGATGAGTAGGTGTAACTTACATGATTATCTTTGGGGAGAAACCATTAAAACGACTTCATACATTCTTAATAAAGTTCTTAGCAAATCTGTTCCAAAAATACCTTTTGAATTATGAACCAATAGGAAACCAAGTCTTAACCATTTTCGAGTTTGAGGTTGCCTTATTGAAGTCCAAATCTATAATCCTTTTGAGAAAAAGACTGATCCTAAAACTACTAGTTGTTTCTTCATAGGTTACCCAAAACATTCTAAAGAATACCGGTTCTATTGTCCTACACGTGCTACTAAAATTGTTGAGTCTTTAACAGCAAAAATTTTGGAGCTTGATGTTACTGATATTGGTTGCTCACAGCCTATTAGTGTGCATGAGCAAGATAAATTTATTTATATTCCTTTACCTGTTGTGCAAGAGAATATTATATCTGCTCATATTGTTAATTTTTCTACTCCAATTGTTAATCCTCTTGTTCCTACAATTGAACATTTTGTTCCTATTGAGGCTCTTCAACCCTTAGAGCCTACTATTGCAATTTTCTTGAGAAGGTCTACAAGACTAAGGAGACCTGTTATTTTTGATAAATATTATGTATACCTTGGGAAAAGTGATTATGATATTGGTGATATTGTTGATCTTATAACATACTATGATGCTATTACTTGTCCTCAGTCTAATATATAGGTAGATGCTATGAAAGATGAGATACATTCCATGACACACAATGAAGTATGAGAGCTTGTGGAACTTCCAGAGCGATGTAAACCCATTGGCTGCAAATGGATGTTTAAAACTAAGATGGATTCCAAAGATAAAATTGAAAGATTTAAACCTAGATTGGTAGCAAAATGGCATAAACAGAGGGAAGGTATAGATTTTAATGAAACTTTTTTACCTGTCTCTACTAAAGATTCTTTCAGCGTCATTATGACATTAATGGTTCATTTTGATCTAAAACTTTACCAGATGGATGTGAAGACAACTTTCCTCAATGATGAGCTTAGTGAAGAAGTTTATATGATGCAGCCTGAAGGTTTTAAGGAGAATGAGAAAGAATATTTTGTGTGATAGTTGAAAAAGTATATCTATGATCTTAAACAGGTTTCTCGTCAATGGTACTTAAAATTTGATGAGATAGTAAGTTCTCTTGATTTTGTTGAGAAGAAGATGGATTAATGCATATATCTTAAGGTCAGTGGAGCAAATTTATTTTTTTTGTTCTTTATGTTGATGATAATTTGCTTGCAAGCAACGATTTGGGCTTAATTCATGAGATTAAACAATTGTTGTGCAAAATATTTGACATGGATGATCTTGGAGAAGCATTCTTTGTGTTAGGCATTCAAATTCATCGGGATAGGAATTGTGGATTATTGAGACTTTCTTAAAGAGCATATATAGATCGTGTGCTTGAAAGATTTAATATGCATAATTGTAAGTTTGGGGATGTACCTGTTGTAAAAAACGATAAATTTAGTTTAAATCAATGCCCCAAGAATGATTTTTAGGAGAAGTCTATGAAGAGTCTACCTTATGCGAGTGCTGTTGGCAGTTTAATGTATGCACAGGTATGTGCTAGGTCTGACATTACTTTTGTAGTTAGTGTTCTTGACAGATATCTTTCCAAACCAGAATTAGATCATTAAGTGGCAGCTAAGAAAGTTATGAGATACTTGCAGAGAGCAAAAAATTACATGCTTGTTTATAGGAGAGTTGATAGTCTTGAGGTGATTGGTTACTTAAATTTAGATTTTGCTAGGTGTTAGGATAATTTAAAATCCACTTCATGATATATTTTCATGTTAGCTGGAGGAGCAATATCATGGAAGAGTGTTAAATAAACTCTCTCAGCTTTTTCCATTATGCAAGCTGAATTTGAAGTTTGTTATGGAACTGCAACACAAGCTATATGACTAAGGAATTTTATTTCGGGACTTATGATTGTTGATTTCATCTCTAGACCACTAACAATTTATTGTGATAATAGTACAACTGTATTCTTCTCAAGGAACAACAAATATTCTAGTGGGTTTAAATATATGAAAATTAAATATATTTTTGTTAGGGATCTTGTGAAGAAATGTGACATTGTGATTGAACATATTGATACAAAATCAATGCTTATTGATTCTTTAACCAAGAGACTAAAACTTGTAACTTTTAAGAAATATGTTGACAACATGGGTATTTTGGGGTCTTTTGATGTATTTGGTCAGTAGAAATTTTTTTTAATGTGTTAAGAACTTTAGTGTTGATTTAATTCCATATGTGATCTTTGATACTCATTATGGTTGAGATACATCTATTTAATGAATAATAAACATTTGATGATTATGCTTATTGTTAGTATGATATTCTTGCTATGTTATATGTGTACACATTTATGACATGTCATTTTATACAAAATCTTAATACTTGGTGTATGTCTTAAGTATGAATATTTTGTTAATTGAGTATGTCTTTGATTACACAATTTGAGAAAATCTTGTGATTTTAAATTTGGAGACATACTAGCTTATTGTTGAAGCTAATAGATTTCTCTAACTTATTGTTGAAATATGTTGTTAAAGAGAAATCATTTGGTGGACTGACAATGAAAATAACATGTTTATTAGATCATATATTGAGATGTTATTTTCTTGCTACACTATCACATCTTGATCTATGTCAATAGAATTATTATTTTTTGTAATTATGGATTGATCCTATGTCAATAAAGGATGTAAAAGCCGCCATGGTTCGAAAATAATAATTTTATTAGACTGGGTTGTGTTTGAGATGTTGTCTCAAAATTATATTATTTTTTATTGTGGTCACATTGAGTTTTGTTTTATTAGCCCGAGAATCGTTTTCAAATATATACATATAATTTTATTTTATTTCTAAATGACTATAATTAATGTTGCCCAAGTGAGAGAATGTTAAAAATTGTCCTATATTAGACTGTGATTTAATTAATAATTAATTTTAGTTTGTGAAAAACGGGCTGAATTTATAATCTAATAAGATGAGCCAAATAGTATTAAATCATCTATTTTTATGGGTTTATGTACATCTTTTAATTGATGAGGTTTGTTTTTTTTTTTTTTTTGTTTTTTTTTGTTTTTAAAACAACCATTTTATTTATTAACAAAGCATCAATTACAAGAAGCAAATGAAATGCATAAATGCCTTAACAGAAACAACACAAAATAAGGCACACCCGCCTATCAAAACAAACAAAATAAAGTTCAAATCAACAAAAGTATGCTCTCAGACCGAGCTGCTTCGTAACAGTCACCCATCTCATAAATCTTTCCATTCCTTTCAAAATATTTCAAACAAATCAGCACTTTATCAAGTGCAGATTTCAGCAAAAACCATGACAATCAGCCTTTATCATCAAACAAAACCCTTTTCTTCCTTTTAATTGATGTGATTGAGACGGTTAAATGTAGGTTTTAATCTAATTGTGACCCATAATGTGAGAACCTATTAGATTCTGTTATAAATAGCAAGCTAGGTCCTCTCTTCGTTTCATAACCCTAATTTGTTTGTTCCATTGAAAGCCTCACATTGCTTTGAAGAAGGAGAGAAAGATCTTACCCTTTCAAGAAAGAAATTCGAAGATCGACTATTATGACTCATACATGTACGTTCTAAACCTTATAATTTAAGTGTTCTAAATTTCGTATACGAATCATTAAAATTTCTTACAATAAGTTCTACCTTAATCTACAGACTCTAGACAACATGCAAGTGTGAAAAAAAATAACTAACGTGGACGTCTGAATCCTCTGAAGTTGGACTAACCTTAAAAGAGTGAGATCCTCCCCAAAACAAAACTACAAAAACATAAAAAAGATTTTTGCTCAAGATTCGACGAGAACGAATTTTGAATTTATATAGACCATGCGTTCGAATCTTGATTACATGACTCTGATGGTGGAATTGTATTTGATCTTCCATCACATGACTAAACAGGCATTGGGATTGTCATCGCTAAATGCTGTGGTGTACTTTACTTCAGTAGCACTAGAACTATTAAGTGCCATGTTCGAAGTCTCTGGACTTTCATGGCCCTTTCGCACGTACCCAACCGGAGCCTGCTTATCATACACATACTCAGGGGTGGCGGTGATGTACGGACGGCTGCGCTCCACGACATCATAGGGCAGAGAAGGCCACATCTCGGCCTTCTTCCCTGTTCGCTGCCTCACACGGTCCAACACCTCATCAGGGTCCACGTACCCAGTCACTAGGAGGCTTTGCTTCTTGCGCTCTACTTCCACTTTTGTAACTCCTTTCATGCCTTCCACTGACTTCCTCACTCTCCTCTCACAGCCTTCACAGTCCATTCTCACCTTTATCTCCACTATCTGCTCATCATTGTAAAGAGTTCTCATCAACCCATAAAGCCTTAAGGGATACATGTAATTAAGAAGGGCTTATAGAGCTTTATCAAATCACCAACTGAAAAATATTCGAAGTCTTCTGTAGACAAAAATTCCCCAATAAAAACCAAACATGAGAGCTACAATAAGTAACAGAATTCAGGCAAGCAAACCAAATGATAAAAAATTTCTGAAAATTAACAAAGGCCAAAAAAAAAAAATAACAGTAACGGAATTGATTAAAGAAGCCAAAATTAGTGCAATGATTGATTGGTATTAAATACCTGCGGGTGCTTCATCTTTATATTGTGGAGCCTCTTCTTGATGCGAGTGTGAGGCATCCCACAAAAGCAAATTTTAGAAAGACGATCTAAAACACCCATCACCACGACACTCAAACTCAACCACAAGCAAAAGCTAAAAATAACAAAAGCAGGATGTCGCAAAAGCACTTGTAAAAGAGAATGGGTTGTATATGTTTGAGTGTGTCTACACCGAAAATTTACATGCACGTGTGACTGTAATAGTATGCCAAGTATTCTTGTCTCTACGTGGCAAGTACAGGGTGCCCCCGTCACATTAATTTCCTCACTCGAGCTGAGTCTCCCTGTCTATTCTTTTGTCCCTTGTTACATGGAATGCAATGGATAGACTATAATTCATTTCGTCCTATTGTAGGGACTAAATTTTGAGTTTAAATGACATGACATATATTATTTGAAATATTTATTAGGGTTCAATTGACATGACACTAAATAAAGAAACTCAAGTCAGCTGCTATGTCATTTGAGCTCTAAAGTTGGTCATAAAATTTAGTCAGTGTAATATTAATCATAGAGTATTATCTTCTAACATCGATCACATAATTACGAAGTAAAAAATATTTGTTATTACTAAAAATATAATCACTGAAAAAATGAATCTTATATATAATGTTTCTATTGGATATTGATACTAATTAAAAAATATTGATAATGTGGTATCACTATTGTAAAAAATATTTACTCATGCGAAAACCAAAACTCAACATTGAAGGAGGAAATTAAGTTTTTTCCAAGACCGAACAGGATTCGGATCCCCTCAATTACCTATTCTCCTTAATAATATTTTCAAAAAATTCTCTTCAATACAGTATTAGATGAGTGACATGTGTAATATTCAGAATTTCAATAGACAATATTTTTTATTTATAAAAAAATTCCTTAATAATGGTTAATACTCCAACAATATGAATGAGGAAATAATTTATTCATTAAAATTTAAAATTTTACACATATCACTTATCTAGTATTATATTAAAAGAAATTTGAAAAAAAGTAACGGAGGAATCAAAATCCGACCGACCACCGATAAGCACCTATATAAACAAACTAATCAATTATCACTCTCACTAAGTGGCGGCGGCTCAGTGGTATCACCAGCCATTTCCACCTCCACATAGGTTGCAAACAACGTAGTTTGGATTGTTAAGAGTCAACTAACACTGCACAAAGAGTACCATTAAAATGATATTATAACAATGATATGTTCTAATAGTATTAAATTGATTGCAATTATAGCATTTTTTTCATTAGAATTATAATATTTGATACATTATTATGTCAATAAATTAAATCAATTTTTTTATGTTTCAATAACATTATTCCTATACAAATTAAATTTTTTACATTGACAATCCTGGCGGAATTAAATAATAGTGACGCAAATCTTTTGAATTCTTCGATGCAATTAATGGAAAAAAATTGACACTTCTTTTACATAAGTAAATTTTGGCAACTTGCCTGCGCAAATAAATTGCAGACATAAAAGAAGTTTTTTTTAAAAAAAAGTAAAATCCTAATTTTTTTTTAAAAAAATTATTCAATTAAAACTCTATTTTTTTCCTCCACATTCATAGGCACCCTTTGTATATTTATAATTCTAATTTATTGCATAAATAATTCAATTCTAGATGTAACAAGTAATTATTAAAATTTCTAATTTCTATATATATGGATTTAATTCTTGCGACTATAATAAAATTCTCAAAACCATCAAAAAAATAAATATATCATGAATTTAGTAACTTCTACTCTCTTCCCAAGACTTTCAATAGATTATTAGATCATTTTCAACCCTTACTCTTTTCTAAACCAAAATTTAAATTTGGGAAAAAAATCCTTGAAAACTTTTTCCCATCCTATACCAAAACTCATACCAAATCAAGTGAGACTTAAATTTTTACCCAAATTAAGGGAGATTCAAACCTTTATTTAAAATCACCAATGGTTAGATTTCATTATACTTTAAAGATCTAATGGTCTATATTCTATCATCCTTTAAATTTAAGTTTGTTCTCATTTTAATTTGATTTTGTCCTTCTCTAAATTTGAATTTCTCAATTGAAGGTTTTTGTATTAAATTAAGTTTTTATTCAAATGTTGACTCAAAGGATTGCGAGTTCCATTGTGAATGAGAAAGCATATTAAAAAAAGGGGAGAATAGTTCCAGAGATTAAACAATCAACTGCAAGTAGGCTTGGCCACATGGAGGAAGAGCCATTGGTTATGTGTTTCAGATGTGCTGAGGAATTGGCTAAATTAGAAGCCATATTGGATGATATTGTGTCTGATTTTACAAACAGAGAACTGTTAATTAATATCAAGGGAGAAGGCGTCATCTAATTCTACAATGGCACTCAAAAGATTTTTGATGGTGCTGATCTAGAAATCTTCAAACTTCAACAGAAATACATCAATTGAAATGACCTATACCATTTTTTAGATGAGAAACAGACACCAAGAAACACAACCTACCATTGAAAACCAAGAAAGAGTGACTTCAGAAGATGGATCATGTGGCAAGAACTTTCAATGCCAAAAAAGTGTATGGCAGAGGATAGGGAAGAGTGCCCGGAAGAAAATACACGACGACAGAAAAAAGGTTTGAAGCCAAGGTTGTAAGTGGGGCTAGGATGATACCTCATAAAATGGAGGGAAAAAATTGTCATCGCCTCCAACATCCAATGTTCCCTTAAAGTAAACAGAGGAAATTTGCCGTTTGGATAAGTAGACAAGATCCAACTCGTAGGAAGACCTATTCATCGGAAGACGGTAAACCAAAGGAAAAAAGAAGCATGTCACTTGGACTAGAGAAAAGGCCAAAAAGAAGTCGAGAAAGTCTATAGTCGGCAGGAGATTCTGGACCAAAAGATTACAAAATTCAAGCAAGTTCTGGATTTGAAGGAAGAAACAAAGAAGAAAGCAGATAGGGTCCCTGCTTCGAAAGGAAAAAAATTGACCAAATATGGCAAAGACATGGGTTTAGATGATGACCTCATAGACTTTGGAGAGGAATTAGCCTTCATTCAAGGAGAGTTTCATTGTGAAATGATCATGGCATTGTTGGAGGCTTTTAAGGCTAAGCAGATCAGCCAAACCAACTCAAAGGAGATGTGGAAGATATTGTAGAAGTAGTGGTTATGTTCATAGATTTAGACAATAGTGGACCTGGTGAAAAGTCTATAATCAGCGAAAGATATTGAAAATATTGTAAAAAAAAGAAGAAGAAAAGGATCTTGTTCCCAATGACATAATGGTTAGTAACTTTGCTGGAAGATCATCTACTGCTAGGTGAATATTGGCAGTACAAATACGAGTGGGGAACCAAATAACTTCTGCTACACTCTTTGTGAACTTTAATGCATTGCTAGGGAGAGATTGAATTCACATCAATCAATGTGTGCCATAATCATTACATCAAACTTTGATCTTCTTAACTAAGAAGAATGATGAAGGAAAAGAAAAGATGGAGATACATTAGGCAGATGCAAATCTTTTTGCCGCTGATGCTCATAATGTTGATGCCTAAGTTACCAAAACTCATTCTAATAGAGATTCAGAACATAGAGATAGTGGTTGATGCAAAAGAAGTTTCCAAAAGCTAGCTTGACAAGTATGTTGGGGAGAGCATTTGTAATTTAATGAGACCTTCAATACAAATTACATACACAGGTATGTAATTTAAAAAGAAAAACAGGTGACTGAAAATAGAGAAACAAGATGGAACAAATTCTTAAAGAAATCATGGAAGAAGACTAGTTTACCAAATCCGAAATTATGAAAAAATTCTTAAACTACAAGACCATTTTACCAAATTTACAAACATCAAGTTTAATCCATAAGAAAAAACACCAAAGCCAACAATTTTAGGGTGTGTTTGGTAACGTTTTTGTTTTTATGTTTTTTTTATAAAATTAAACAAAACAAATTTTTATTTTTTTGTGATAAAAATTAAAAATATAAAACATATTTGATTGTCATTTATATTTCAAAAATTATAAAAACAAAAATACAAAATATGTTTGGTATTATACCAAAAATTCACCACCCAAAACCACCACCAACCACCTAACAGCCAACCACCAGCCACCACCAAACACCCGCCACCATCAAAAACCACCCCCACAACCTCTTTCTAATACCTAGCAACCCTTGAAATTCACCACCCCCAACCCGAAACTCACCACCATCGAAACCCACCCCCACCAACACCACCCCCTGAAACCCAGCACCACCCAACCCCAACATCACCCCCTGAAATCCACCCTAATCGGTTGAAACGTACAACCACCCAACCCATCTCCATCACTTGAAATCCACAGCCACCCAACCCCACCCCCATCCCCGAAATCCACAGCCACCCAACCCAACCCCATCCCTGAAAATCGACTACCACCAACCAACCCCACCACCACTAGCGAAACCCACCACCACTCCCCAAAATTCATCACCACCACCAAAATAGAGAATGTTGAGAGAGAGAGAGAGAGAGAGCGAGAATGACGGAGGGACAGGGGGGAGATGGCGTCTGGATCCTTTGATGTTGTCTAGATCCTTTTGCTTCAACTTCGTCTTCATCTTCGTGGCTTCAGTTTCGTCTCTAGCAAAGAGAGAGAGAGACGACAGAGATACAAAAGGTGAAAGAGAGAGAAGGTCTTTTATACACTCAAGAAAAAAAATTCATATTTTGTTGCTAAGGAGGATCGAAGCCCACACCTCATTCAATCCCTTTCAGACTCGCGCATTTTGTTTTCTTTTGATATTTTCAAAAATATTATTTTGGATGTTTCCATATTTTAGCCTTATTTTTAAACAAAGCAATTAAAAAAAAATAAAAACATTCACCAAACATGTTTTTATTTTTTATTTTGGCCATAAAATGAAAAGAAAACACAGGGTTACCAAACACTACCTTAATCTCTCTGTTTTTCACCCTTTTCATGCCGACCATTCTCTTCAAATCACGACCAAATAGTCAAATCACGTCCAACACAGTCAAATCACTCCCAAACAGCCAACTGAGATAGAGATAGGGAGAGAGATAGACAGAGAACCTAAGAGAGACGACTAGCGAGGCTGGAGAGGTGATGAAGGCCTGAGGCGATGGAGGCAATGAATATTGAAGGGCTCAAACGATATGTTTAGGAATTTTGGGATATATATATTAATTAATGCGGGTAGGGTAGAGTAGAAATACAAAAATTAATAGGCATTTCGCATTCTTATCCGATTTAATCGAAAGATAAAAAATTCTTTCGTATTTCTACCTGATTTAATCAGCTAGTCGTTCAATATGGTCAGGTAGGATCGAGTATGGTAGGAAATTATGGCTAATCAAACATGTGAACACCCCTAACCACAACCACAACTGATGATATCTAGAAAAAATTCAAGTCTGAGCTCGGGTATTGAGGTTAGGAAGGGAGCTCAGTCAAGGACATCCGAGCAAAGTGGTCTAGACCTTGGGCCCCCTCAGCCTGCACCTCAAAGAAAATGAGTGGAAGACATCAGGCAACCACTAAATGCCATTTCAATGGCAATAAATGTCAATTTGGGCTCAAGAACCTCAACCGTCTAGATCGCCGCTTGAGAGAGGCGAAGATCATGCCCTAGACCCCATGGAACTAGGAACTAAGCTATAAATATTGTACAAAGTCTTGACTTTAAAAAGAATCAAAATAATACCAAAGGGATTGTGTAATCCCTTCTTCGTCTTTATTATAATTCCCAAGAGCAAGAGACTCTCTTGAAAAGTGGATTAGCCGAGCTACCGATCTGGTGAATTACTATAACTCCTCTGTGTAATCCACATTTTTCCCAAAAGTTACCACATTATTTCTAAGAGCCTTGTAGCTCAGATGAAATCCTGTAGTATACATATTCTTCTCAATCACATTTTACACACCATCAGTTGGTGCCGTCTGTGGGAACGACTGCTCCTGTTACAAATATACTAATTTTCTTCAGTAATTGATGGTCTCTACACGCAATATGAGCAGAAGTCAGTTAAACCCTCAGTAGTTGCAAAACCAGCAAAAAGCCACCAGTGGAAGACAACAAGAAAATCTTTAAGACTTCCTGCCCACCACTAAGACTAATCCTCCCATGGTGGACCCCTTTTCTGAATAATGAACTGAAGGCTCGTCGCCTAGTCAATTAGCATCTACTACAACAGAATGAAGAACTCTTGAAGCTTCTACAACGTCCTTAGAAGACACGTCCAGCCCAGGATGATCCCCTACAAGGAGAACATCAACGCCTCGACCCCCTAAGGGAGGCTAACGAAGGGGATGAACATAGTCAAGCCATGGGCCATACTCCTCTTCCATCTCCCAGAAATGAAGATGAAGAGGAAGTACAGAGCCGGGATGGGGAAACTGAGGAAAATGAATTTCTCCCTTTCTAGTACGAAAGAAGAGAACAATATTGGGAATAGCATTTCAAAGACATCCCGTAAAAACTCAACCACGTGAAGGAGGTTGTGAGAGGTAAGACCCCAATAACTATGGATGCCCTGGTGTAGTAGACTGAGTCTCCTTTCACTGTTGATGTACTGCATTTTTCCTCCCTCCAAATTTCAAAATGCCCCAAATGGAGGCCTTTGATGGGACGAAAGATCCCATAGATCACCTCAACAGCAACAAAAACCAAATGGAGTTGCTCGGATATCAAGACCTAGTGCGATGTCGAGCCTTCGCCATCACATTAAAGGGGTCAGTCTTAGCATGGTTCAACAGGCTAGTCCTAACGTCCATCTCCTCTTTCAAAGAGCTCTCCATATCCTTTGTGTCATACTTCATAGGAGCTCGGACCTACCAAAAACCAAGCTACCATCTGTTGAATGTGAAACAAGGACCCAACGAAAACCTACAATCTTATGTCCAAAGGTTCAATTCAGAATCACTGAAGGTAGACATTCCAGATAAAAAATTTGTCATCACTGCTTTCATAGCCGGTTATGAGTACAGTCGAAGGACTTAATGTTCTCCATATCTAAAAATCCACAAGCCAGTATGGCGGAGGTGCTAGCCAAGGCAGAAAAGTACATTAATGGCGAAGAGGCTCTCATTTCTAAAGCAGGGAAATCATTCAAATAGAGGACAAAAAGGGAAGGAATAAAAGAAAATGGATCGAAGTCCCAGAAAAGAAAAAGGTCGAGACAGGTGTCCAAGAAGAGACAGAGATCATTCCCCCAAAAGAAGGGAAAATATTAGAGATCGCCTAGGTGCTCCACAACCAGAATTAAAAGCCAAGGTACGCATCTCGAAAGCTCACTCCACTCATAGCTACAATATCCCAGATCCTCTATGAAGTATAGAATAAGAAATTCTTGAGGTGGCCACCTCGGATGAAGGAAGACCCCGCAAAAAAGAGATGCGACAAAGTATTATAAGCACCACAAGGACATGGCCACCTCACTAATGATTGTATCCAGTTGAAAAAGAAAATCAAGTTTCTAATTTAATGAGGAAAGCTATGTCATTTTGTGGTGCATGATAATCAGAACAGGGCTCAACCTCCTCCAGCACCTTAGCAGCAAACTCCTGCACAACATCAGCAACCAATGGGAGATATTAGGATGATTTCTGGAGATTCGTTGGTGATGGGGAAACCAACTCAGCTAGAAAAGCCCATATGCGCATGGTTAGGATCAAGGAAATGTTGGAAGTGTAGACTGTGACCAAGGCACCTCAGATGCACATGGACATCACTTTCTCGGATGCAGATCTGGAGGGGTACCAGCACCCCTGTGATGATCCTTTGGTGGTAAAAGCTATCATTGCTAACAGGATCGTTCATCGGGTCTTGATCAACAATGGGAGCTCTGCCGACAGTGTCTTTGCATCCGCATTCGACAAAATGGACATAGGAAAGGACAAGCTCGAGCCAGTAAGAACTCATTTTCTAGGATTCTTAGGGGAGAGAGTACTACCCCTAGGGTCAATTCAATTCATCCTCACCATGGGGAGCCCGCCTTGACAGTCCACTACCATGATAAGGTTCCTGGTAGTTGATGCCCCCTCAGTATACAACGTTATGTTTGAAAGACCTTCCCTCAATGCCATGAGAGCCATCCCTTCTGCCTATCACCTGGTTATAAAATTTTTCACTGAAAACGGTATTGAAATGTTTCAAGGAGACCAACGAGTGGCGAGGGAGTGCTACCTAGAATCAATGAAAGGAAGGATGTTGAAAACATCCAATTGGATGAGCTGGACATGAGAGATGAGTTTGATTCAAGACCCATGCCCTCGGAAGAGCTAGAACCCATCCAACTTGACGAAGTGCTAGAGCATATGGTATATGTGGGGGCGAAGCTGCCTAGAGAGCTGAGAGATCTCTTTGTTCAGTTCCTTAGAAGGAATATGGGGGTATTTACTTGGATGCAAGAGGATATGTAGAGAATTAACCCATTTTTCATCACACACAAGCTCAGCGTGAACCCAGCTTGCAAGCCCATCAAGGGAGGTCCAACACCTAGTAGGATGAATAGCAGCTTTGAGTTACTTTATGTCTAGATAAAGTGACATATGTTAACCTGTCTTCCAGATTCTAAAGAGAGCTTTCAAATGGGATACATAGTGCGAGGAGGCATTTAAGGCCTTTAAGGAATATCTTAGCACACCCCCAATTTTGGTAAGCTTGAGGGAAGGAGAGGTGCTCACCTTATATCTTGTTGTTTTAGACTTCTCAACTAGTGCAGGGCTCATCAAAGAATAAAATAAAGCTCAACAACCAGTTTCTTATTGCAGTAGAGCTCTAAGAAGGGCGGAGAAAAGATACCCGAAGATGGAGAAATTGGTCCTAACTCTGGTCACAACTGCAAGGACGCTTAGACCTTATTTCCAAACTCAGACCATTGAAATTCCTATAGACCAGCCGATGAGACAGGTGTTACATAAGCCAGAATCATCTGGAAGGTTGGTCAAGTGGGCAATAGAGATCAGCGAATTCGATATTAGATACAAACCTAGGACTGCAGTCAAAGGAAAAAATGCTGGCAGATTTCATTGCAGAATTCACCACGGGTCCGGAAGCACCAACAAAAGCCAACCAGCTAGTACCCGACCTCCCCACATGGAAGCTTTCAATGGACGGAGCTGCCAACGCCTATGGAAGTGGTGCAGGATTGATCTTGACCTCCTGTGATGGTATAGACATCGAATATGCCCTCAGGTTCAAATTTAATGCTTCAAACAATGAGCCAGAGTACGATGTCGTCATCGTTAGGCTCAATTTGGCACATTCAATAGAGGCAGCGCAACTTATAATCTGTACTGATTCCCAGCTTATAGTAAAATAGATTGAGAAAACTTAAAAGGCTAAGGGAGAAAGAATGATCATGTACCTTAAAAAGGTGCAAGAATTGATTAAAAAGTTCGTACAAGTTAAAATAAAGCATGCCCCTAGAGCTGAGAACTACCGAGCAGACACTTTGGCAAGGCCTGCTATAGCTTCCCAGAAACCTGAATAGATTAATCCCAATTAAACACCTAGCTGAACCATCTATAAACCATGAAGACGAAGAGGTGCTCCTTATGTTAGCCCCGTCGAGCTGGATGAACCAAATCAGAGAATATCTTCAGAATGGAACCTTGCTAGAAGATCCCAAAGAGGCCACGAAGCTAAGACCCAGGTCATCCAGATTCACGATTCTACAAGGAAACCTTTATAAGAAAGGCATTTTCAGTACCTCTCCTTGAAGGCATAGGAGATGAGGATGCTAATTATATACACAGGAAAATCCATAAGAGGATTTGCGACAACCATATCAAAGCTTGAGCTCTGGTAAGAAAGGTACTAAGGCAAAGGTACTTTTGGTCCATTATACTCAAAGATGCCATAGCTGTGGTCAAAAGATATAAGGTCTGCCAGATGATTAACCCTAATTAATGCATAATTTAATTAAGTTAATAGGTCAATAGTGTTAGTTAAAAAAAAGTTAAAAGTGTCAAAGTAAGTCAAATTAGGGTTAGTGTGTGAATTAGAGATAATGCATTAATTGTTGTTCTTTTCAAGATTTTATGCGTCAAAGCTACAAACTACAGGGGAGCTCACTCCCAAAGCTACAAACTAAAGGGGTGCCAACTATCAAAGCTACAAACTATAGGGGATCCAACTGTCAAAGCTAAAAAAAAAGGGAGATCATAGTGTAATTCAAAGCCTCCTAACAAAAATTTTTACCCTCCCTTTTTACCTATAAATACCACCCTTTGGGACTTGTAAAAAATCATCTTTTGGTAGTGGAAAATCCTCCAAAAGTAACTAACTTTCTTTTACTTTATTATTGTTTTCTTTTACTTTATTATTGTTTTCTTTTGTTTTATTATTGCTTTATTTTACTTCATTATTGCTTTATTTTATTTCATTATTAGTTTCATTTGCTTCCATTGTTTGAGTTTTCTTCTTCCCTTAGAGGACTGAAACTCTTCCACTTTTTTAGAGCTTTACCAAAGCCGTAAAGGGTGAAACGTGATTCACTCATTCTTTGTCGAAGATCGGCTCCTTGTGTAGTGTGATTACCTTGTAACACCTTTACTTGGAGGGATGAGCATCACTCACTTTTCTAGCTTTACCAAAACTATGAAGAGTGAGTAGTTTCTCATTCGCTCTTTAGTAAGAGGTGATGGATATGTATAAATCATTTGAAAATTATATTTGTGTATTTCGTTTTTGCTTATTGCATTATATTTCACTTATTGAATGATTGAATGCATCTAGCAAAGCTAAGGTACTTTGTACAACCGTGAGTCCATGCTATGACATAGATGACTCTTGGCATAAAAAGACTCATTGGGTCTAGGAAAGTATCCCGATTGGATCTTCATGACTACATTTCAATCTTCACCATTATTGTGCTTCACTTAAGAATGAGCTACCAATGCAATGGTTGGATGCCTTGTAGAAAACACTTGCTTGTTTATAGAAGGGTTGAGTCTCGGCATAGACAATTCTTGTAAATCTCTACAAAGACATTGGAACCATGCTCTTAATTCTCATAATGCATCTTTATCTTCCGATTAACTTTATGTTGACATATGAGTTAATTGAGTTCTCAAGCACAAGTATAACAACCGAATGATTAACTACATGTCTAGATCCTCGAGCTAAAGGGTGACTTTTACATTTGAGAGAATATTATATTTTGTCTAGAAAATCCTCTTGGAAACAATCCTATATTTTGTCCAGGAAAAATCCATAAAGATCATGACTTTAAATCTCAAGATTTCAGTCAATTTGGTCTTTGTCATTATTTACTCTAAAATACCAACATTAGTTCCCTGTGAATTTGACTCCAGACTTAACCGAATTATTACTACGACTTGACTGCCTGCACTTAAGTGTACACATTTCGGATCAAGTCAAGTTTTGGTGCTGTTGCCATGGAACCATAAAAGGTGTTTTTAAGTAAAAGGTGAAAATACCTTCATTTTTGTATGGATAATTTTTTTTTAATTGTGTACAATTTTTTATTTTATGTCTGAGGACGATCCTCACTTTCAAAATTTGCCAAAAGAATCTATAGGATCTGTAAATCAGTCTAAACCATCTTTACCCAGATCAGTAGCAGGCTCTTTTGAGAATAGCATGACAGATAATAGGAGAGAAGGAGAAGTTCTTGTAAGGCAAGGGGAAGATCATGTGAGAGAGGGGGAATATCCTAACATCCGAACTCTGCAGGATCATTTGCATCCCACAAGAAATAATGTCCTCTCTTGTTTTATGTTTCATGCAAATGCCCCCTCTTTACTGTAAAGACGAGGACAGTTCAACTACTCCATCTGTTTCATGGGCTCAAATCAGAAAACCCATATCTACACATAAAAGATTTTGAGGAAATATGTGGAACATTTGAAGACAATCTGAGCTGGCCAAGTTGAAACTTTTTCTTTTTTCTTTAAAGGATAAAGCTAAACAATAGCTAAATTCTTTAAAAGCCCTTTCAGTACCTAACTGGCAGACACTACATAATGAATTTGTTTAGAAAGTTCTTTCTTCTACACCGCACCAATGCACTCAAAAGGCAAATCAAGAATTGCTTGGTCAAAGAAGGAGAGACCTTTTACCAAAGTTGGGAGAGATTCAAGGATCTTCTCCAGTCCTGCCTACACCATGCTTTTGAGAATTGGATTTTGGTAGAATTTTTTATGACTCTTTGCCCACTAGACTACGTTAGTTTGTTGAAATAATGGCTCAAGGAGAGTTCATGGGAAAGATTCTAGAGGAGGCACTCAATTTTTTGACACCATATCTTACAATTCTCAGATCTGAAACTCAGCCTCTCCTACCACTATTGAAGCTAAACCATCTACTTATGAAGGGGGTAAGTATATCTTGAGAGATGATGATGACTTAAGAGCGAAAATGACTACCTTATCTCGAAAGTTGGAAGTTCTAGAGATGAAAAAGGTGCATCAAATTGTTGTTGGCCATCCCATAGAACAAGTGTGTGGAATTTATACTTTGACAGGACACCTTACTGGGGAGTATCCAACCATTCTAGCATTCAAAGAGGTCTTGTTGGAGCAAACAAATGCAATTTCCAACTTCAACAAACCTTACTCCAACCCATATTCTGAAACATACAATCTAGGGTGGCAGAATCACCCAAACTTCAGTTGTAGGAACACACAACCAACTCCCATGAACTCAAAACAAGGTTCGCAACAACCACCTCAAGGACCTCCCGCATATAATCATACCAACCACCACAAAAGTGGAGTCTTGAGGATATACTGACTCAATTCATGCAAAGCCAAATGAACTACAACAATAGTTTCACTCAGGCTTTCACTGATTTTAAAACTCAGACCACCCAATCTTTCAAGAATCTTAAAAATCACATCCAAAAGTTGACCAAATCCATGACCACACATGAGAAAGGCGAGTTTCCTACTCAACTAAAACAATCACAAGACCAAGCTCAAACTGTCACTACACTAAGAAGTGGCAAGGTGATTAACAAAACCATTAGAGAAAATTTAATTCCAAAGCCAAAATGTGAGTCAATCCCAGTCAATGAACCGGTAGAGCTTGAACCTGTGATTGAAAAAGAACTAGAACTGTCAAAGGAAAAGGATCCTTCGTGTCCTATTCCTGCTCCTTTTCCCCAAAGACTGAAAACAGTACAAAAGTTGAATAACCATCCAAAATTAAGAGATTTTTAAGAAAGTGAAAATCAATATTCCACTTCTGGACGTAATCAAATAGATCCCTTCTTGTGCCAAGTTTCATAAAGACTTGTCTACGATCAAAAGAAGCCAGAATGTTCAAAAAATAACCTCTTTCATAGAACAAGCCAGTGCCCTACTTCAACACAAAACCCCTCCAAAAATACAAAGACCTAGGGTGCCCAACTATGTCATGTGTCATTGAGAACTTCAGAATAGAACAAGCTCCGCTAGATCTTGGAGCCAATGTCAATTTGCTCCCTTTCTCTGTTTACCAACAATTGGTTTAGGTGAACTCAAACCCACTTGT